>CM076575.1:26146797-26338485 GCA_034641835.2 Pinus albicaulis
CATCACAGGGTTTCCCATGGTGCAGGGCAAGGCCATTATATTCGTCATCGTTGATTGAGTGACGAAATATGCACATTTTTTCACCATATCTGCACATTGTACAGCAGCACAGGTGGCGGAGCTGTTCTTCAGGGACATCTTCAGGTTACATGGTCTTCCCAAGACCATTGTCAGTGATAGGGACAGTCGCTTCATGGGCGGGTTTTGGCAGGAGATTTTTCGGTTGGTGGGGACAGAGTTGACACCGAGCACTAGCTACCACCCACAGACAGATGGGAAGACAAAGGTAGTTAACAAGTGGTTGGACGGCTACTTGCGTAACTATGTTAGTGGGTAGCAAAGAGCATGGCTGAAGTGGCTGCACCTAGGAGAGTACTGCTACAACAACACACATCACATGATCATCGGCATGTCTCCATTTTACGCACTATATGGTTATCATGATTTATCTTTTTTTGATGTGATGTTTGGTGCCAGCAAGGCTCTAAGAGCCAAGGAGTGGATCTAAGAGAGTCAGGACATCCTCTGAGCTCTCAAGGATAACATGGCTACAACGCAGAACCAACAGAAGTTGTATGCCAACAGGGGTCGGGTAGAGAGACATTTTGAGATAGGGGACTTGGTCTACCTACGTTTGCAGCCATACCGACAGTATACTCTGAAGCAGAAGGGAGCTGAGAAGCTCAAGCCCCGTTTTTATGGGCCTTATAGGGTGATACGCAAAGTTGGGTAGGTTTCTTATGAGTTGGAGCTACCCCAGGGCAGAAAGATTCATAACATCTTTCACGTATCATGCCTGAAGAAGGCATTAGGACAGCAGGTGACAGTGACAGGGGAGCTTCTGCCTACGGATAATGAGGGGCGCTTGGTGCTACAGCCAGAGGCCATTATTGATACCTGAGAGAGACAGTTGCGGAGCAGGACAGTCCGAGAATTCTTAGTGAGGTGGAAGAATTTTCCGGATGAGGATGCCACTTGGGAGAGTGAGAAGATCTTGCAACATCCATTACTACAGTAACAACATTTTGCTGGGGGAGACGGTAATATTCCCAATTAGCGATAGCTAATTGGAAATATTAATTTTGACCAATTTTTCCTTATTATAGTTGGGGCATGAATAAAGTGAGTGAAATATTAAATAACTCACTTAGGATAAATTATTTCCCTAAAGTCCACATCGTATTTGAGGAAGTGGGGCCTAGTGACCAAGTGGACAATGCAGGGAGAGGAGGACGTAGACCACGTGGGCAGCGTGGGTCCTACCTCACGTAGTTTAGAGGAGCAGCGTGGATCAAGGGGCACATAGGAGATGGTGGGGCCTAGGGTTGAGATAGGCCCATCATGATAAAAGGGAGGAGAGCCTCTTCATTTTATCATTCATGTTTATGCATCTTGAGCTTGTCATTTCGACTTGGAGCATGATGGCTGTTTAGCTTGTTTGCAGTACTATTTAGTACACTGGCTGTCTCTGTGCGGAGATCCCACCCTCAGCCCCGGGAGACTTCGAGTGCTTGCTTGGGTGAGGTATTCTACCATCATTTTTGCAGGAGGATTTGTGGTTGCCTTCGTTGTGGAGCAGAGCATCTAGGGACTGTGCAGTCTTGAGAGAGAGGACGCAGTTCATCTTGGGAGAGTTCCGGATTGGTGCCATTTTGGAGGATTCGGGCCGCAGAATTGAGCAAGGGGCCAGCCCTTGCCTATTAGAGATATTTGGGAGAGAGGGATTCCCTATTTTGGAGGTTGTCATTCATCACCAACATAGCCCTTGGAAGGATAGCGTAGATCCTCATGGGAGGAATTTTTCTGAGGTTGAGCATTTCAAAAACGCTCTTTGGGCTTTTTTGAGTATTGTGAGTAGAGGCCGATTCCAGAGTATCAGCATTTTCCGAGCAGGGGAGCAGCCCAAAATAATAATTTTGGTTCCAATAGTTGCAGCAGCACGATAGTATTTCAGCAGTTGGAGTTAGAGCAGAGAGCAGCCATTTCCTTTGACATTATGAGAGTATTCCTACACTTGCCTAGTGAAAGTCGAGGTGCCATCATTCTGATCACCTCTTGTACTTCTTTAGATTTCTCAGTATAATAAAATGGCTTAGCATTCTCTATTTCATGTGTATCTGCTTCATGGTTTGTTTCTAGCACTATATGTCTTGTTGTATGCTTTATATTATTGTCTATTTCCCTTCGGGATATTACAATTTCCATGAAAATTATTGATAAATTCCTTCTTTGTAATTGGCTTATGATAGAATTTTAATCGATGTCCATTCACAAGAAGAGGTGCCTTTTCTTCATCAATTGTCCTTATCCTGACTGCCCCATTGTTAAATACTTTTTCGATCTCATAAGGCCCAAGCCAATGAGTCTGAAATTTTCCTTCCAAATCTTTGAACTTTGAATCAAACAAAAGTGTCCAATCTCTTGCTTGAAATTTTCTATATTTTATGTACTTATCATGCTATCTGGACCTTTGTTGCTGGATTAGGCTGGTTCTTTGAACCGTATCTTGCCTGATCTCATCAAGGTCATTAAGTTGCTCCATTCTGTGCTTTTGGGCTTCTGATAAATCAAGTCCCAATCTGACTGTTATCTTGAAGGTTTTGATCTGAAATTCTATTGGAAAAATACTTTCTTCCCATAAACAAGTTCGTAGGGAGTATGTATTGTTGTATTCCTCCATGTAGTTTGGTAGGCCCATAAGGATTCAAGAAGCCTATCTGCCCAATCCTTCCTATGTAGATGTACAGTCTTTGTGAGGATTTCTTTGATCACTTTATTGGTGGACTCCACTTGTCCATTTGCCTATGGATGATAGGGAGTAGAATTTCTATGTTTGATCTTATATTCATCCACAATATTCTGTACCACCCTAGATGTAAACTGAGATCCCTGATATGTCACAATTTCCCTTGGGACACCAAAACAAGTGAAAATATCCTCAAAGATAAATGAAACTACAACATTTTCATTAGCAAAAGAAAGTGATTTAGCATCTACCATTTAGTGACATAATTAGTGAAAACTAGAATGTACCTCTTTTGTTTTGATGGTGGATTTATTGGTCCAAGAAAATTGAGGGCCAATTTCTCAAAGGGTTCGATGAGTACCTAAGGTTGTAAGGGAATTTCATCTGTAGGAATAGGTTTCCCCATTCTCTAACAGTTGTCACACCTTTAACATACTCCTTGGAATCTTTAAATCTAGATGGCTAATAATATCCTAAATGAAGGATTTTATAAGCAGTCATCTTATCACCAAAGTGTCCACCATAAGGTTCATCGTGGCATGCTTTCAGAATTTCAAGCATTTCATCTTCTCGAACACATATTCTGATGATGTTAGGTCCCTATATTACAAGTTTAGTCCCTTATTGTTATTAGTGTAGCCCCCTTATTGTTATTTTTTAACCCCTGTAACCCCAATATTGTTATTATTGTGCCCTTACATTATTAGTGTTAGGTCGGCTAGGATTATATTGTGGCCCCATGGACTCCTATATATAGAAGGAGGTTTTGGTCATTTGTATCATCAAAGAATTGTTCATTTATATTATGTATTGGAGGTTTCCCCCTCAAAGTGGCTGATTTCTAAGGCGTTGATCTCACTTTTCTTCTATTTTTGGAGCTAGTTTCATAACATTTGGTATCAGAGCTTTGGATTCTAGGGTTTCACTGCTCCAAACAAGTCATCTTGGAATTTTTGATGTAACGTTTTTTCTACGAAGTTTCAAAAGCTGAAAGTTTTAGAGAGCGAAAAAGAAATCCTAAGGAATGTCGTGGAAAAATTTCAGATCTTGGTTCGCAATATTTTCGGAAATATGATCAGTGGAATTTAGGGCTTTTTGCAGGCTCCTGAATTTAACCTAAACAGGTCATCCTGGAATTTTCGCTATAATTTTTTTTCTATGAGGGTTCAGAATTTGAAATTTTTATAGAGAAAATCTGAAATCCTGAGGAATGTCGTGGAAAACTTTCAGAGCTTGATTCGCAATATTTTCGAAGATATCATCTGTGGAAGTTAGAGTTTTTTTAGGCTCCTGAATTTCATATCAAAGAGTTGACTGTGGGAAAATCATCATAACTCTCTCTCTGAGCATCGAATTGGAATTTTGTAAAAAGTGGCCGCAATTACATGGATTGAAGTTTCCTTTATATCAATTTCAGAGCTGAAGGAGGAAACAGTGACACGTGGCACGTCGTACAAGTTCGCCTTGCTGAACTAGTTCATAATTAGGTCATTGTGGGAGATTGGGTATAACTTTTCTTTGAAGAATCCAAATCAGGTCAGACCTATGGCATTTGAAAGAAGCTTTAGAGGGATACTACAGGGCCTAATTTTAGATATTGAAGATCTAAAATCATAAAGATAATTCAATTTCAATATCGAGCTCCTCAAAATTAAGAAAAAGGTGTGTATTTTGTTTTTGAATTGTTTAAGTATTGTGTGAAAAATTAGTTTGAATTGATTCCAAGGGAATATTGTAGCATAGATATCAGTAATGGTTTCTAAAATTCCACCTAAAAAGAATTCAACACCCATTGAGCCTTCATAGGTCTCTACTATGACTCATGAAGATGAAGAAATGCGACATGACATATCAAAATTACAAGAGCAAGTGCACCAAATTTCATTCTCGCAAAGGGAAACAAAAAATAAGATGGATGACATGGAAGCTAAGATGGATGACATGGAAGCTAAGATCGATGAAAAAATGAAAGAAAACATGGAAAACATGAATAATTATCTAAAAGCAGAAATAGAAGGTTTGAAAAAGTTGATACAAGAAAAGTTTCCTAATGGCGAAAAGATAGTAGAGGGAACTCATGACAAGAACAAAATAAATGTTAATCATGATTTCATAAACTCTAATTTTGGATGGAAGAAACACCATATTCCAAATATGGATATGAGGAATTTTGATGGCAAGGATCTCGTAACATGGATACTACAGATGGAGCAATATTTTGATCTCAATAATGTGCAAAACACACAAAAGGTATGCATTGAAACTTTAAATTTAGAACAAAACACATTTGTATGGTATCGATGGCTTTGCTCCCGTAAAAAAAATGTCACTTGGTCAATTTTTACAGAGGAAATGATAGCACATTACGAGGATACAAAAATCAACACCTTCTTTAGCCAATTGATAAATCTCAAACAAAAGGGTTCAGTGGTGGAGCACATTGGGGACTTCCAAAAATTGAATATAAGGGTAAATGATATCCAGAGGAACACAAGATTGATGTCTTCATAGGGACTTTAAAGGATAATATCCAACATGAAGTTCGCGTTTGGGAACCTAATTCATTGGAAAAGGCATTCAGGTTGGCAAGAAAAGTTGAATGTAAAATTATGGCGACGAGGAAGCCTACTACTCAATTCTATAAAGAAGGAAGTGTTGCTACGCCTAGATTTCCACAACCTACAAGGTTGACACCACAACAATTGGAAGAAAAAAGAGCAAAAGGGCTTTGCTACATTTGTGATATAAAATACACTAAAGGTCATAAGTGTGCTGAGAAGAAATTATTTTACATAGATTGTGAAGAGGAAGAAGAAAATGAACAAGAATCTTCAAAAGAAGAGGATATACACTAGGAACCAACCCTAGAAGAGGAAGAAATGAGTCTGACCATATCGTGTAATGCATTGGCAGGAATTACCACTCCTCAAACTCTCAAGATAGAAGGACATATAAAGAAGAAAAGGGTAATAGTGTTGATTGATTCAGGTAGCACCCATAATTTTATTCATTAAAAGGTAGCCAAGGAATTAAATTGTTTCCTATACCCAGCACCAGAATGTCAAGTGATGGTTGCAAATGGAGGAACTATAAATTGCTCTGGAAAATGCCATAATATCAAGCTAACCATGGGGGAATATGTATTTAATATTCCAATGCTTTCCATTCCTATGGGAGGTGTTGATGTTGTACTAGGAGTACAATGGTTACAATCTTTGGGGATGGTAGCTTTTAATTTTCAAGAACTTTTCTTGAATTTTTTTTTAGAAGGAAAGAAAGTCGAATTATGGGGTATTGCAGGGAAGCCATGAAAGATAATAAGCTCTAATGTCATGAAAAAGCTTCTAAAGAAAGAACAACGAGGCGTAATTGCACAATTATGCTCACTAAAAGTTCCAACATCAAAATCATCTATTTCTGCAGATCTCCAACAAGTCTTGGACAATCATTCCAAGGTGTTTGAAACTCCCAAAGGACTCCCACCTATTCGTGATCATGATCATGCTATTCATTTGATTCAGGAAGTGTTCCTCCAAACATCAGGCCTTATAGATATCCTTACTTCCAAAAGAGCGAAATTGAACGTATGATTGCAGAAATGTTAGAGGCGGGTATAATTCAACCTAGTCAAAGTTCTTTCTCTGCTCCTGTAGTATTGGTACACAAGAAGGATGGAGCATGGCGAATGTGTCCAGATTATAGGGAGCTCAATAAGCTCACCATTAAAGATAAATTTCCCATTCCTGTGATTGATGAATTATTGGATGAATTACATGGAGCAATTTATTTTACCAAGTTGGATCTTCGTTCAGGATATCATCAAATTAGAATGAAGACTGAAGATATTCCGAAAACAACATTTCGAACTCATGAGGTTCATTATGAATTTTTGGTCATGCCTTTTGGCCTTACCAATGCACCTTCTACATTTCAAGGGTTGATGAATTCCATTTCAAACCCTTCCTTAGAAAATTTGTGCTAGTATGTTTTGATGATATACTAATCTACAACAGGTCTTGGAAGGATCATGTTCAACATGTTGACAGGGTTCTCAAACTATTGCAAGAGAAAAAATTATATGCAAAAACATCCAAATGTTTCTTTGGAGTACAAGAGGTGGAATATCTGGGTCATATTGTATCTCATGAGGGTGTTAAGGTAGACCCTAACAAAATTAAATCCATTAAGAAATGGAAATTCCCCATAACCATAAAGCAGTTGCGAGGATTTCTCGGGTTAACAGAGTATTATTGCAAGTTTGTTAAGAATTATGGGAGAATAGCAGGACCTCTAACAACATTATTGAATAAAGATGCATTTTCATGGACTCCTAAAGCAACTAAGGCCTTTGAACATCTTAAAGAGGCAATGTTCCTAGCACCGGTCTTAGCTACGCCAGACTTCACAAAAACCTTTATTATGGAATGTGATGCTTCAGGAAATGGAATTGGTGTTGTTTTAATGCAAGAAGGAAGACCCATTTCTTTTGAAAGTCGTCCAACCAAAGGAAAGTATTTACAGAAATCTATTTATGAGAAGGAAATATTAGCAATACTACATGCACTAAAGAAATGGCGACCTTATCTAATGGGAAGACACTTCAAGGTAAAAACTGATCATGATAGTCTTAAACACTTTTTGGAACGAAGACTATCTTTAGAAGAGTGGCAAAAATGGGTCACAAAGATGTTGGGTTATGACTTTGAAATAATATACAAAAAAGGGAAGATAAATGTTGTTGTAGATGCACTCTCAAGAAAGAATGAAGAGGTGGAAGCATTGCTTTGTGCCATTTCTATTATCCAACCAGATTGGATAAATGAAGCAAGGGATGAATGGAAAAAGGACGAAGAAGTGTGGACACTCATTCAAAAGTTGCAGCAAGATCCTAGTACATCTGATACATTTAGTTGGAAAAATGATTCCTTATGGTACAAAGATCGCTTATATCTTTGAAAGAATTCCCAACTAAAACAAAAGATTCTTTTGGAATTTCACACTTCTCCTTTAGGAGGACACTCAAGATTTTTAAAAACCTACCACAGGGTGAAGAAATAAATTTTTTGGGATGGCCTTAAATCTGATATTCAAAATTTTGTAGCGAAATGTTTCATTTTCCAGCAAAATAAAGTTGAGACAATTAAGACCCCCGGTCTTCTACAACCTTTATCCATTCCAAGTCAACGTTTGGAGGAGATTTCAATGGATTTTGTCATAGGTTTACCCAAGTCTGAAGGAAAGAGTGTCATCATGGTGGTAGTTGATAGACTTACCAAGTATGCACACTTTTTTGCATTATCTCATCCATTTAAAGCAAGCACAGTTGCTACTACATTTATGGACACAATTCAAAAGCTACATGGAAACCCAAAGATTATTGTAAGTGACAAAGATCCCATTTTTACTGAATTTTTTTGGACGGAGTTATTTTCTTATTTGGGTACTCAAATAGCTCATAGCTCATCTTATCATCGTCAATCCGATGGTCAAATTGAGATAGTGAATAAGTGTTTGGAAGGATATATTCGTTGTTTTGTATCTGATAAACAAACAAAATGGTTCAAGTGGTTACCTCTTGCTGAATGGTGGTATAACACTTCTTTCCATACTGCAGCAAAAATGACCCCATTTATGGCACTTTATGGATATCATCCACTGTCCATCACATCATCTTTAAGAGAAAATTCTAAGGTTCAAGCAGTGGAAGATCACATCGAGCATCAACAAGAAGTTCTCCAACTCTTAAAGGATAACCTAAATTTGGCACAAAATCGAATGAAAAAACTAGCCGATCAACATCGCAGCGAGAGAAGTTTTGATGTATGAGACTGGGTATTTTTACGGCTACAACCATACAAACAAATGTCCCTCAAGCAAGCTAAGAAGGATAATAAATTATCGCCAAAGTACTATGGTCCTTACAAGGTGTTGCAAAAGATTGGTACTATAGCATACAAATTGGAGCTTCCTGCTTCTTCGCGAGTGCATCTAGTTTTCCATGTTTCATGCTTAAAGAAGGTTATAGGTGAAAATCTTCTAGTTCAAACAATATTGCCAGAACTTGATGAGGAAGGGAAAATCGTATTGGAACCTGAAGCGGTCATGGAAAAAAGAACTCGACAACTATGAAATCAATCAATTTCAGAGTATCTCATCAAGTGGAAGAACTTACCCACTAAAGATTCTACATGGGAGGATGATAATTTTATACAGAAGCACCCATAGCTACTCAAGCATTGAGGACAACACTTTTTTGAAGGAGAGGGGCATGTTAGGTCCGTATATTACTAGTTTAGTCCCTTATTGTTATTAGTGTAGCCCCCTTATTGTTATTGTTGTACTCCTGTAACCCCAATATTGTTATTATTGTGCCCTTACATTATTATTGTTAGGTCGGCTAGGATTATATTGTGGCCCCATGGACTCCTATATATAGAAGGAGGTTTTGGTCATTTGTATCATCAAAGAATTGTTCATTTATGTAATGTATTGGAGTTTCCCCCCTCGAAGTGGTTGATTTCTAAGGCGTTGATCTCTCTTTTCTTCTATTTTTGGAGCTGGTTTCATAACATATGATGAGATCTAGACTTGTTTTATACAATTCATCATCAACCCATGAGTATAATGCACTTGCTTGAATTATTTTTCTTTTTTTTTTCTAAGAAATAAGTATGATGGTAATTTTCCTATAGCTAAGTAGTTAGCAATGTTTGCAAACCATGGAGATTTAGTAGATATTGCAAAGAGATATTCATCGGGAAAATTATCCTCTACTGGAGTATCATTATTGTTGTTTTAAATTCTAGAAAAGAAATCAGCAACTATGTTTTGTTTTCCAGGTCGGTCTAGAATGGTGATGTTAAATTCTTGCAAGAGTAATAACCATCTTGTGATTCTGCTATTAGTGATAGATTTATTCATTAAATACCTAATTGCAGAATGGTCTGTATGAATAAAGGTTTCATAATCGGTGATGTAGTGTCTAAATTTGTTAATAGCATGGACAATAGCTAGAAAATCTTTTTCAGTTATAGTGTAATTTAACTCGGCAGGAGTTAAATTTTTACTTGTGTAATATATGGTATAGGGGATCAAATATTTTTGTCCTAATATAGCTCCTAGAGTTGTATCTGAAGCATTTGTTGAAATATGAAAAGGTATTTTCCAATTTGGTCCTCTTAAGATGGGTGCTTCAGATATTTTTTCTTTTTAAAGTTTCAAATTCCAATTGGCAATCAAGATTCCAACTAAATTCACGATCTTTGGTAAGCAGTTTGAAGAGTAGAGATGCAATTTTAGTGAAGTTTTCTATAAACCTTCTATAGTACCCTGTAAAACCTAGAAAACTTCTAACAACCTTTTGACAACTTGGAATTGATAATTTGGAGATGACTTCAACTTTTGATGAGTCTAATTTAATTCCATCCCCTGAAATGTGATGTCCTAAAACAAATCCTTCAGTAAACATCATAAAGAATTTTTCATGACTTAATGAAATATTTGCTTCTTTTCATCTTTTAAGAACCTTTTCCAAGTTTTCAAGAGCCTCTTCAAAATAATTTCCATAAACTGCAAAATCATCCATATATACTTCCACACAATCATGTATTAGATCAGAGATAATTCCTAATATTGCCATTTGGAATGTTGCAGGTGCATTTCACAATCCAAAAGGAAGTACTCGGTAAGCATAGGTTCCCCATGGACATGTAAATGTGGTTTTGTCTTGGTCTTTAGGTGATACTTGAATTTGATTGTAACCACTAAAACCATCTAAGAATGAGAAATACTTCTTACCTACTAATGTATCCAATACTTGATCTATGAAAGACAATGGAAAATGATATTTTAGAGTAGCCTCATTAAATTCTCGATAATCAATGCATACCCTCCATTTACCATTATTTTTAGGTACAATCACCAAGGGATAAACCCACTGACTGTCTGAAATTGGATAAATGAAGTTTACATTCAACAATTTTTGCAATTCTTCTTTCACATCCCTAAGATTTGGATTCATCCTTCTTTGATGTTGTATGATAGGCCTATAGTTTTCCTCAATCTAGATATGATGTACACAAGTCTCAGTATTAATTCCCTTCATGTTAGTGTACTCCCATGCATATGGAGAAGAACGTTTTTGCAATGTTTTGATTAACTCTTCTTGTTGGAATTTTTCCAAGTTTTTGTTTATGTTTAAAGATTTTCCTAGAAAGATTTCAACTATAGAGTTACCAAATTCTTCCATAGAATATAAAGACATCTGTCTAGATGACAAGTATTCAATATTGCATTGTTCTTGAAAACTATGCTCATCTTCACATTGTGAAGATGTCTCAAAGTTTTCTATTTTCTTCACTAATATGAGAAATAGTAAAGAGAGGTTGTATATCATTGTCATCATCCATACATTCTTCATTTTCTAGCTCTGTGATTGTTTTTGATGGAGGATATAGAGTGAATTTCTTTGTTGAATTACCATCAGAAATAAACATATCACCAGATCTACAACTAATGAAAGCATCAGCTATAGCTAACCAAGGTCTTCCCAAAATTAATGGATGTCCCCCTAGGTTTTTCTTGGGAGTTAATATCATGAAGTCAACTAGATATTCCCAAGAGTCTAAGGACACATATATGTCTTCTAATACACCATCTGGCTTGATTACTGATATGTCTGCTAATTGTAGTAATGTTGGTGTATACTGAAGGTTTGGAAGCCTAAGTTGTTCCATGGTTTGTTTGCTCATATGTTTATGGCTACTCCTAAGTCAATTAATGTATTTGGAATCTCAATACCATTGATATGTGTTTTTACAACTGGACTTCTTGGGTCCAAATATTTTTGTATGGATATTTTTCCCATGATAATGTCAACAATGTTTCTTGTTAACTGAATCCTTTTTATTTATTTTGTTTTTCTTCTTTATTTTTTCGTGCTCAACTCTCTTATCATTTTAGCTAGAATAGGAATCTCTTTAATGGCCTGTAACAAAGGGATTTTGATACATAAATTTTTCAATTCATCTAGAAAATCATAGTTAGGAAAATAAATTTGTTTTTCTATCCCTCTATCAATTTGTAATCTTTCAGGAAAAGGAGGGTTAGAAATAGATATTGAAGGTTTCTCTATGAAAGGAGCTGAGTTTATTGGATTTTCTTGTTTTTCATTTTCATAATTTTGATTCTGCTGAAGGGATTTCCCTGCTCCAAAATTTTTATTTTTTTGTAGAGAAGTTTCTTCATCAATATCATCTTTTTCTTGAATAACAACATAAGGATTTTTCCTTTCTAATATCCTACCAGATCTAAGTTGGACATTGTTAATATCTAGTGGAGTAATCATATAAGATGAAATTTTTTGTCCTTTTATGTTATAAGAAGTTTGAGCATTTTTATTATTTAGGTTTGGTAATGGTTGGGCAAGTAGTTTATTTGGTCTTTGTGGAAATGGTAATGAAAGTTGTGGGTTATGATTTTGGAGTTGAGGTGGTTGATTTTGTTGTGGAAAATGTTGGGGAGGATAGTTTGGATAGGATTGTGGATACTTGTGATACTGAGAGTATCTTCCATAAAAATTTTGCATCCCTTGTGTCCAAGGTTGAGGCTGGGACCAAGGTTGCTACCATGATGAATTCCAATTGTTTGGTGGGGGCTGATTATACATTTGATTATTAAAACCTTGAGTTTGTGGCCCCTGTCATGGTCTTCTAAGGAAAAAAAAAAGAGGATCTACTAGAGATGGAGCTACTTCTTCTCTTAAAGCATGTTTCTTCCTGCATTTAGGATAGAAAATAGTTAAGGCATCAGTTTCAGCTTTCTGCTTATTTTGTAATTTTAGGGTGTATATTTGTTCACTGAGACTCCCTAAGATATATGTTTTAAATTCATCAAGAATATTTCCAATTTCTTCCCTACTTACTGTTCCAGTTGCATATTTATTTACTTTAGAGAGAATAGGATCTCTTGTATTTTTCCCAGCTTTTTATTTTCCTCTTGAGAGATGAATGCATAATTCAACAATTTCAAGTAATGGTAGTTGAGAGATATCTCCCTTTCCCATCATGTTAAGAATATCTATCCATTCATCTCTGATGGCTTTCAACAAGAGATATTTTAAAGTATCTTGATCTAGGTGTTCCATTTTAGCTCTTTTTATATTGTAATTGAATCTCTCAATTAAATCTTCCAAGTTTTCATCCTCTCTTTGCATCATTTTAAATACTTCATCCTTCCTATTAATAAGTGTGCAATAATCCAGATATTTTTGTAAAAATGCACTTTTCATCTCATCCCATGTCCTAATAGATTGTGTTATCAAACCCATGAACCATTTTAAAGCTGCACCCTTGAGTGTTGTAGGAAATAGTTTCAATTTTTGAGAGTCTTGTAAGTATTCATAGGATCTACATAAAACCTCAAATTCAAATAAAAATGTTTCAAGATCTTCACTCCTTAATCCATGGAAATTGGGAAAGACAGAAGGTGAAATATTTTTCATTGTAAAATTTATATCCTCATCAACTATAGGAAATCCAACCGAGTTAGGATCTCCTCTACCTCTACCTCTCCCTCCGTCTCTTCCTCCCCCTCGTCCCCCACCTCTCCTTCCTCCTATTTTTAGGGCATCTCCATTAAGAACTTCTCCTCCTCCTTCTTCATCTGCTATTGTAGATTCCTTAGAGCTAATTTAAGGTTCTAACTGTAGAATTATTTGTTCTTCCTCTGGTTCTTCTATTAATGGGATATTTAAGAAAGTTTCTTCTTATTCCTCACTAGGGATTTCTAATTCTTGACCTAGAATATGTTCTCTTGTAGAGGTGAAAAAGGTTACTCCTTCTATTGGAGACCTAGGATCTTCCTCTTCTAAGACTACCTCAATATATGAAGTTGAAGAATATTCTGGTTGGATTTATGACCTTAATACTTCAGGGAGTCTATGCCTTGAGGTGAAAAATGGAATATGATTTTGGGATGGTGGTGTGGCACTACGTGGTCTTGGTGGGGTGAGTGGTGTTGTTGGAATCAAAATTCTACCTCTAGCTATGAATGTACCCCTAGAGTCTCTTTCTCTACGCATATCTTTTTTTTTTTAGATGTAAGAAATTAGGCTTACACTTCCTCGACAATGGCACCAAAAAATTTAGTCAATTTAATGGCTTAAATTGCTACTATAAATTATTGACCGAGGTTAGTAATTTGATGAAGTGTGGTGCACTATATATTCTTATATAACCTTCTTTCTTACTTTGTTGTGTATGTTTTATATTGTTTTGGGGGTTTTGTATTTTATGCCTAAAGTTTAAGATCTGAAATTGATCTAAGAAATGAAATCTATGCTTCTAAATGAAATCCTTAAATGCTAGTGAACAACTAAATATAAGTGAATTTTAATGATGAAAACTTATTCTTAAAGAAGGAAGAAAATGAAATGTTGTTTTTATTCTAACAGAAGGAATTGAACTACATATTACTTTTACTGAAATGAATGAAGTATGAAATCTAAAAGAAGGAATAAAATGAAATGTTGATTAACTAATCTCAATTGCATAAAAATAATTCAAGCTTTGAATGGTTAAAATGTTAGACTTATCTAGGCCGGAAAAACATCTATGAAAAGTATCTAATTGATTCAAAATAGAACACTATTCTAAATCTAATTTCATTCTACTGATCTTCAAATGAAAAGGATGAAACCATTTTATATCTTATCCATTGAAAGCTTTAATTATATGAAAATAGAGCATTTGATCTATTTTAAAACACAATTCTAATCTAACTTTGTCCTAGTTTTAAATCTAAGAATGAATGAAAGATAAATTTAATCTAATTCTATTCCATGGAATTAAAGCATAAATTCTATTGCTAAGAAATTGAATGATTGTGCTAATTGAAATCAAAAGAAAATGAGAAATGACAGAGTATTTATTGCGCAAGGCATGTTTAATTTTAAAACATATGGTTGTTGTATAATCGAATGCACAAATATATCCAATTGGAAAATGATAGAGTCACATTCATGAGATGATTTAAGCAAGCATATGATTCAACGATCAACTATAAATGTAAATTCAAAAAACATTTAGAACTAATTGACATGAAATTAATCTACAAAACAGTGAGCAATTTAAACTATGAATTGACAAGAATTTGACAATGAAATAACGCGAAATTAAATATGAATTTACGAGATTATAAATACGAATCAACAGGAAATTAAACTAAGAAATTGATGGAAATTAAACTACAAAACAACTATAAAAACCTCCTTTCCGTGCAGGGGCCCTTTGCAACATAACGAGTCTGAAATCTACTTAGATTATGCACACATCAAAGATCTGGAACTAGTCTTCTTTATTAGAAAAATAGAGTTTGAAAGCATAACACAGAATTATCACAAAAAATAGACTTATTCCCGGTTTCAACGGACCGGTATTTATACAGGTTTTTGATTTAATTGTTTGAGGCAATTCAGACTATAGATAGCAAAATAAAACTAAAATTAGAGGTCTATTTAGAAGAAAATTCTTCATGGCTATCTCTCGATTTTCTACATAAGAGAAAATCGAGAGTCTATCATCTGCTGATCTCGTTCCTTGACTGATCTTTGATTGTAAGCATAGGCACGATTCCTTCTTGAATTTGAACAGGTAAGTGGGATACGATCCATGTGTGGATCATTCTAGAGACACCCATATGACCTGCTTCTTCATTTGCTTCTCAAAACCTGTCAAACAATAACGGTGGTTGCAGAAACAAAGGTTACCTACAGAATTGCATGATTTCTATAGCTAATTATAGAAATTCATCTAAATAATAAGAAAAATTATAACATAAAGTAGAGATCATATAAATGCCTTCTCTGATGTGGAATATGTCAACTATCACTGATTGAAGTCATGAGTTTGTGAAAAAGGAAGAAGAAATGATGGAAAAGGGTGTCAAATTAGGAACAGTTTTGAGGTTCAACAAGAAGTGCATGAATTTATTAAGCCAAAATGAACTAAAAAATGGTGTGTGAAAACCACATCAAATTTGTGAGTATATTGTCTGCATGTAGATGTGTTGATCAAGTTTACTTGATTAATGTCCTAAGGGTTATAGTTTCCCACCTCTACCTTTTTATTTAATTTTCATGATCCATACTTAGTTGGTTTTTCTAAGTATCAGAATCCTTGAAATGAGCATTTAAATCCAAAGTTTTCTTCGTGAAGTTTCACAACACTCACTTTACACCTAAAGTCCTACAAAAATCATTTTGAACCGATAATTTTGGATTCGTTGAAAATAACATTTTCCTCCAAATTCTACCCACCCAAAGTTTCACAATACTCACTTTACGTCCAATTAAGTCTCGCAGCACCCATTTTGCACTACTTTGACACTCAGTCATACTCATATATGATAATCATAGACTTTCTTTGTGTCATCTCTTAAGTCCGAAGATTTGAAGTTTTGCTAGTCCATATTACACACATCATCGATAGAGATAGTTGTAAACACAACTATTTTATGAAATTTGGGAATGTGCTCTACATGTCAACACCCATATTTCATTTGCATCATTCATCCACATGTTATCCATGTCATCATGCATGTATCATTCTTCTCACCTTGAACCAGCCAAAGTTGAAGTCTCAATTCCACCATATCATGTCACACATTTGTTGCTAAATCCCATTCCATTTTATCGCTCAATGCATTTGTTGTAATCTCTTCCCTTCCATTATGATAGGCAAGTGATAGTCCAATAAATAAAAGCAACGTTGTTGTACACAATATTAAGGCACCTTTAGTAATTGCATTTTTATCAATCCTCAATTGATGAAATATTATTTTATAAATGATGCCACCTATTCATTAGGCTCCTAAGAAGAGACATGATGAGTAGATGGAGAGAGTCATATTGTTGGGTATGTGTTATATTCTTTGCACAACTTATATGCACCATAAACATGTGGGTGGTTTTTTTTGTTTGTTTTGGCTGATTTTAAACCAATGGTTTTGCTAAAAGAAGTTTTGTGGCACATGTTAGTTTTCCCCATGGTTTTATAGTTTCATTTAAGGAACTATGGTTGGATTGGAAGCTCATGTATGCCACAAGATATATATTGTATTGTAATATTGTACAAAAAAATAAATATATATATATATATATATATCTTCTTGGTTTTCCCAAAAGTAGGTTTCTAGGATAAAACCTCTATGTAAATTTGTATGTTTTCCATTGTATCTTTTTTGCTTTATTAAGAATATATTGCTAGTGATTATTTGTACTTGGTTAAAAATTACATTTGGTATCAGAGAATTTTTGGCTTCAAGGGGATGCCTTTGTGGTTAAGGGGTTTAGCTTAGGCATGTGGTAGACCTTGTTATAGTGCATTCTTGTCTCCATTTCCCAATTTTGTGGTTAACCTTTTACCATAGTCTCCTGGGATCTCCTTTACTGGCCATTAGCTTTGGGATTTGCCCTACATGGGAAATACCAATTTTGGTTATGTGGTCTAGCTTCCTCATACCATCTACATCACGTCCCTTCTACTCATTTTAGCCCCATTCATCTCTTTTCCCTTCCAGGTCCACATAGGGATAGCCTCCCCCTCCCCTTGTCCACACCTTGGGTTGGGCCTGAAATTATACCCAAAGGTTGATGCAGCTAAAAAGAAAATAAATAACATAATTTAGCCACTCTCAATAGGAAATGAACCAAAAAATGCAAAATATGGCCAGGACATACAAAGTTAGCACACCGGAAAAAGACAAACATGACCTCTACCCATTATCCATGGTCATCACCCTGGTTCCTATGGGCCCTAGATGAGCCCCCTCATCATTAAGTAACCCATGATTGTCCCAACCCCTGGTGGGCGATGAACTACCCCACCTTAAGGGGGGTATCCACTGTTCTAGATTACACAACATGCTCTCATTCCTTGAAGCCTCGAGTATTTATGAATAAAAATCAATTTAAGGAAAAAGGCATATGAAGAAGGGTGGAAAAAAAAGGTCAGGTGATCTTAATATGGACAAACTAGTTTTGTTGTGCTAGCTTCCTCATCAGTATTAAGTAAAAGTGTGCTTAAGGATCGTCTAAATTATCAAGTTATGAGAGGGTTTGTGTGTCTTTTATGAGAAATTCATGAGATAAATTAGTTTTAAATACAGATGAAAAAATAAATAATACACAACAATCACATTTCACAGAGCTGATAAAGGAGTTCACCCCTCCTGGGCTACATCTCCTTGGACCTGCTTCAATGGCTAAACCCTCTTTGGATTAATGGTTAATTCTCTGATTACATGCACCTGCAGTGCTCCAATGAATTCCCAACTTGCTCTAATGGATTCAGAAGACCCAAAATCCCTTAAGAAGCCTCTTCTGGCTCTGTAAATGGTCTTCAGGTGAACTAGACATGGCCTCCTCTCTTGGTGGCCCTTGTTAGCTCCCCGTAATTTGTTAGATTGATTGAGATACAAATGGACATGGGTAACATCAAACCAAGCTTTGTAATCCAAGGACCTAGCCTTCCTGGATTCAAAGAGGGATCTCTATAGTAGGTGCAAAGATGTGAACTTGTTTGCTGATTTTGGGTTGATTTTAGGCTAGATGTTAAGTGCAGGGTATACTGATTGTTTTTGGTTGGGTATGATGCTCATATAGATTTAGATATAAAACAAGGGATATTTTTAATTCATTGGGCAATGGAGTCTAACAGGGTCATGATGAGTTCATCAATGGTTTCAAGAGCATTTGCAGGGAAATTTTAACTTGGTTGGTGGATCTTTTAAGGTTGTGAAGGGTCATGAGGTGAACATTAAGCTTGAGAATAGTAAGCTAATAAAGGGCAAAAAATAAATTATTTATGTACTTGTAAACTGAGAGATTTAGAATATTTATGAGCATAGCTAGAGAATCAAATGCATAAGCAAAACCTACTCCATTTGATTCCAGACTGAAAACAGATAATCAACCAAGACAAACATTTAGTTGAAACATAGAAAGGCAAGAAACTTATTTAACTTTCATAGATTTCATCATAAAGAGTAGAAAAACATTTAAGATGCAAAAGTAGCTATAACCATAGAAGGAGAGAAAACCCTGAACATCTAAAGTTATAGCTATGAAGGTTCCTTGAAACAAATTTAGCTAAGTAAAGGAAAAAAGCATGATTGAAACGGACTTCTTTGATAAACCTAGGCAAAGATGCTTTTAAAGAGATGATTCCAAGAACAAAGTATTTCAGTGGCAACAATATGCAGGGCTAGCCATAAATCATACTTGACACTAATTGATCTAAACCATTCAAGAAATGGACAAGCTAAGAACTTCTTAGGGAGCAAGAGATGGATTCCCTAACATATCTCAACAGAAGAAAACATTGAGGCAGTGAAGGACAAACATAATTAAGGTGCCATTAGAAAACATTTATTAATCTAATTTTTTTTTCCTACTGCAAAATAGCAAGATGGAAAACATAATGGAAAACTTAGAAAACATGAACATAAGAAAAATTCACTATCAACCAAGCTTATGGATCCTGCAAACAGTCTCTCTCCATCAACAAGCAAACCAGGGCATGCATGAGCTCCAAGACATCAAATTGTTATCAAAAACTCCAAGAGACTATGTATTGCTTCAGCATAAGTCATCAAAATCCAACTAATACATGAGAGCCTCAAGCTCTATTTATGGAGCATCAGAGGAGGTGGGAAGCCCTAAGAGGCTTCCATAAACCCTAATCTAATCATAAATGCCATAAATGTGCTTAATGACCATGTAAGGCCCAAGACACATAGTTGATAGGAAAATAAATTTAAAACACCAAAACATAACTCCCCAATCAAATCAGGAGTGATTTGTCCAAGAAAATATTAAAAAAATCCTTTGCCATCAATCTGTGTGTTTTGTTGACTTTTTTGGGAAAAGGTTGCTCCTATGCGTAACACCTTTTCAGCAAAAAATAGGGTCTGTTGTATCTGAGTTTTGGACCCCTTCCCAGAATTGGATTTGGCCCCGTGATAGCTCATTGGAAAGCTTTATGAGTCTAATTTCCAAAAATATTTTATTTGTGCTGAATGGATGCCATTTACTTTCTCAAAAATTAAATCTCCCAACACTACTTTGTGTGTAACTCCTACTCTGAAAAGGAGGCAGAAAGGTCAAATTTGAGGTGTTGTTTGACCTTTTGAGGGGGAAAATATGCTCCAATTGATCTGAAATTTTTTGGGTAGACTATTGGTGATGTGACACATCCAAAAATGTAAACTTCAGCAGCTAAGGATGCCCCAATTTTTTTCGTAACACCTAGGGTGTTGCGCTCCTAGGGGTCAAAATTTGGAAAAAACAAAAAGTTTCCGGATTTGCCTCAAAATTGGTGTGTAGACCCCTCAAGGGGTTTTAGATACCTGTTGAGAAGCATCAGCCAAGATCCCAAGGCTGCCATGCACTTTGGTCCTTTTTAGCTCTTCTAGCTCCATGAGGGCTTGCTTTAGTTTGGCATTAGCAAGCATGCTTTTCCTTGCATAGTGTTTGACCATTTTCTTCTGTAAGGCAAGGCCCCTCTTTACCTCTTTGAAATGTTTATGATCCTCTTTATAATATTATATGACCCTTTGTGCCCTCTCAAAGTCCTTTTCCCATTCTTGAAGCTAGGCATCCTTTTCTAAGTGGAGCAACTTATTACTCATCCCTTGGTCCTCATTATCACTGTCTAGATCAACAAACTGAGGCCCTTGAGAAGTCTTTTTGATCATTTTGCTCCTTCTTACTTGTACCTTCTGCTCAACATTTTCCATTTTTTCTTTGCCCTTGTCCAATGTTTTGGCAGTTTGAGAAGAGATGGCCCTTTACCTTTTAGAGGCAGCAAACACATTTCTTCTCCCTCTGTGATATGTGCATGTGAGAGGGGTAAAAATGGAAGTTTCAAAGACAGTGCTATCGTCATTTTGACTTTTAATTTGCTTGATATATTCTGCACTTGCCTCACTCTGATTTTCTTTGTCATCCATGGATTGATTTTTGTGAAGGAAGTCATGACTGCTGTCATGACTGTCATGACTGCTGTCATGACTGTCATGACTCTTTCCTTGACTGTATGGTGTACTTTGATGGCTGTCCTCTTCATCATGCTGCTCTTCCTCATCATCTGGCTGCTCTTCCTCATCATTTTGCCCACGAATTTCATCTTTGTGGCTATTGCTGCTTTCTTCTTGGCCATCTCCCTCTTCTTCATTTTTTTCTTCATCTTCATCATCCTCTTCCTTAATTCTTTCCTCATGACCATCATTGCTTTCTTTATTTTCATCATCATCCTCTCCCTTAATGCTTTCCTCATGATCATCACTGCTTTCTTCATGATCATGGCTGCTTTCTTTAGGGCCACCACTGCTTTCTTCATGGCCATCATTATCAGTTTCCTCCTGACTGCTGCCATCTATTTTTTCTTCACTAGGGCTACTGTGAGCCTCTTCACTTGGTAAATTAGGAGAAGAAACAAGAGGTGAAATTATTTGTGGAGAAGGCACATGGGGATATGATGGATGAGTGGAGGTAGATGGTTGTGAAGTGGAAGGCAAGTTCTGCTGGATGAAGGCCCGGGGGTCTGTAAACACATCATGTGAGATGAAGGTTTCCCAAGATATTCCTTGCTGCTCTAGCTGATATAGAACAATCATTTTGATTAAGGAGTGGTGAAAAAGGCTCGGCATTTGGTGGTCATAGTTTTTCTTCTTGATAAGTGAGGCCATTTTGTCAATGCTCCGAAAAATATGGTATGGTAGATTCATCATCTTGACTTTAGTGAAGTGCATTATCAACCTTATATGATATGAGTAGAGCCTGTAAAATCTCCCTTCACAGGTGAAATACCTGATAATTTGCTTCATTAGTGCAGCATATCTTTCTAATAAGTGGGAGAAAGGGAAAACAACCTTGCAATTTTTATGGTAGTTGGGTTTTAGGTAGGGCTCATAATAACTCAACTGCAACTTATTTTGTTTGAACCATATTTCACCAATGTCTGGTATACTGGTTGCTTTTGAAATAATCTCAGCTGAGAGCTCAAATTGCACCCCTGCTAGGTTAATTTGATGATTTTGCAAGTTAAAGGCAAACAACCTAATCAAGTTTGGATTACTGCCAACTTGTTTGATCTTTTCACAAAATTGATAACACCCTACATCCTGAAAACATGAAAGGATCATAGGAGAGGAGGTAACCCGGATTGTGTCTAAGGGTTCAAATCTATTTTCCCTCCCTCCTTTGTACTGAGGCTTGGTAGGTGTTTTAACCTTATCACTGCAGGTGTGGCTCTCTGCTTTAGACATGGTGGCTGATTCTCTTAGCACAGAAAGGTGCTTTTAAAAATTGTTTTGAGGGCTTTTGGGTTAAAAAAGTTGTAATGAGTGAAAAGAGGGCAAAGCTGAGCAAATGAAGGCAAGATGGAAATATCTAAAGGTGTATTCATTGTTTTTAGAGGTTGGATTGATGCCACTCACCCTCCTCTTGTATATATAACAATTTCCACTTTCCAATCCTAAACAAAGGTATATTTTTTTTAGAAATAGATTGTAATGAAACTTAGGATTTGGTTCATTTGAGACCTTTAAATATGATTTTTCTTAGAAAAATGGAGGTTTAGGAGGTAACAAATCACCAACCTTGCTCTCGTCCTTTGCTGAGGCCTTAAGGGTGAAGAAAATTTGAAATTTTACTCCCTTTAGCAATTTCAGGGAAACTCTGCCTGTGCATAGTAGCCAAGAGCGTAACACCTGAGTTGGGTGCTGTGCGTAACACCAGGAGCGTAACACCTAAGTCTGGGCACTGTGTGTAACACCCAGGAGCGTAACACCTGAGTTGGGCATTGTGCGTAACACCTAGGAGCGTAACACCTGAGTTGGGCGCTGTGCGTAACACCCAGGTGCGTAACAGTTGAGTCGGGTCCTATCGGGCTCTGTGCGTTACACTACAGGTGCGTAACTCCTAGGTCAGAGCGCTGTCAGGCTCTGTGCATTATAGTGTAGGTGCGTAACACCTGATTCTGGGCACTGTCGGGCTCCGTGCGTTACACTGCGCCAGGTGCGTAACAGCGGGTGCTGGGTGCATAACGCAATGTTAAATAACACTGCGACCACCCCTCCTGTGTGTAACATTGCAAGCCAAGTGTGTAACAGTGACCCAGGAGCGTAACATCTGAAAAATTTCCCAATTTGCTCAGAAAATGACAAAATATTCTCTCAATGACTCTTTGTGGTTTGGAGATGACAAATGGTGTGGGGGAAGTATGCTCAAGGCCTTTATAACCCTTTTGAAAAAATAATTTGGAAGTCGAAACCCACTTTGATAATGTTTTTGTTTATTTACCTTTTCTCACTGTGCCTTTTTGACTGTTTGGTGTTGTACGTGGTGTGTTTGATTGACAAAGTTTCTTTTCTCTGTTTGTTGGGGGCCTTTCAAGGTTCTCTTAAATCTTGCCAATCTACTTGAAGACATCAAGACTACTCCTATCCACTTTTTGAAAGAAAAGGAACTTGTCTTTGGATTTTTTATCATTTTATACAAACAGCAAACCTATCCCTTTTTGCCATTTCTCCCTTTCAAACTGATATCCTTTGTATGCCCTCTGTTGTTTAAGAAGGATGCCTTGTCGTCTTTATTTGACCTATCTTGCCAATCTGTGCAAACTCTTAGGTTTTTAGGGCTTTTCAAAAAAAACAAGGAGTGTTGCTTTCCAAGTTTCTCTATAGCCTCTCAGGACGTATTTATTATTTTGCAACAATATTCAATGTGCACTTGATGGAGTTGAGGTGGGTTTTTCCCTTGTGGCCTTTGTGATGGCTTCTCGCCTATCACCACTGTTTTGTTCAACAACCATAAAAAACCCCGTTTCTCCTTTAAACACAAGCCTGCTGCCTTTTTCTTGCTTGTGGATGTCTCCTAGTGAGGATTTCATCCTATTAATTTACCTCTCCTTTTGCTGATGGAAAACCTGATCATTTGTTTGCAAAAATATGAACAAGGGCAGTTGTCCCTTGTAATATTTGTGTTCTAAGCTAAAGAGGCTTTTCTTGAATGACTGTTAACCAATCTTGGGCCAAATTTCTTGATTTTATTCCTCTTTGAATACAATTTCTTCATACAAGAAAGCATAGTTTGCAGGGCACCAAATCCATCCTATAACTGAGTGAGACCTTAAGTGACCCAATGGGGATTTATTGGATTTGGAATTTGGACTGAGATCTAGATTTAGGGTTCACAAGTGTAAGATAGGATCCATGCTAAGCTTAGTGTATTCGAAGACCTAAGGTCCAACATACTTGACTATCCAAAGGGCCTGCAGAGACAATCAGTGTTTGAGAATATTATGGAAGATACAACAAGGTTATTTGATTGGTAGGTTTAGATAGTAGTGGGGAATTCTGTAGGTAAACAAAATAGAGGATTTTTCTCAAAAGGCAAGACATGGTGAAAAAATGGGTGACAAGTTAGGTTTAAAACAAATGGCTTGAGCCCATGATGGGTCTTCCGGGAGTAGTGGGCCCTTCATGACTATATAGGATGATAAAATAGTGAAAGTTTTATCTTAGGGTAATGAAGGCAATGAGATTTCTAGAACTCACAATGTTTATGAATTTTGTTTCTAGAAATCTAGGACCAATACTTAGTCATCTTCAAATAGTGAAAATTATGGATGACTAACAGTGGCTCCACTTGGGGAGGGCAGCTCCTTCTCAGGAGGTGTCCAGAACTTCATATTTTTATGGCTTTTGGAGACCAATGCCTTTTCCATTGGGCAGATGTGCTCTTTCACCATTTGCTGATGTTTGTTTTGAGTCTGTAATCTCTGAGATCTTAAAAGACATGATTCATATTAGCATCATCTCTACCTACCAAATCTACTTGCCTAACATTTTTTCTTCCTTGGGTGCACTTGAACTGGAAAACCCTTGATATTTCCCTTTTGAAAACAAAATCAAACTAACTAAAATTTACCCTTATCTCTTCCGAGATTTCAGATTGGACTGATGAAGTCTCTTTATTTTGTCTTCCTAAACTACTAATTTGTCAAGATTGAGCTATTTGACGAACTTAATTCTCTAGGCTACTGACATGAAATTGAAAAATATGGCTAAATCAGGATTATATAGTTTGATTTACCATAGTTTGTGGCATTGGAACAAGTTGCACACAAGTGTTATTTCTGTACAGACAAAACTTAGGAAACATGAGGGCAATATATGTCATTTGTTTGACATTTCCATTTTCCTCTTTGGTTCAGATTTGGGTATGTGGAACTAGCAACTCTCATTCCTAATCTATCTTTTGACAAGTCAAACTTGAAAATTTTGACCTACTCTTTTTCACTAACTTATCAACCATAAACATGTTCAGCCATGATTAGGCTAGATGTCTGAACAAAGCCTTTTTGAAACAAGTAGTGGCATTTAGACTTGCACACTTTCAACATTATTATTTTTTAGGTATGGGGCTGTACCTCTCTTTCAAACTCTGCCCTATTTTCTTTTTATATTGTTTTTGTGATTTTTATTTTCATCAAAAAGTGGTATGTACAATGAATGAGAAAAAAAAACTAGGTTTCTTGACAAAAGTAATGTTTAAGCATCCTCCCATTTACCGGACCTCCAAAAATTTCAGTTCCATCAAGCTCTTGCAAAAAGAAAGCATTGTTGCCTCTAACAGACTGAATGATGTAAGGGCCTTTCCATAGATTTTCAAACTCGCCATGTTTTCCCTTGTCTTCCCTTCTTGAATCCCATTTCAGAACCATGTCTCCAATTTGGAAATCATTCGCTTTGGTTCTCCTATCAAAAATTTTCTTGATTTTCTCCTGTATAGCTTGTGTCCTTTTGTAAACCTCCTCCCTTGACTTCTGCAAATGAATGGTTTGGTTCAGCCTCCTCTGCATGTCATTTTCTTCTGATTGTACTTCTTGAAGAAGCTTCATGACTGGAACTCCCAAATAGGCGGGGAAAACTGCATCCATGCCATACACTAGTTGATAGGGAGACATACCAATCGATTTCTTGGTGGTTAGTCTATCAGCCCATAGTTCTTGGTGGTTAGTCTATTAGCCCATAGTGCATGCACTATTTTTCTATGCCATGCTTTTTTATTTTGTTATAGGAGCTTCTTAATGATGTTTACCAAGCTCTTGTTAGAGGACTCAGCTAGTCCATTACCTTGTGGGTAATAAGCAGTGGAGTGGCCCAGGGTGATGTGATATTTGTAACAAAAGTCCACCATTTTCTTATATGCAAAGGCAACAGCGTTATCGGTGATGATATTTTTAGGACAACCAAACCTGGACAAGATGTTGGTTTCAAGGAATTTGATGATAACTGAGTCAGTGGAATTTCTAGAAGGGATGACTTCTATCCATTTGGTGAAGTAATCAGTAGCAGTGAGGATCCACTTATGCTAGGCAGATGAAGTAGGATGGATCTCTCCTATGAAATCCAAACCCCATTGCTGAAAAGGGGCTTCAACACTGATGGGATGCAAGGGCAGAGGTAGGAGATTTCTTTTGTCATCAAATATTTGACAATTATGGCAAGTCATGACTAGTTTGTGAGTATCGGGAAATAGGGTAGGCCAATAGTAGCTAGCTCTAAGGATCTTGTTGGCTGTGGTCTTCCAATAAAGGTGACCCCCACATTCTCCCTCATGTTATTCATGCATGATTTTTTCTGCATCATCTTCAAGAAAACATTTAAGCAGCAAACCAGCAAAACTCTTCCAGTACAACACTCCATCTAAAATGCAAAAATTTAATGCTTTTTGTTTTAAGAATCTAGCTTTGGTTTTTGACAAAGAAGGGGAGCATTGAGACAAAGAAGCACATAAATAATATCAGCATACCAAGATGAATTTAAAAACATTTCTTCAATGTATGGTGTTGTACATTCTTTAGTTTCTTCTAACACACCAACCATATTTATGTCTAAAGCTTGGAAATTTGAGTCAGCCATAAGTTTTGCAAGTCCTTGTCCTTTAATCAATTTAGTGGGTTTGATCTCTAAATCATATTATAAAATGGTAGAAATCCACTTGCCCCTTTTACCATCAAGGTCTTGATTAAGTATGTCTTTGACAACTGTGTGTGAGACAAAGGCTATGATATGTGAATGCAAAATATAAACTCTAAAATCCTTCAAAGCTTTGATTAAGGCAAAGGCTCGTTTCTCCATAATGTTATACTTTAGAGGAGCATCTCTTAAGGCTTTGCTGAAAAAAGCTATGGGCTGTTCTTTCTCCATGATGTTCTTTTGCAACAGTACTGCTGCCACAGTATGTAAAAGTCCTTGGTGAAGTCAGGGCTGATTAAGACTGGTGTTTGTGTGAGTGCTTGTTTTACCAGCTAAAAAGATTGTTTTTCTTCCATACTCCACTTCACTCCTACTTCCTTTTTCAACATATTTGTGATATTTCTTAGGAGCTCATCAAGGTTAGGGATGAATCTTCTTAGGAAGTTAATCTTTCCAATGAAATATTGTAGCTCTTTAATGTTTCTAGGATGGCTGATTTGTAAGATGCCTTCTATTCTTTTGGGATCTATCTTGATTCCTTCCTCATAGATGATGTGACCTAAGAGTTTTCCTTCCTAAAGGCCAAACAATTTTTTCTTAGGATTTAGGAATAGGCCATACTTTCTACACTTTTCAAATAATTTTATCAAGTGGACTAAATGCTCTTCATCAGTCTTAGAGTAGACAGTGATGTCATCAAGATATATGACTATGAAGTAACCTATGTCTTCTAAAAAATCTATGTCCATTGCCCTTTGGAAAGTAGTCCCTGCATTCATTAAACCGAATGGCATTTTAACATACATTAATGTACCTGAAGGTGTAGTGAAAGCAATTTTGAGTTAATCACTTAGAAAGACTAGAACTTGGTTATAACCTGAGAAGCCATCTAGTAATGAGATTATTTGTGAGCCAACTAATTTTTGGAGTATGAGATCCATTTTAGGCAAGGGGTAATTGTCTTTCAAGGAGGCCTTGTTCAAATTTATGAAGTCAATACAAAGCCTAATTTCCCCGATCTTCTTCCTAACTAACACAAGGTTGGACACCCATTCTGAGTATCGAACAGGGACTATGATCTCGGCATCGTACATCTTTTTTATTTCTTTCTCAACTGAGGGTAACAAGAGGGGGTTAATTCTTCTCAATTTTTGTTTAAATGGTTTCTGATTTTCCTTGAGAGGAATTTTATGTTGAATGATTTTGGTGTCATAGGATTTCAAGTCTTCATAACTCCAAGCAAACACATCTTTAAATTCTCTAGAAAGCTTAATGTATTTTTGTTTTGTGTGAGGTGGGAGAGTTTTGGATAGCTTGATTATTTTGGGCTCTTTCATTCCTCCAATGTTACATTCTTCTATATTTGTTTCAGTGGATTCCATCTTGGGTTTTTTAGCTACATCATTAAAATCAAACAGCTCTTCTAGTGGTGTAAGGCCTCTTGGCAAGGTGTCATATTTGTACTGAAAAATTTCAAGTTCTCTTTGATTTGATTTATCAAATACTTCTGCAACACATGGGTTTTGAAGGTGGTTTATATCATCATCAAAGGGAAGCTCTATTTTGGGAGTTTCATTTTCAGCAAAATTATTTTTTTCAAATCTTAAACTTTGTTTTGTGCTTGCAAATTCATTTCTGGATTGAAGAAAATCATCTATTTGCTCATCACTGTTAAACACTTGCCAATGGTTCAAGTTGTCCGGTACAGCAGGCATGTTCTTTACTTTGATGAGGCATTAGTTATTTTCATAAGGTAAAGAGCAATTGCTGGCAGCAAAGGGAAGTTCGTTGGCAAGGCAGTTTTGGGCCCTAGGGATGAAAGTGACCTCATACTTCTCAAAGGTTTTGAGAAGGTCTAGGGAAGCATTCCTATATTCCCTTAGTCTAGGGTTCTTGGCTGAACATTCTCCCTTAATTTGATTTATGATCGGTTCTGAATATCCTTGAACCAAAATTTTCTTAGCTTTGAGGTCTTTGAGTAGGTGTAAACCAATAAGGAGAGCCTCATATTCTGCAACGTTATTGGTGCATTAGAAATCTAGCCTATAGGAATTGCCTTCATTTGTGTTGTGGATCCAAAGCCCTACTCTTGAACCAACCTTACCATAAGAGCTATCAAAGCTCATATGCCAAAGGGTTTCAATTTCAGTTTTGTCAATGTTGTGCACTTCAGGGCTGCTAGAGTTTCGAGTGTCATTTTCTTGGTTAGAGGATTGACTTGGTTGTTCTAGGGGGCTTAGTTATCTCTCCTTGTCATTCACTTGTTCACTCATGTCATTTTAATTATACAGGATGAAGGAGTCAAGGTCTAAGTGAATGGAATAAACCATTGTGTTATTTGGCCTATCTATGTTACTCACCATGTATTTCATGTGGGATTCCCGGTACAATCTCCTTGTTTGATTGAAGACTGGGATGGTGGCATAATTCATGTCCATTTGAAGGCTACCCTGGAGTTTCCCCCCCCATGATCTAGACAAAAGCATGCCATACTTTGGGGGAATGTCAGCCACAACTATATCCATGACTAGACTCTTAGCGGGGATTTGTGCCAGATTGACACACATATCCTTGATTAGGCCTAGACACTTAACCCTACTGGAATCAAAAGAGTACAAGTCTTTGTAGGGCTTTGTGATTTCTAAGCCCAATATCTCCATCACAACCTTTGGCATGAGTTTGTGTGAGGCACCGGAGTCTAGCATAACATTATGCAAAATTTTGTCATATATGTTTAGACTTACATATAAAGGAGGGACAACTCCTTCTTGATATTTTCCCTCTACTTTAGGACCGAACAATAGCTCTGATTTATCATCAGTTAAGTTTAAAGTGTTGGTATCATTCCATATATTTAACACTTTGAAAATCTGGGATCTATATACCTCTTGGGTTACCAACTCAGTGAGGCGTATGGTCATCTTGATTTTAGCAATCTCCCCCTCAAAGTTGAAAGGCGTAGGTGTCTTCATTGTATTTACATCAGCTTTATCAGCCATAAAATTTTCTACCTTTTTGATTTGCTGATTCTGATTTGATGGTTTGGACAACAATGTTTTTTCAGGGCTACTAGTTGAAGTACTAGGGCAGCTTGAATCATTACTAGGTTGGCTAGTCTTTGGTTTGTTTAGGTCAAATTTCTTAGCCATAGTATTTGTGCTTTCTGCTGTCTTTTTAGGAATATGTTCAGAGGTATTTCTTACAACAATGTTTGGTTGATTTTTTTTAGGAACATCTCGATTCTTTTTTCTCCTAAGATAATATTTCCTATGGACTTCCATAATGGCATTCTCAAATCTTAGTCTATAGTCTTCGGAATTTTCATATGATTTCTCATTTGTTTTTGAAGAAAACACCCTTTGTTCTTCTTCGGTAAGGAAGGTGTTGTCCTCATCATTCGAACCTATGACATTTACATGGTCTTCTTCCAATTGCTCAGGCTCTCTTTCCTCTTCATCTACATAGTTGTCTTGGAAAGGAGGTATGATTTTTTGGTCACTCTCTCTTTTTCTGACTTGAGGAGGGTCTCTTCTAAAATTTTGACTCCTATTCCTGTTTTGAAGATTGGGTTGATTTTCCCTAGGAGATGTTCTCTCATTTAAACTGATTTTTTCCATCATCCTCTCCATTGTCCTAACTATGGATTCAATTTTGGTGTCATAAGAGGAGGTTGTAGGTGTTGTGTCATCTTTATAAGTCGCCCTTTTTTCTGATCTCATCCTAGCCCTTTTCTCAATTAAATTGGCCTCTACACTCATAGCCCCTTTTTGCATGTATTCTAGAGTTAGGTAATCTATCTCCCTTAGTTGATAGGCCATATCAACATCAAAGCCTTCGGGATATTTTACTAAGGCTAAGCCTTAGGGAGGTTTTATGTGAGGTGGGAGGGCATTGTAAACACTGTTAAACCTAGTGGAGTAGTCATGAACACTTTCTCCCGGATTCCTTTTAAGATTGTTATACTCGGAAAGAATTTGAAGGGGGTTTTTCTTGATTTCCCATTTGTTTACAAAGGTTTGGTAGAGGGTAGGGATATCATGTATGTTGTTGGGAGGTAAGTTTTTAAACCATTTCTTGGGTTCTCCCCCTAGGCTCTAAGAAAAAATCCTCATCTTTATGGTCTCTTCTTCTATCTCCATGTAGTCAAAAGCATCATCAATTGTATCTACATGTTTTTTAGCAGTGATGGATTCAGTCCCTAAGAAGTGAGGGATCTTGGACTGATAGTCATTTGGCAAAGGTAATAGTGGTTGTTGTAGAGCCAGTGGAGCATACCAGGTTACCATGATGGGAGGAAAAGGAAATAAGGGCTGATTTATAAGGGGAGGATTCGTGAGAGGTGGAGTAGGATGGAGTGGGGTGGTTTGCACAGTGGTGGTATGAATGGGTGTAGTTGAGGTACTTGGACTGGAGAACTGGTTCTAAGTGGATTTGAGATGAAAAGGGCTGAAGTGATGGAGAAGCTGAAAGTTAGGTGGAGTGGAAGGAGAAGCTTCTCTACTGGAGCTTTGCTGCAAACTTATGGGGTCAAGGTCAGTTTGGTCAACTCTACTTTGTGACTTGGTCCTGAATATATTCTTGGTATGGTGCAAGTCAAACTGAGGATTTTGTGAAATTGTAAGGTGTTCTGGTGCAGAACTTGATCTATGAATGGTCCTAACAGTGGGTGAGTTTCCAGCTTTATAAGTTTTCACTAGTACATTTGTGGGAAATTTCGACACTTGGTTCCGACACTTATGACCAAATGTCAGAAATTTCCCCAAATTTTTTCAATCCTACCCGAAACCGTTGCTATACCGACGTTTATAGAAACACTACAACATTTGGCAGAAATTCCGACACTTGGTTCCGACGCTTTTGACCAAATGTCGGAAATTTCCACAAATTTTTTCCATCTCGCCCGAAACGGTCGCTATACCGACGTTTATAGAAAAGTGTCGCAATACCAAAACTTAGAAAAGTGTCGCAATTGCGACGTTTGGAGGAAGATGTCGCAATTGCGACACTATGGCCCAAAGCGTCGCTATTGCGACGACTGCCTCCAAACGTCGCAAGTGCGACACAATGTCTATGTGTCGCAATTGCGACGTTTGGAGGCACCCATCGCAATAGCGACGCTTTTTCCGTCGTCGGTATAATGACACTTATATGTGCACTAAATAAAAATACGAAACTTATATGCGCGCTACATAAAAATGATTTTATTGTTTCATATCCATCGCAATAGCTACATCAACGTCTGATATCACGCGCGCATTCGCCCTCCGCTCTTGCAGAACAACATTCACCCTCAGCATTCTCCCTCAGCTCTTGCAGAACAACATTTTCCCTCAGCATTCGCCCTAAGCTCTTGCAGAACAGCATTCGCCCTCAGCTCTTGCAAAATGGTAAGTTCTTACTGCAGGCCCTTCCTCCTATAGTAGGGTTGACTCTATTTGGGTTTTTTTGGTCAATTCCATTGGATTGTGTTAGGTTGTAGGGTTCTCTCTAGATGTCAAGAATTAAGATTCAATACCCTCTATTATCTTCATCACCCAATACAAGATTTAAATTTTTCCCAAAGAAACGCTTATTAATTTGGCAGCCATTATTTCTCCCTGCTTTAAAACCCTACATTTAAATGAAAACAAGCATTGCATTTCAACTACAAAAATCTATTAGTGTTCAAATGTACATGTGTGCATCACTTGTGTAGGGTATTCCTTTCCACTTTCACATTATCCAAGAATGTGTGCAGTATAGTTCATATTTTTTGTGATTTAGATTATCTTGAAAAAGGAAAGGTAAATTATTTCCCATGGAAAAGAAGGTTTTCCCTTTTTACTACTGGAAATGGTACAACAAAGTTCCATTTCTACCCGAAACTCCTATGAAACAGGAACCAAATAAAGGCCATGTCCTCAATGGACATCACTTGGCTTTGAAAATTTCCATTGCACTGTGTTGTTTTTTTATATTACATCACGATAGTTTCTTAGGTCATTTATTGTTTCTAAGGATTTTTCAATAGTTGCTCCAAAATCTTCACTTCAAGGCCCTTCAAGATCGTCTCCAACAATGCTCTACCATCAGCTTCAACAATGTTGCTCCAAAAATATCCTCAAGGTCTTCACAACAAGTTTACAAGAAGTTGCTCCAACAATATATTCAATAAGGTCTTCATTGTCAACTCGTCTCTTGTTTGGGTGCCTTAATGTGGAATGACATGTTTCCAGGACTGAATTCAATGCAAGGCATATTTGAAACTCTAACTCTATCTTCCAGTGTCTTATTAGAAATTATTTCAGTTTTCATTTTGTTTTTCAAGTTAGATATTTTTTTCAAGTTTTTACATTTATAATTTTATTGCAATGTGGCAGACTGATCAGAGCAGTGCAGGAAAAACCCCGAGACAGGATGATCGTGGAAAGAGGCCAGCGGAAGAACATGTAAAGTGCCAGCATTTCTCTATCTTAAGGTATTTTAGTTATTTACATAATTGAAATAATATTAATTTTTTTCAAATATGAAGACACCTAGCCATGGTACGCCTGATGATTCCCTCTTTGAGGAAGAGCTTTCTTCATCCCTATCTCCAATGTTCTTGTTGCGAAAAAAGGCACGAGATGCAAGGTCAGAATTTAATACTTTGATAGACGCGCCTCAAACACCTGAAACAGAAGAAAGGATAAAATAACTTATGAGCCAACTAGAAAGATATCAGGTAATAATAAAAAGTCAAAAGGATATTTTTTTTGTTCTGCATGAGATGAATTGTGATAGTTTGATTTTTAATTTTTACATTGACTAAACTAACAAAAAATTCTTTTGTATGTAGCGTTTTCTGGCACTTGCTGAACCCGGTGTTGGTGGTAGTGGGACACAAGGGCAAGAGATTTCCCAGCAACCCTCTCGTACACCTTCTACTCCTTTAGGTGCCAGCCAAGAAACACACCCTGCCCAAGCAGACACCTAGCCAACCGCTGAATGTGTTGGCAATGATGAGGCTGATATGGCCAACTACATTATTACGTTTCCTGGAGCTACACGTGTCAGCTCCACAGGGACCATTAATGGCACGTTGTTGGTGAACGATGAAGGTGTCCCTATAAAGCACGTACAACTCCCAGGTAAATTTTAATATTTTAACTATTTCATGTACTCTATCTAAAACATATTTATCATGATTTTTATTTTTAAATTAATGATAATATCTTCTTCTTCTTTTTCTGTGTAGGAAACAATGAGTTCTACAGGTTTTTGGAGAGCCATGCGTTGGTAATTTTTGGCCCAACCATACGCACAAGGTGGAATTCCCAGAATTCCAACCTGAAAAAAGAACTTCTAGATTATATAGAAGCCCTTTTTGGGGTCGGCACATTTGACAGAACAGCGGTGGCTCGGGTAGCCGGAAAATATTTGAAATATACAAGGGAAACCTATAAGACGCAATTTCAATTTAACCCTAGATACAAGCATCCTCTCACAGTTCCAGAGAGTGAGTGGAGAGCACTCATCTATGACAGAAAAGAGAAAAGGGCAAAGAAAGAAGGAAAAATGCCAACTGGACCCGCAAGGTAAATTACAACTTTAATTCAATAACTTTAATTTTCTCTATGTCTAAAATAAAAGTGTGCTATGTCATATCTGACTTTAATCTTTTGATGCTAGGTTGCCTGACACCTCAAAGGCAACCAAAGCTAGGATTGAAAAAAAGGGCCATCACAAGCTAGGCCAGGGCGGCTACTTGAAATTGGCTACAAGAATTGTAATTAAGTAGCTAAACATCTTATAATTAATTGTATCGCCTTCCAACATTTTTGTAATCCTATCAAATATGATTAAAAATACACAATCATATGTAATGTAGGGTGATGACTTCGGAACAGAAACTACGGAGGAAGATAAAAATATCGCTTTCCATTTCGGCTATCAAGCCGTAGTTGAACGTCGCATAAGCTTGGGGCAGGTCCCAAGATCCAGAATGCCTGATAAGGTAAAACATTAACCTTTCAATATGTTTGTTTTCATCCATAAATTTAATGTCTAAAAAATTTGTTTAAATCAGGGGAGCAGCACTACCGACGAGGCAAATAACCCAGTTTTAGAGCCAGATGTAGATGATCCTCTCGTGCAACCTGATCATTGTAGTGGGGACCAGGCCGACAATGCTGCTATCAGTGAGGGCCGTGACGGTAATTAATTTCCACTTATAATTTTTTCTAATTATACCTTGATGGTTGTCCTTATATCGTTTTTTGTTTATATGACAGAGAATGTTTCCCTTGAGGATCTTACCACCAGAGAGGAAGACAGGGCAACAGTCCCAACGGCGACAACTGGTGCACCAGGTAAATAATCTCATTGCAATTTTTTTATTAATATTACCGAACTAGTTCAATGATATTTAAAAGCTGACAATTAAAATTTAATATTATCTGTTTTTGTAGGCGATGCCCCGTCACTGGATGAGACCAGACATCGTGACTACGCAACTAGGTCAGCGGCGACAACTGGTGCACCGGGTAAATAATCTCATTGCAATTTTTTTTATTAATATTACCGAACTAGTTCAATGATATTTAAAAACTGACAATTAAAATTTAATATTATCTGTTTTTGTAGGCGATGCCCCGTCACTGGATGAGACCAGACATCGTGACTACGCAACTAGGTCAGCGGCGACAACTGGTGCACCAGGTAAATAATCTCATTGCGATTTTTTTTTATTAATATTACCGAACTAGTTCAATGATATTTAAAAACTGACAATTAAAATTTAATATTATCTGTTTTTGTAGGCGATGCCCCGTCACTGGATGAGACCAGACATCGTGACTACGCAACTAGGTTAGCAGTGCAGGTCGAAAGGCACGAAACAGGAGCAAAGCACGATGATATTGATGATGTAATTAGGAGTTTTAGAAATAGGAAGAAGAAAAAGAAAATTTGATAATGTAAAATATTGTATTATTATAAGACAAACGTTACCATACTTGGAACGTTTCTTGCGTTATATAAAAAACTCATTTATCATACTATTTTTATGTCAAGTATTAATTGCAATGTTTCCTTGCGTACTTTTTGTTGAATTGTTTTTTTATTAGTTATTGAATATTTTTTTTGATGCTCATGAAAGTAAAAAATGAAATATAGATTGGGTATTGGGGAATTGAGAGTGATGTGAGGGGGGGGAGGGGCCATAAGAGCTTCCACCTTCACGTGGTTGGCCCTGTTTAGTAGAGAATAATTTATTGGAGCGATTTAATCTTGGAGCAAACATCCCTTGATCCAGCGTAGCAACAAAAAAGTCACTGTTGACTTAGTTGCTACTCTTTCAGATCGTGGGAGGCTTGTTCCAAGTTCATGCGACTCCAATAAATTTTTCTTGAAACGAAGAGGAGCTTATTTAGGTATGTTTTGACATTTTCAACATATGTTCTAACATTATCATAAGAATGCATCTTAGAGTAAAAAATACTACATCAATTACTTGTATTTATTGTGTAGATAATGATGGATTTTGATTGACTTGGCAGTGCAGGTACAAATCCTCTTGCATCATGAGCAATACAACTTGTCAACCAGGGTCATGTCCAGGATATTTTTCTTGTGCGCTTGACCAGGTTCGTAATGTCACATTTTGTAAGTTCCTTTACAGTTCATAATTCAATATTAAGCTTGTTCATGATTATTATCTAGGTTTTTTGTATGTGTTTTTCATCTATTTGATTGTAAGCAACTCTGCATGTTTCCTGTTGTTCACTATGATTTCTCCCATTACCACTCCCAGGATGAATCCAAATTTATTGTTACATAGGTTACTTTATTGTTACTATGATTTCTCCATTTACGATTTCATAGGTTACATCATGTAAAGTTGTCAATCTCGGGTTGGTGATGAGCTTTAGTTCTCCAGATTTGGGGCTTTTCTAATATTTTCTCCCTCATGTCATTCCTGCATCACCTCATTGTTTGAGCATGCCAATTTTCTACCACTTGTACCAATTGGCACATGTCAATCTCTGAGTGGTGCCACATTTCACCTATTTTCAGTGAGAGTTTAGGGTTTCTCTAACATAGCTTCAGAAATCCGATTCAGTGCCTGCTTGAATATCATCACATAATACTCTTGGTTTGGATTGATGAGCATGTTCTGAATGGTTGGTTGATTCATAAGAACCACCCATATAGTCATCTTGAGATATTTCAGAAGTTTTCTCGGGTTTCCTTTTTCACCGTTTCTAGTGGGTGGGATGGTGTGGGGTGATCCATCAATGCTGGTGCTCTTGTAGTAGGGAATTTGTTTTTGGGGATATAAAGGAGCATTTGATGTAGATATCCCATTGGATGCATTCATAGATGGGCACGAGAGGTCAAGAATTTAAATTAAAAATATGCAACCTCTAGCATGGCAACCTGAAGGCCGCGAGAGACATTGGTTAAAGATTGTTTTGTGCTGGCCTTAATATTGTCGTGATTTCTTTCTATTATCTTAATGCAAATATATAGTCCAGTCTCATTAAAATGAGGATTGTGGTTGTATTTATCTTTGGTTGTTTCTCTCTTAATGCTCCAGAAGTTGCCAAAAGTTGCGATAGTTGTTTAGTTTGCCTGTTACAACTTAAAAGTGGTTTTTAGCAATGGGAGTCATGTTTTTAAAGGTTCATACTAATATGAAGATCTTGTAATTCTATATTCAGCATAAGAGAAGATGGCCTCTGCTTTGGGCGGTATGACAACAATTGCCACATCTACCTCATTGGGTAACAATGGAAAGGGGAAGAAGTTGGGTGCAATGTTTGATAATTATGGCAGACAATTGTCTTCTCTTTTAGTTTTTTCACCCATTTCCTTTAATCTCTCAAGCAGAAGAGGGACTCTGAGATTACGCAACAGAGAGAAGGTAGTTAATACAAGAGCTATGGAAAAGGAGTTGTACTTCAACAAGGATAGCTCAGTGACAAAAAAATTGCAGGTCAGAGAAAAAATTATGTTTAAAGGAAGGTCACCTGCACGTGAAACTTCACTGTGGTGGATCTTTCCTTGTCCACTTATATTCGATTTTAATGTGTTATTTTAATTTTCATGGAGGGTTGTTTTGGCATATGGTCTGGCATTCAATTGCACACTTACTGAAAGCATTGTCAATTTGTCTTGCAAGCGGTGTGAACAAACTTGCTGATCTTGTTGGAGTCACCCTTGGGGTGAAGGGAAAAATGTTGTCTTGGAGAGCAAGCATGGTTCTCCGAAAATAGTTAATGATGGTATGACAGTAGCTAAGGAGGTAATTTGTAGATGTGTGCTCTGGTTTTCTTTTTAACGTTGTATTAGTTTCCCCTCTTAAATGTCTTAGATTTGGTAGGCATAATCTGAAAACTCAAAGGTGAAAGGAAACATATTTTTTACCCAGTGGTCTACTTGGCCTATGGACTAGCCACATTAGAGTAATGCATAAAGCTTTTCACAACATTAAAAGGAAAGGGTTACGGCTGAGTCAAATTTTATTGTTATTGACAGTGTAATGAAATGTATCTCAATGTTATGGTTTTGGTCTTTTTATTGGTTGAATTAGAGGACCAGTTGAAAATATTGGGGCCAAGTTGGTAAGGCAAGTTGCGGAAAAGACAAATGATTTAGCTGGGGATGGAACCACAACATCTGTTGTTCTTGCACATGTTGGAATATTGAAAAATTCTAGAACAATGAATGGAGAATAAATCTCCCTTCTTTTAACACAGAGAAAATAAAAATTTCTTTGACAGGAGAAAGAGTTTCAATACTTTGAAAACAAACTTCTATTCCCTTCAATAACTCAAAAAAAAACTATTACACTTATTCCTCACTGAGAGGGATTACAAAATTATGACTGCTACAAAACGCAGTGCATAAAACCAACTCACTGTCTATTCAAAACAAACATACTCTGTCTCTAAAACACTCTGCTGTGTTTTTCACTTTCGCACTGCTGTGCATACACACTTAAAAAGTTACACTCAGTCTTTCACTTTTTACACACTGCTGTGTAATAAAAAATTTACGTAATGTCTATAAAAAAAACTACCAAGCTTTTTCGACCTTTTTATTTTTATATGCCGTAACATATAAAACATATTATAATAAACCCTCTTTTAAAAAAAAATAAAATTAAAACTAAATTCTATGGCCCACCTTTCATTTCGCATATGATATATATATAACATATGTTTAAAACATATGTATATATTAAAGCATACATAAAATTAAATTATCAAAACATTAAAGAACCCTTTCCATCGGACTTCAAAAGTTTGAATAGATTGAATTTCAAACCAAATTCGCGTTCCAAAATGGGATGCTGAAGTCTGCCTAATTTGTAACACGAATTCTCAATCCAATGTGCCTTATAAAAAATTCGGGTCCGGTTTTTAGGTTTTCAGATTCCCTTCAATTTCATGCGATCCAATATTAATGCTCCATGTGTCCTCCTTTTGAATTTACAAAACTGGGGGGTAAATTTCTGTTTGTTTAATTTCTGGTTGGTGAATTGCGTTAATGTTGGTTGTTGTGTTTAAATACAATCCTGTACAGAAATATGGCTGTGGCCGTCTACAAAAAAAACTTGCAGGAATTTTAAATGCTGAATTAAATTTCTGGATTATGTGGAAGTTCAAAGAGTGACATAATCCCTTCCCCACAACTAATTTATAAGATAGTGGAAAGTATGGTGAGAGGAAAATGGTGGGATTTACAATCAACCATATTCACTTTGAAAACACTGGGGAATTAAGATACCATTATACCTAACAAGTCCTTATAAATATTGAAGTCGAGGCACAAATACATGACAACAACCTTTATACGAGAATTATTTTATTTGAGTAAGGGAATAGTAGTTGTAACTTAAGGTTGCAACAATGGTTCCATAAAACAATTACTTGTATCTGAATGCAGTAACTATGGATTAAAGTTGCAACAACTGTGGCTTGAGGTTGCAGAAGTTGTGACTTGGGGATGCAACATTTGCGACTTAGAATAAAACACATTATATATATATATATATATATATATATATATATATCTATATATATATTAAGAGATTATTATACCTGAAAAATACTTGTCAATATTGAAGTTGAGGCATCGATACACGGTAACAATCTTTATACGGGAATTATTTTATTTGAATAAGGGAACAATAGTTGTAACTTAAGGTTGTAACAACGGTTCCATAGAACATTTGCTTGTATCTATTTGCAGTAACTATGCGTTAAAGTTGCGCCAACTATGGCTTGAGGTTGTAGGAGTTGTGGCTTGGGGATATGATATCCGCGACTTAGAATAAAAAATATTATATATGAAAGAAAGTATATATATTAAGAGATCATTATACGTAACAAGTCCTTGTAAATATTGAAGTTTACGCATAGAGACATGACAACAACCTTTATACGAGAATTATTTTATTTGAGTAATGGAACAACAACAGTAACTTAAGGTTGCAACAATGGTTACATAAAACTATTTCTTGTATCTAGTTGTAGTAATTGGGTGTTAAAGTTACAGTAGCTATGCCTATGACTTAGAATAAAACAAATTATATATAAAATAATATATATATATATATATATATATATATAGAGAGAGAGAGAGAGAGAGAGAGAGAGAGAGAGAGATTAGAAAATATATTACAACAATATTTATTTAACTAGTATGTTAAAAAAATAAAATTTACCCGGTCGCAGGTGTGGGGGCATCTGGAAAGGTATGGATACCAATCCATTTAGAATATACATGGCATCAACACCCAATTCTGTGATTAGTTTTTGAATATGGAAGATGAAAAATAAGAGGTACATGCCTAAACAAATTAAGAAATGCTACTATTTTGATCACTCACACATTTACATATGCTATTGTCTACACAGCTTCTATTGGTGGACGATGTTATCCTATTTCTTGCAGGATATAGTAGATAGGACTAGTATTTGAAGACTCATTAGAGCTCTAAAATCATTTTGGGTTTCATTTGGAATATAATTAAACCTACTCAAGTCTACCATCACTTTCAATGATTTGGAAGATATGTTAGAAAAAACAATCAACCAAGTGCACCCATTTCAAATACTTGGGATTTATGTTAAGATTTAATGACCATAGGTATGGAGACTGGTTCTTTCCATATCAAAAAGTGGGAAAAATAATCACAATATGGTTATCCTTGGGTGGCACATTAACCTTAGTAGTGTATATACCAGGATATTGGCATTCCCTAGTTTATATTCTTGTTGGTATCTTGGGAAATATTAGAAAAAAATGCTTTCATTTTATTTAGAAGGAAATGAAAAGCAAAGGAGGCATCCCTATAGTAAAATCGAAATGGATTTCCAAGCCAAAAATCACATGATTCGTTGGATACTAAAGAATATTCATCATTTTTGGAAAGCATTATTTTCCAAGAGTCTTTGGAGAATCATAAAACATTTAGGCTTGTGGCAGGATGTAATAAAATCAAAGTAAATAGGCAAAATTTCATATAAGGATAAATTTTACAAAAGTTCCAACAGTTCTTCCCACCATTTATCTTCTGGTATTCTGGTTCGTTGAAGTTTTCTCAATGTTTCATCAGCCTCAGTATATCTGAAAAAGGTAGGTTCAATTGGAAACAAATGCTTTACTTCATGCTCAAGATAAAAATAAATTTTCCAATCTGTCATGAAGATTTTTTCCTGTTGGAAATGCTGCTTCTGATGTACTGGTTGAAGAATTGGCCTGATTGTCAGCATACTTGTCCAATTTTTCAACATAGCTTTCAAGGTGCATTAGTTTATCCTCTGAAACTATAGGACTGAGCAATCCTTTTTTCAACAAAATATCAAATCTTTCTCTGAAGGCAATGATTTCTTCTTGCATATCTGAGCACCTTCGTTCTAGATTCCGCATAACGGTTCTCTTAGTAAAAACTCTTTTTATTTCCAAAATTGTTCCGGTCCTGTCCTGAATACCAAGTTCTGCAATTTGGTGTCTGGTTTGAGTGTTTAGAAACTGTATGAGTTGATTGGCTTCCTCAGGCCTATTTCCTAATTCTTCTCTTGTACTTTGAACTTCTTCTATAGCCAATTTGACTAAATCATTATGTTCATACATAATCTAAATTGAAGACCAGACATCCTTTATTGATTGGATAATGTTGTCCCAAAGAATTTCATTTATTTCCTTAGGTTTCTCCAATGTGAGATCCTTTTCCAATGCTTTAACCAATTTTTCTAATCTTTTGACCTCTCTTGTTTTATCAGCAACACTCATTTTTGAGAGATCATATCTTCGTTCTAAATTAATAAGCTGTAAATTTGTGTGCTGGAGTTCTGTTACTTGAAGTTTCAATTCGTTCATTGACTTTATTAATTCTTCAGAACTCAAATTGGAATTATTTACCTATGATAGCTCTGTTGGCTGACCTGTTGTGGATGTACCTGTACCTGTAATTGCCTCTGTTGTTGATGCTGGAATAGTAGACTGCTTTTTCTTTAATGCTTGTTCAAGCTCTTTTTCTGTTTCATTTAGTTGCTCATTCAGTTTCAAAAGCAAGTCCGTCATTTCTTTTTCAGAATTTTTCTTTATCATCTCTTTAGTTTGTGGATGTCTTGAAGCTGGCAATTTCAACTGCTTTCTCAAATCTGCAATATCATCATCTTTTTTCTTGATTAGGGTCTATATACCTTTGACATCTTTAGGATTGTGACCCAATCCAATGATTATTTCCTCCAATGTCTTTATCCTATTGTCTTTGGCCTGAGAAGAGGCCTTTTCAAGCTGCAATTGTGCATTAGTGTTCTCCAAAGAATCCTGCAACTTCTGAGTTGCCATTTTTTTTATCGGTCAGAGTAGAATAGATCATTTCACTAGTTTGCTTATGTAACTCAATCTGATCTAAAGGATTAATATCCTTTGCTAAGACTTCAAAATTTGTTCTAATATAATCTGCAGCTGTTTCAGGCCGCTGCACTTTTGGTTTGAAGTGACTCATTATCATTTTGCCTTGCTGAATGTCATAAGCTGACATCAATCTTTCTTTATTCTTAGGAGCCATCTTCAAATACTGATTGTAAACCTGGAGTCTTAGTGGATCATTCCTAGCTTTTATATTGATAAAGGTTTTCTTTATATCTCCTGCATCTTTAACTGGTGGTTTGAAAGAAGATATTTCATCACTCTGTTGTTTTTGCAGCTCTTTTCTCTATAAAGTAGTGGATGCCCCACTGACTGTACCTGTTTGTTGACTATCCAAATCTTCTCTCTGGCTATCAGGAATTTCCTGAACAAAATCTACTTCTGGAAGAGGATTTAATTTTTGTCTTTTAGCATGAGGTTGTTCTGAAGATCCACCAACAGGGGTAGCAACTTCAGCGTCTCTCTTCTTGCCTTTTTCTATATTGATAGGAGTTTGTAAAATTGAAATTTCTGGCTCATTGATATGAATAGGAGGAATTTGTACTTGACCCTATTCTTTAAAAGTCTTAGGTTGCTTTGTCATTGTGAATTTTTCAAATACTTGTATGTCGGACTCCTGCCCTGGGTGTACTATGGCCAATGTACTTTGATCCTCACTGTAATTTTAACGAAGTCCTATGAGAAGAAGGACCAATACACCGTGTTTGCTTGTCCCAAGGAGAGTACAGGTCGAAGTATTTTCGCAAGGTATTTCAGTAGCCATGGAAATTTTTTTTTTACATGTTAGTGATGACTATATCTACAGCTGAGTTTTCTAGAAACTGATTTCCTTATGTCAATATGTCATCCAGAAAACCCTCCTAAAACTTTTTTCGCCCTTTTACCTTTAAGTCCACCCCTGGCGAAATCAAAACCCCATTATCACTATCCTATCTAGCTTCAGCCTTCTTGATCTGCCCATCAGCTTTAAAAGGCAAATCCACATATGTTTCAAAAGTATCCCCTATGTTAGGAAGTGGCGCTTTAAGACATTTTACCCTTGGCAATCATCAAAAAGCCAAAAAGCCTCCATCTGCAACAGACCTATCATGACTGACCTCTTACTTTGCAAATTAATTTGACAAGCAGCCCTAAGTCGCGCCACTCACATCCCCTAGATCTCAGCACTGCATAAACCCCAATCTCAAGCTGACTATTAGGTTTTTCACAGTGTTCTATGGTTTCTACAAAAGGCAGGAAATATAATTTCATCTCATGGAGTAAATGCTTGGATTTACAGTTAGAAGAACAGTTGCTTCTAAATGTAACTTGAGCCTGAGATATGTCTGCAAAACAGAAAGCTACTCATCCAGACTTTACAGTCCTTTCCAGCATGAAAATCACAGAAAGACACCACTGTCACAGCAAACTGGAAAATTGTCATGGCCCAAAACCTCCTTCATTTACAAGCAGAGGGTTAGGGCGCCTCCTTCATCCACAAGCAGAGGGCGCTGGCCGGTGGTGAGCGCGGGGTGCAAAAGTCCGGAGTTGCCTTTAACGAACGGTGAAATAATATCTCCGGGATTTATGGACGCTGGTGATGATCATACAGGGAATAAGAAAATTCCAAATCATAAGTAGCCTGCTTTCCACAAGATCAAATGGAATAGATGCTGACAAAAATGCCATTACACAGGCAGAAAGAAAGTTCTTGGTTTTTCAAAAAGCACTGACCTCCATAGTCACAGAGACTATCTTTCAAGTAATTTGTCAGGAGATGACCAAAGAAAATGATGATATTTCAGTCACCCTTAGAGCAGTGCAGGGAGACAGTGTCATTTTGGCTAGGGCTTTTGCTGAAACACAATGATGCTTGCAAGAGGAGATGCTAGTATTGATGTTTCAAGTGGTCTACCTTCCATCACATCCGGGGGGAAAAGTTTGTGTCAAACGATTTGTCAAGCAACCTTCAGATACCTTACCTGATGAAGAGCCTCCTCCATATATGAGCAGATGGCCAAAGCCATTACAGGTTGTTGGAAACTGATTGATCTAAAAATGTAGTGGAAGGATACAAGAAATTAAATAGAAGTCATTGCACAGGTAAATGATAGTGTTTATGATGCAAAGGTATTGGTTTCCGTATTCAAAGAGTTGTCTGTCAGACTGTACCTGTAGTAGAAAAGAGACAATATTGAATATATGTATGCCATTGATACCAAAAAGGGGGCAGTTTCCTTAAGGGAAAAGATCAAACAACAAACCAATATCACATGCCAAAAATCCAAAGGAGCGCTTCTCAAGAAATGGTGTTCAAGGTTTTCAAATGATTCTGGCGCATTCTGAATGGTTTTTCCTTGTTAAAAATCACCAAGAAGGTAAAACAGTGAACATAGTCTAGTTATGAAATAGTTCTATTTACAAAAAGGGTCAACACACTGGTCAAAGCAAAATGGTGACTGTGTGTCAAAGAGCTCTGTTTTTCCTGTTTTACAAGCTTATCTTTCAGATGTTATCTTTTCGGATGGACAAGGCAAATGGGTATACAATTTTATGTATAGGCAAAGAAGTTGGTTTTGATAAAACATCCTTCATTTAAATGTATGAGCATACATTTTCATCATTCCAAAAGGACGGATGTAGCACGGAATAATACATGAAAGGACATTTGAAATTCGAAAATCAAGAGCTTGAAATCTATCTTCTCACCAAGTGGCGAGAGGCACTCCATAGATTCTTTTGATACATATCAGTAAGCAAAAAGTACGTTTTCAAAAGGACACGAAAGGATCAGCCCTAACGAGTCATTTTCAGAGTTTATATACATGTTCAAAAATATGAGAAGCTATAGTTTTGAAAACAAAACAGATTTGAAAACCAACGTTAATTTTCAAAAGTTCAAGACCGTTGAAGATTAGATTTGAAATGACTTAAGGTTGAAGTGTGAGGGTAAGAGGTTCATTTTCAAAATTCAAAACAAAACCCCGTGCCTCCCTAGCACCAAAGCAACAGTTTGCTGGTCGGTTTGCAGAGCTGAACACTGTTTATTGGCCGAGGGACGCGCCTGCCTTTTCGCGCGACGCGCCTGGGGGAGGATTTACACAAGCCGCCTTTGTTAGCGCGACGCGCCTGTACAATGGCGCGACGCGCCTGTACAGGCCACCCGACCACCCGACAGGCCGACCCGACAGGTGTTTTGTGCGCGACGTTCAATCTTTAAAGAGTGCCGCGCAGGTTGAATGGCCTCGGGGCCCAGTCCAGCTCTCCTCCAAGGTTGTTTCAACGATTTCAGAGAGTATTCGAGCTTCATCCACACTTCGAGATTGATAAATGATAAGGTCGGTTTTGCATGAAGCATACGTTGAAACATCATACATATTTGAAGGTTTCTCCCAGATAGCGACTTTCTCATTTAAAGTATGGGAAATTGTGGAAAAGAACAAACTATTACGGCCTTTGCTCAAAGCTTTTGAAGATGTCCTAAAATCTGCCACCTCTGTTTTAAAATGAAATTGCCTATATACTTACACCAAGATTGAAACTTAGTGAGCCTGTTGAAACAAAGTGACATATATATAAGAGAATAGTGAAGCTTAATAAGAGAAAAGTTTCTTGGTCAGGCAGAGGTTCACAGTTTCAAGCTGCAGAGAAAGATTTTTTTATAGAGAGACAGGGTTTAGATCTGAAAAGAAACTTTTCACACTGTCATCAAAGCATATCCACATTATTAAAACAGTGAAATGCTACCAGTGAAAAGGATTTTGACATATTCGCTTTGAAAAGAGAGAACTCACATAGTTTTTGCCAAAAATTGTGTGGTCTTCTAAAAAACTCTGTCATTTTTGCTCCAATCCTGTGTATGGACAGTCTAAGCATATGAATGGTGGTTTGCAAGAGATGCAAGATTAGTGGACTGTTGGCACACTCATACAGGGCAAAATTTTTAATAATTGCAAAGGTTACCATGGAAAGGAGTAAGAGGTATTGAGTGACATCTTAAAACTCACAAGAACAGGGTAATCAAAACACTTCTCACAGCAGACTCCTTCTAGCAATCTGCCCCTCTTCTTCACTATATTATTTCATACTGAGAATTTGTTGATAAAGTTTTTCAAAGGTGAACAGGACACTTTCTGAAGAGTAGGTTTTTTGATGGGAATTTAACATTGGATACAGAGATATAAACCTCCATAGGAGCAGATGTGGTGTTTGATCTTTTAAATTCACAAGTAAAGGGTGTTTTTCCTAAACATTGTGCGCTAATATTTCACCTAACCTAAGTCTCTTTTCTCTTTCACTGTATGGTCTCTTCTATGGAAATCTGCTGACAGAGATATTCTAAGGGTGAGTAGGGCCACTTTCTGAAGAGCAGGGTTTTAATATTTGAGTTTTGTCTTGGAGACACAAATACAAGTACTGATTGGCCTCTAACAAATCCACAAGGAAAAGTGATTTTTCAAAACTGTGCACAGGGAATCTACACAGCAGTTTGTCCCATCTTTACACATGGTACCCTATTAAAAAAAAGTTTGCCTGACTGAGGTGCATCCAGAGGTGAAGGGATGGTTTTAAGAAGAGCAGAGGTTGTTTATTCAAATAAACATTGTTTCAATCTATCCTAACCACATTGTCCATTCTGTCCAAGCAGTGTAGTGACCAGTTTCAATCCAGCAGAGCATTTTTACATACAGTGAAGGTAGTTTGCCTATTCCAAAGCTTGTTCAAGTCAGAATGCCTCCAAAGCAAGATCACAGGAGCGGTCCACATAAGAGATATGAGCCTATCTCCACAGAAGAAATCAATGCTCACCCATCTGTGCTTTTCAATTTCCATGAAGTAGGTTGTCTTGATTTCGCAAAGATAGAAGAAGTCAGAGTTTTTTTCGCCACTAACACATTTGTCCGCTTTGAGATTCAAGACAAACACTTCGATTGGCGGGTCTTGGAGATTTCAAATTTTCCCCGGAGAAAGCGAACCTTCTTAAACCTTCCTTACTTTTTGTCCAAAAGCATAGAGAAAATGGCATCTACTGTCCAAAAGAAGGCTCCACCTCAGCAAATCCCTTCTCTTTTTCATCATTCCTTGATCAAGACTATCTTCCTACACCAGCTAGAGAAGAAAGAGGTTTCATGGGACTTATTCATCAGCCATCCAGATTTTGACACTGTTCCTCCTGCCCATATTTCTCCTACTCAACCTGTCCATCGCCCAGTGCCTTTGTCCAGTAGGCCTACACCTAGAAGGCTCAGAATGACCTATTTGAGGCGGCCAAGTCGGCCGGCAAGAAGGAGAGGCGGTGGCGACAAGAAGGACGGGCGGTGAACGACGAACATTGGATGTTGAGAGTCTGACCAAGTCAACGAGGAAGAAGAGAGAGCGGTGAACACCGGCGGCGGGCGGATGAAGAACGGCATCGAATCTGAGGATGAGGACAAAGAAGTTGGACATTGAGGTACGGCGACATATACAAGGATGAGAAACCGGCCGACGAACGGCAGTTGAGAAGCGACAAGTTAGGCCCGAAATTGACACCTTTTGAGCCTATTAGCTGGACAAGATGTTGAGAAGAGCTTGTTGGCATTCATCCTTAACTCTAACGGTGACCAAGATTGTTCCAGCAAGAGGAAATTGCAAAAAAGACATCTACTATCATGCCAAGGAGGAAAAGCGCCAGATTAGCTTTCAAAGGCAAAAGTAAAATTGGAGAAAGTACAAATCATGGAGGTGAATTAGCTATTATCCCTATCCAAAGCGATGATAGTGACAATGAGGCCCGCATCCTTGAAAACCTCCTCATTCACAAAGAGGGGCAAATTGAGGTATTACAGGAAGATCTTCAAAGGGCGAGGAATTTCAACCACTTCTTGGAGGTTGAAAACAAACAGATGAAGTTTCATGCAGCTATTCATGAGGCAAGGGCAATTAAGTATAAGAAAGAAGCAGAAAGGGCGCAAGCAAGAATTGAAGAGCTCATTGGTGAGTTTGATGATGAAGAGGAGGAAGACCAGCCTAGGCGGAAGAGGCCTAGGACCATCGGGCTTAGAAGAGCCTTGGAAAAGCAGAGAGCAGAAGAACAAGCTCATTTCGAAGCTTTTCCTCTCACTGCCCTCCTTGAGCAGGAAATTGAGGAAAAAAAAGAAGCATGGCTTGAGAGAGCTAACCAGCATTTGGAAACCAAGCTTGAGAGGGCAAACAGGGATCTTGAGCTACAAAGAAAGAGGACTCTTCACTTTCAGAAGCTAAATCAGTTTGCCAGGCGAAAATTAAAGGTAGCACAAGAGAAATTGAAGAAGTTGAAGCAGAAGCGCCTAGCACGGAAGGAAGGGAAAAGCATATCAGCCCTTGATATTTTGGCCTCAGCTTCGGAGCATGTTGCTATGGACCCTTGAGGGTCATGCATGCCAATTTTGGGCCTTGTTCAACAACTTTTTGTTTTTTGGCATTTTTTGGGTTTTTGGTCGAAAACTCATAATTTCGCCATTTCAGTTTGAGGAATTGTCAAGGGAGGAGGATGACACCGTTATATGCTATAATTCTATGAGCAGGTCTCCAGAGATTTTCAGGGCATTTGGAGATCATTCGCCCCCTCAAATTGGTGAAAAACACCCTCATTTTGCACGTTCTGCCCACCATATCAGCAGTTTGCTATTTTCTGGGTTTTTACACACAGGTACAGTTTTGGATGACTTACGGTCCTCAGATTGAGTTGGTTTCAGTTGCGCCGGAAAGTAGACACAGAGAGCTGTCCAACGAGCTATCATGAGCCTCGTTTCGACATCGGGAAGGCTGCCTATTGCATCTAGCAAGTCAGGGGACCTTTTTCAGGCATAAATATGAAGTATTTTTGTAATTTTTGAACTTCAAAAATCTGCTTTTCCCAAATGTGCGTTAAGCTATTTTTATCATTGGGAAATGATGTAAAGTCAATATAATTTCCGTTTTTAGCAATTTTTTAGATATTTTATGGGATATTTTGTGCCTTGGGCTTTGCAAAGCCTCAAGGACAAGTTTAGATATTTTGACTTGGCCAATGGGATAGCTAGTTGCTCCATGAGGTTTTCCTCCCTCAAGCCTATTTATTCCATGGGTTTCATTGTAAATCGGAGGCTGAACTTGAGAGAAGAATTAATACATTGGTCATATGAGCTTTGAAGAATACACTTGTGTTATGATTTTTGGACTGCCTCTTGGATGCTTTTGAGGAATGATGAAGGATTGTTGATGGATTCCATGACATGGTAGAATGGTATAGTGTTTCTTGATATGTTTTTGTCTTCTAGTTTTCATTCATAATACATATTTCTTGCTGCTATAGATCAATAGAGATTGATTTTGAGATATGCCCATGGAGGCACCTCAAAATCCCTGAATCTTCATAGCTTGATGTTTTCTTCTTCCTTAGTTATGCTAAAGAATTCTTAGTTGCTCTTTAGTAACTTAAGGTATTGTTGCTAAGTTTTATTCATAAGTTCTATGTATGTTGAGTAGGATGTATGGTTTTCCCTACCTACCTATTAGCTGCCCATAGTTCTGTCCATAAAACTTTCTCTTTGAGTGATTTGTTGATCATCTTGTTGAACCAAGGAGGCCTAGTCCCGATCTAGCCCTTTGCCTAAAACTATGAAAGCTTGTTTGTCAAAGTGCCCAATGACTTAGAGACTATGTTTAGGCGTTCCGGCGTAGTTTATGAGTTGTTAGTTTGTCTTATATGTTTTCCCCAAAGTCTGATAGCCATTTCCCGAAGTTAGAGGGTATTATACCTCTATGTATGGCTGGAATGTTTGATTTCTATGTATTAATTAGCTCATAGTTGCATTTAGCATGATTAATGGCTTGCTATAACATGTTTATGTCTGCTATAAACTAGTTACACTTGAAATCCCTTTGTCTTTCACCAACTTGTTGTCCATTTAATCCATTTTGCCCAAAGATCCCTTCTACCGTGAATCAAATCGGCCCTACAGCAGCTTTACATCATCACCTCATAGCTTCCTTGACCTATTTGACCCCATAGCCCAATTTATCTACATCTTGTTATCCAGTTTATGTATTTGATCAGTTTTATCCCTCACAAACTTAAAAACTAAAAAAAAACCAAAAACACACTTCATAACTAGCCTAATATCAGAACACCGCAAGTAAACACACCGACATCTTTTACACATATAGAGAGAGCCCTCTCTGAGTCCAGGAAGGATAGGTCCTTGGGCTCCAAAGCTTGGTTTGATGTTATATCGTCATTTGGCTAGCCAATCGGCCAAATCACGGGACCCTAACATAATGGCGATCACGGTGGGACCTTGAGTTAGTGACAATCTAAGGACACCTTAGAACTCTAGAAGTCCCTTATTTTTAAGAATACTGTTTGATTGACTTATCCCACCGCTCACTAACATGATGGCGATCACGGTGGGACCTTGAGTTAGTGACAATCTAAGGACACCTTAGAACTCTAGAAGTCCCTTATTTTTAAGAATACTGTTTGATTGACTTATCCCACCGCTCACTAACATAATGGTGATCACGGTGGGACCTTGAGTCAAAACATCCTAGGTATCCCTTAGGAAGTCTCAAAATCTCAGTCAAACTTAGAAAAGTAGAATCTGGTTGTCTCACCATCCTAGAAAAATGATGACTCAGCTGTAGGACACTTTTCCAAACCTCAGGACTACATAAAACTCAGAAAAAACCACAAAAACACTCCCTTAGATTGGCTTTTGACAGTATTGGTGGTGGACCATACAAGTACCTCTCATAACAACTAATATTCCACCTGGCGACTCCACTAAACTCTAGTAAGCCTTACTATTTTACCAAGCTCCAGGCTACTATCTGACAGACCTATCCCATCGCTCACTAACATAGCGGGAGATGGTGGGACACTGAGTACATAATAGTCCAGCAAACTCTTATAGACTCTTGTGGTCCTTTAGGTACCATAAACAAGCAAGCAGTCCCTAGACCCATTTTTTAGAGTAGACTCTTTTTGTTCTCATCACCCTAGCAAAGTGTTGAAACAAGTCTAGGATACTTTAACAAACCATAGGCTGCACATAAAACTCAGAAAATCCAAAAACATTCTCAGATTAGTCACTGGTGGTGGACCATAGCTATCTTTACAACAACAACCCAGTTCCACCTGGCGACTCCACTAATCCATCCCTTTTGTTTTTGACCATCCTCCGCCTTAGTAAAGCTTTAGAAAAACCACTCATCCAGAACATTCACCAATACCATTCTCTTTAGACTCTGGACCTAAAATCTGGCTTCACGAAGAATCAACACCAGATCCCATCCAGACCCAAATCCCCCTATCATAGTAGATGAACCAGAGAAGATTATGTGGCAAGCTTCCGAAACTGACCATCTAGCTACTGGTAGATCCATCCGTAGAGCAAGATCTGTACCTAAACATCGCACTATCCTACTAGATTCACCTTTTGAATTAGAGTCATCACAAACTCTTCCCAAAAGCAAATCATATAGTAAGATAAACTTTGACGATCTTGAATCCCTAGACCCACCACAGAGTACTATTAGAGAAGCTTCACCCACCACTCCTCCTGATTTCCAGCTTCTCTATCAGTTTGGCTCCTATCATCCCAGATCTGCTCAAAACCAGATCACTAGTCCAAGTTCATCCGCCACACCTGGTCAAACCACCACTGTTCAAACCACTTCATTTTAGCCTACTAGTCCTCATCTTGTACATCATCCACTAGCTCCAGTCATGGCAGCCTGGTACGCACCTTTGGTGTTGCCACCGCCTTTAGCTCCTCTCCCAAACAAATATCAAGACAAAATCCCACACTTTATTGGAGAAGACACCACCACACCTCAACAGCATATAAGTAGGATGACTGATGCTTATGAATACCTAGAGGTACAAGACGAGACTGTCAGAATGAGAATATTCGCCCAAAGTCTTGGTGGTGAACCCAAAGCATGGTTCAAAAGCTTGGCTCCAAACAATATCCATGATATCCCAGAACTACATCAAGTTTTCAAAAATAGGTGGGAAATGCGAAGAAATCCCATTCAAATCCTGTCAGAATATAACAACCTAAAACGGGAAAATGGGGAAAGTGTCCAAGCTTACTGTACTAGGTTCAACAGTGTATATAACTCCCTACCACCTCATTTCAAACCTCCACTTGGTCTAGCCTTGGAAAAATTCCCCGAAGGTTTCGATCCGGACATGACATATCATCTGAGAGATAAGGATCCCCCTACCTTAGAGGAAATGCAACAAATAGCTATAAAATAAGATGCCAACTTAGCTGAAAAAAGAGCTAGAACTAGATCAGAAATAAAGGTCACCTATAGAGATGAGGTCTCCACTTCATCACCTTCCCTAGATCCCAGAATAGATGACTTAGTCAAATCCATGGCTAAAATGTGGGAAAAGATAAATGAAAAAGCTCCTGTTAGGGACAACCAGCCAAACCCTCCAAACAGAAACCGGAACCAGAACTTTAGGAGGGAACAGCCCCAAAACAGACCAAGGGAAAATGACCAACAGATCAGGCCACCATTCAATGAAAATTATGTGGAAGAGGATGATAGAGATACAGAACCTCTTGATGAAAGTCATCTAAACCTCATAGGATCGGATAGTGAGAGTGAGGTGTACCTCACAGAAGAAGAACAAGCCTTCTTTTCGCCTGATCAAGATGAGACCAACTATGAAGATCTTGGCGACCCTGCCATAGATTTTCAGAATGCCATTATAGAAGCGCACAGGCAATATGACCTTAGAAGTAAAAGAAACCAAGATAATGTCAAGAAAGGTAACTCAGATACTGCTAAAGTCCCTAATACCATCCTCAAGAAAGCAGTAGGCAATGAAAAAATCAAGGTTGAGAAGACTGACCAAAGCAAAGCTAAAGTTATCCAAACTAGTCCTCTCTCAGATACTCCTGGTACTTCTACAAAAGTCACCGAAACAACTATGGCAAACAAAATCCCAAAACAAGGTCAACAAACTCAGAACATAGAAAAGGTCGTGGCTGAAAAAACCGAAACAAACATATCTAAACTTCAGCTACCTTTCAGCTTTGAAGGCGAAATCGCCAAGATTAAGATCACCATGCCTCTTACTGAACTCATTGCCCAAAAATATTATAAATCCCAAGTACTAAAGGTCTTAAATCTAGGAAATGATGCAAACACTGTTAATCTGACTGATGACATTCCTGAAGTATTGTTTGGTCCAAAGGTAGAGGGAAAATTCCAGGAGGGAGCTACTCTTCCATTTTACATTAGCCTAAACATCCACGACCAAATCCTCCATAATGCCATGCTAGAATCCGACGCCTCGCATAATCTTATGCCGAAGGTAGTAATGGAAAGACTAGGCCTGGAAATCACAAGACCATACAAAGACTTGTATTCATTTGATTCAAGTAGAGTCCAATGCCTGGGTTTGATCAAAGACCTTTGTTTTAGTCTGGCCCAAATACCCACGAAACACCTAATCATGGATATAGTGGTGGCAGACATTCCCCCCAAGTACGGGATGCTTCTATCCAGATCTTGGGGAGCCAAACTCCAAGGGAATATCCAACTGGACATGTCATATGCCACCATTCCTGTGTTTGGTCAGACTAGAATACTTTACCGCGAATCACACATGAAATACATGATTAACAATCAAGATAGGCCAGATAACATTCCAATGTGTTCTTTGCGTTCCGACCTAAACTCTTTCATTATGCATATTGATGTAAACATGGAGGAAGAGTTAGAAGAAACTGATATAGACTTAGATCCACCACATCAGTTGTCCTTGGTGCCTTATGATGAACTAGACACTCAAAATTACCATGATCATGAACAGTTGTGTCTTGAGGAAAGTAAGTTTCCCCTTTCCAAAGTAGGATTAGAGCAAGAAGCGCAAACCCTTATGTACTATCAAACAAATTGCTCTAGCTTTAGTCAAACACCAGTAGTAACTTGTGGAAATTTCTTCCGGGTAAAAGCCTTAGAAGACCTACACATCATAAACCTATTTGGAACCCGAGAGCAAGGGAGTTTAATGTTTCTACCATATCTCAAAGATTTACCATCATGTGATCCTCCTACTGCAAATAAAGCTTTAACTATAACCTCCGCAGCTCAAAATCTAGAAAAAACGCCAGATAAACTTCTCATGAGCAAGAATGATAGTTGCAATCCTAGCATACCTGAACTACTGAAATTGGCTCATATTCTGTCTTTTCATGAAGAACTTAGAAAAGCCAAAATCAGAAATCTCATGCAGAATACCAATTTCTACAGAAAAGGCAAGGGAAACTACTGTGTCACTACCTTCCCCTCAAAGAACAGTCTTTACAAGAGAAAACACAACAATATGAAACAAAATGAAATAATCAGGGATAAAACAACTGGTCATAGAGTCTGCTTTGATTTTAGGAATAAAACTGCATATCCTTATAACAGAGATTATGTTTTTTCTACTCAAAACCATGATTTACCAATTAAAGGTGCTTTTAATTATGTATGTTTGCAAGATGATGTTTCAAGTCATGGTCATAAGATTCCTATGCAAAATAGACAGCTTAAATATTTTTTCAAGTTCGCGAGAAGTAGATCTGATTGCAAGTTCAAGATTGCAAAACCACCCAATGTCAGAAATCTATTCATAAAAGCCATGTTCCCAGTTTTAAATTTCTGCATCTGTGCATACCTTGATGATGTCATTATCTATTTTAAGAATGACCAAGAATACATGCATTACTTGAGGAAAGCATATAGTAAGGAAAGGAGTGGAAATCAGATATTCAGAGAGGTACAAAGGGAAGATACTGGGCTGTTTAGAGATTCTTGCATGAATCCCTATGTCATGTTAGAGAGAGAAAATTTCCCAAATTTTTCTTTTCAGGAGTTGAGTGGGCCAAGGGTGAGAGGAGATCCTTACGAGGATAAGATGCTGAAATTCCGTCATTTCCAAGATTTTTGAGTTTGAAACACTTTCAGTCATTGTACATATCATTGTTTGAAATATTGAAAAAATAGAAAAGTCAAAAACAGTAAAAGATAGGAAAGTCAAAAAAAAAAAAGGGTAAAAGGCAGAAAAGAGGGCAAGTGAAGATAGAACAAAGGCCCCATGTTTTAAAAAATAGTCTTTCAGAAAGCGAGCAAGTCTAAATGCCGCTACTAGTGCTCCAATGTCTTGTTCAGCTATCTAGCCTAATCATAGCTGAGCATGTTTAAATTTATTTGCTGATAAGTTAGTGAGTGCCAAGATAGTCAACATTGTGTAAGATTGACTTATCACGGAGCTTAGAGTAGGGAGAGATTCTGGTTCCACATGCCTAAAACAGAACCAAAGGGAGAAGCGAGGGATAAAAAAACACATTGTACATCTTAGCCCCGCTTGTCTAGTTTCCTTTTGTTGCAAAATAACATTTGTGTGCAGCTTGTCTTTTATGCCGCAAATGCATGACAAATCAGACTGCCTAATCCTGATTTGATCATTTTTGAATTTCATGTTGTAGATTAGAGAATGAAATCCTGTCAAACTGCTTAATCTTGACAGTCGATCTAGTTTAGGTAGAGAAATGAAGGAGTTCATCAGCTTAATCTGAACTCCCGGCAGATATAAGAGTAGAAATAGATAGGTTCATTTTGCAAAAAGAAAAAATATGCATTGTCAAAAGGCTGCTAGTTCAAATGTGCCAAAGAGAAGAAAAAATGTTAGGAAAGATAGTGGGGTAGGTAGAAGTATCATTGATGTTAACCATGCTGTCACTTTTCAGAAATAACATCAAGAGAAGGGTAAATTTTGCGCCAATGGATAAGGCACTGGTCTTCATAAGCCAAAGATCTGAATTCTGGACACCTCCTGACGAGGAGCCGCCCTCCCCAAATGGAGCCACTGTTAGCCATCAGTATTTTTTACATGTTAGTGATGACTATATCTACAGCTGAGTTTTCTAGAAACTGATTTCCTTATGTCAATATGTCATCCATAAAACCCTCCTAAAACTTTTTCGCCTTTCTACCTTTTCAGTCCACCCCTGGCAAAATCAAAAAACCTCATTATCACTATCCTATCTAGCTTCAGCCTTCTTGATCTGCCCATCAGCTTTAAAAGGCAAATCCACATATGTTTCAAAAGTCTCCCCTATGTTAGGAAGTGGCGCTTTAAGACATTTCACCCTTGGCAATCATCAAAAAGCCAAAAAGCCTCCATCTGCAACAGACCTACCATGACTGACCTCTTACTTTGCAAATGAAATTGACAAACAGCCCTAAGTCGCGCCACTCACATCCCCTAGATCTCAACACTGCATAAACCCCAATCTCAAGCTGACTATTAGGTTTTTCACAGTGTTCTATGGTTTCTACAAAGGCAGGAAATATAATTTCATCTCATGGAGTAAATGCTTGAATTTACAATTAGAGGAACAGCTGCTTCTAAATGTAACTTGAGCCTGAGATATGTCTGCAAAACAGAAAGCTACTCATCCAGACTTTACAGTTCTTTCCAGCATGAAAATCACAAAAAGCCACCACTGTCACAGCAAACTGGCAAATTGTCATGGCCTAGAACCTCCTTCATTTACAAGCAGAGGGTTAAGGCGCCTCCTTCATCCACAAGCAGAGGGCGCGGGCCAGTATTGACTGTAAAGATTGCAAAAGTCCAGGTTTGCCTTTTACTGAACAGTGAAATAATATCTCCAGGATTTATGAATGTGACTGATGATCATAACAGGAATAGAGAAAAATTCCAATCATAAGAAGCCTGTTTGTCCACAAGATCAAATGGAATAGATGCTGACAACAAATGCCATTACACAGGCAGAAAGAAAGTTCTTGGTTTCTCAAAAAAGCACTGACCTCCATAATCACAGAGACTATCTTTCAAGTAATTTGTCAGGAGATGACCAAAGCAAATGATGATATTTCAGTCACCCTTAGAGCAGTGCAGGGAAACAGTGTCACTTTGGCTAGGTTTTCTTCTGAAACACAGTGATGATTGCAAGTAGAAATGCTAGTATTGATGTTTTTCAAGTGGTCTACCTTCCATCACATCCAGGGAAAAGCTGTGTCAAACAGATTTGTCAAGCAACCTTCGGATACCTTACCTGATGAAAAGCCTCCTCCATGTATGATCAGATGGCCAAACCCATTGCAGGTTGTTGGAAACTGATTGATCTAAAAGTGCAGTGGAAGGATACAAAGAAATTGAATAGAAGTCATTGCACAGGTAAATGATAGTGTTTATGATCCAAAGGTATTGATTTTCCTATTCAAATGAGATGTCTGTCAAATTGTACCTATAGTGGAAGGGAGAAAATATGAATAGGTATGCCATTGATACCAAAAGGGGGCAGTTTCTTTAAGGGAAAGGATCAAACAACAATCCAATATCACATGCCAAAAGTCCAAAGGAGCGCTTCTCAAGGAATGGTGTTCAAGGTTTTCAAATGATTCTGGCGCGTTCTGAATGGTTTTTCCTTGTTAAAAATCACCAAGAAGGTAAAACAGTGAACATAGTCTAGTCATGAAAGGGTTCTATTTACAAAAAGGGTCAACACACTGGTCAAAGCAAAATGGTGACTGTGTATCAAAGAGCCCTGTTTTCCTGTTTTACCAGCTTATCTTTTCAGATGGACAAGGTGAATGGGTATACAATTTTATGAATAGGCAAAAGAAGTTGGTTTTGATAAACTGTCACTGTTTAAATGTCTTAAAACAAACACATTTTTCATCATTCCAAAGGACAGATGTAGCACAGATAATACATGGAAAGGACATTTTGAAATTCGAAAATCAAAGAGCTTAAATCTATCTTCTCACCAAGTGGCAGAGGCACTCCATAGATTCTTTGATATATCAGTAAGCAAAGGTCACGTTTTCAAAAAGGACCTGAAAGGATCAGCCCTAAACAGAGTCATTTTTCAAGTTTATATACATGTTCAAAATGACAAGGCTATAGTTTGAAAACAAAACAGATTTGAAAACCAACGTTAATTTTCAAAAGTTCAAGACCGTTGAAGATTAGATTTGAAATGACTTAAGGTTGAAGTGTGAGGGTAAGAGGTTCATTTTCAAAATTCAAAACAAAACCCCGTGCCTCCCTAGCACCAAAGCAACAGTTTGCTGGTCGGTTTGCAGAGCTGAACACCGTTTATTGGCCGAGCGACGCGCCTGCCTTTTCGCGCGACGCGCCTGGGGGAGGATTTACACAGGCCGCCTTTGTTAGCGCGATGCGCCTGTACAGTGGCGTGACACGCCTGTACAGGCCACCCGACCACCCGACAGGCCGACCCGACAGGTGTTTTGTGCGCGACGTTCAATCTTTAAAGAGTGCCGCGTAGGTTGAATGGCCTCCAGAGCTGATCCAACTCTCCTCCAAGGTTGTTTTCAACGATTTCAAGAGGTATTTCGAAACTTCATCCACATTTCCGAGATTGATAAATGATAAAGGTCAGTTTTTTGCATGGGCATATACGTTGAAACAGCATGCATGGTTGAAGGTTTTCTCCCCAAAGATAACTGACTTTCCACATTGAAAAGGCCCTTGATTATTGTGGAAAAGAGAAAACTATTACGGCCTTTGCTCAAAGCTTTTGAAGATGTCCTAAAATCTGCCACCTCTGTTTTAAAATGAAATTGCCTATATACTTACACCAAGATTGAAACTTAGTGAGCCTGTTGAAACAAAGTGACATATATATAAGAGAATAGTGAAGCTTAATAAGAGAAAAGTTTCTTGGTCAGGCAGAGGTTCACAGTTTCAAGCTGCAGAGAAAGATTTTGTTATAGAGAGACAGGGTTTACATCTGAAAAGAAACTTTTCACACGGTCATCAAAGCATTTCCACATTATTAAAACAGTGAAATGCTACCAGTGAAAAGGATTTTGACATATTCGCTTTGAAAAGAGAGAACTCACATAGTTTTTGCCAAAAATTGTGTGGTCTTCTAAAAAACTCTGTCATTTTTGCTCCAATCCTGTGTATGGACAGTCTAAGCATATGAATGGTGGTTTGCAAGAGATGCAAGATTAGTGGACTGTTGGCACACTCATACAGGGCAAAATTTTTAATAATTGCAAAGGTTACCATGGAAAGGAGTAAGAGGTATTGAGTGACATCTTAAAACTCACAAGAACAGGGTAATCAAAACACTTCTCACAGCAGACTCCTTCTAGCAATCTGCCCCTCTTCTTCACTATATTATTTCATACTGAGAATTTGTTGATAAAGTTTTTCAAAGGTGAACAGGACACTTTCTGAAGGGAAGGTTTTTTGATGGGAATTTAACATTGGATACAGAGATATAAGCCTCCATAGGAGCAGATGTGGTGTTTGATCTTTTAAATTCACAAGTAAAGGGTGTTTTTCCTAAACACTGTGCGCTAATATTTCACCTAACCTAAGTCTCTTTTCTCTTTCACTGTATGGTCTCTTCTATGGAAATCTGCTGACAGAGATATTCTAAGGGTGAGTAGGGCCACTTTCTGAAGAGCAGGGTTTTAATATTTGAGTTTTGTCTTGGAGACACAAATACAAGTACTGATTGGCCTCTAACAAATCCACAAGGAAAAGTGATTTTTCAAAACTGTGCACAGGGAATCTACACAGCAGTTTGTCCCATCTTTACACATGGTACCCTATTAAAAAAAATTTTTCCTGACTGAGGTGCATCCAGAGGTGAAGGGCTGGTTTTAAGAAGAGCAGAGGTTGTTTATTCAAATAAACATTGTTGCAATCTATCCTAACCACATTTTCCATTCTGTCCAAGCAGTGTAGTGACCAGTTTCAATCCAGCAGAGCATTTTTACATACAGTGAAGGCAGTTTGCCTATTCCAAAGCTTGTTCAAGTCAGAATGCCTCCAAAGAAAGATCACAGGAGCGGTCCACATAAGAGATATGAGCCTATCTCCACAGAAGAAATCAATGCTCACCCATCTGTGCTTTTCAATTTCCATGAAGTAGGCTGTCTTGATTTCTGCCAAAAGATAGAAGAAGTCAAGAGTTTTTCGCCACTAACACATTTGTGCGCTTTGAGATTCAAGGACAAACACTTCCAATTGGTGGGTCTTGATTTCAAATTTTCCCCAGAAGCAGGCAACTAAACCTTCCTTACTTTTTGTCCAAGAGCATAGAGAAAATGGCATCTACTGTCCAAAAGAAGGCTCCACCTCAGCAAATCCCTTCTCTCTTTCATCATTCCTTGATCAAGATTATCTTCATGCACCAGCTAGAGAAGAAAGAGGTTTCATGGGATCTATTCATCAGCCATTCAGATTTTTCCACTGTCCCTCCTGTTCATGTGTCTCCTACTCAGCCTGTCCATCGCCCAGTGCCTTTGTCTAGTAGGCCTACACCTAGAAGACTCAGAATGACTACTGGGCAGCCAAGTCAGCAAGGAGAGGCGGTGAAAAGCGACAGAAGAATAAGACGTTGAACAGTGGATGTTGAAGTGTAAGTCAACGGGGGAAGAAGGAAGAGGAAGCGATGAACACACGACGCGTGAGATGTTGAAGAACGGCGGCGGTCTGAGGATGAGGACGGCGGCGGAGTTGGACATTTGAGGGTACGACGGCATATACGGGATGAGAGACGACGCGGACGGCAGTTGAGGAGCGGCAAGTTGGGCGGTGAAACACCCTTTTGAGAGATAAGCTGGACAAAGATATTGAGGAAAACGGCAAGCTAAATACGCCACCTTAACGATGACCAAGTGATCTCAAATGTTCCTAGCAGAGGAAATTCTCAAAAAGACATCTTCTGTCATGCGGGGAGGAAAAGTGCCAGATTGGCTTTCAAGGGCAAAAGCATAGTTGGAGAAAGTGCCAAGCATGGAGGTGAATTAGCTGTCATCCCTATCCCAAGCGATGACAGTGATAACGAGGCCCGCATCCTTGAAAACCTCCTCATTCACAAAGAGGGGAAAATTGAGGTGTTACAAGAAGACCTTCAAAGGGCGAGGAATTTCAACCATTTTTTGGAGGTTGAAAACAAACAAATGAAGTTTCATGCAGCTATTCATGAGGCAAGGGCAATCAAGTATAAGAAAGAGGCGGAAAAGGCACAAGCAAGAATTGAGGAACTCATTGGTGAGTTTGATGATGAAGAGGAGGAAGACCAGCCTAGGCGGAAGAGGCCTAGGACCATCGGGCTTAGAAAAGCCTTGGAAAAGCAGAGAGCAGAAGAACAAGCCCATTTCCAAGCCTTTCCTCTCACTTCCCTCCTTGAGCAGGAAATTGAGGAAAACAAAGAAGCATGGCTTGAGAGAGCTAACCAGCATTTGGAAATAAAGCTTGAGAGGGCGAACAAGGATCTTGAGCTACAAAGAAAGAGGACTCTTCACTTTCAGAAGCTAAATCAGTTTGCCAGGCGAAAATTAAAGGTACCACAAGAGAAATTGAAGAAGTTGAAGGAGAAGCGCCTAGCACGGAAGGAAGGGAAAAGCATATCAGCCCTTAATATTTTGGCCTCAGCTTCGGAGCATGTTGCTATGGACCCTTGAGGGTCATGCATGCCAATTTTGGGCCTTGTTCGACAACTTTTTGTTTTTTGGCATTTTTTGGGTTTTGGTCGAAAACTCATAATTTCGCCATTTCAGTTTGAGGAATTGTCAAGGGAGGAGGATGACACCGTTATATGCTATAATTCTATGAGCAGGTATCCAGCGATTTTTAGGGCATTTGGAGATCATTCGCCCCCTCAAATTGGCGAAAAACACCCTCATTTTGCACGTTCTGCCCGCCATATCAGCAGTCTGCTATTTTCTGGGTTTTTACACACAGGTACAGTTTTGGATGATTTTCGGGCCTCAGATTGAGTTGGTTTCAGTTGAGCCGGAAAGTAGACACAGAGAGCTGTCCAACGAGCTATCATGAGCCTCGTTTCGACATCGGGAAGGCTTCCTATTGCATCCAGCAAGTCAGGGGACCTTTTTCAGGCATAAATATGAAGTATTTTTGTAATTTTTGAACTTCAAAAATCTGCTTTTCCCAAATGTGCGTTAAGCTATTTTTATCATTGGGAAATGATGTAAAGTCAATATAATTTCCATTTTTAGCAGTTTTTTAGATATTTTATGGGATATTTTGTGCCTTGGGCTTTGCAAAGCCTCAAGGACAAGTTTAGATATTTTGACTTGGCCAATGGGATAGCTAGTTGCTCCATGAGGTTTTCCTTCCTCAAGCCTATTTATCCCATGATTCTCATTGTAAATCAGAGGCTAAACTTGAGAGAAGAATTAATACATTGGTCATATGAGCTTTGAAGAATACACTTGAGTTATGATTTTTGGACTGCCTCTTGGATGCTTTTGAGGAATGATGAAGGATTGTTGATGGATTCCTTGACATGGTAGAATGGTATAGTGTTTCTTGATATGTTTTTGTCTTCTAGTTTTCATTCATAATACATATTTCTTGCCGCTATAGATCAGTAGAGATTGATTTTGAGATATGCCCATGGAGGCACCTCAAAATCCCTGAATCTTCATAGCTTGATGTTTTCTTCTTCCTTAGTTATGCTAAAGAATTCTTAGCTGCTCTTTAGTAACTTAAGGTATTGTTGCTAAGTTTTATTCATAAGTTCTATGTATGTTAAGTAGGATGTATGGTTTGCCCTACCTACCTATAAGCTTCCCATAGTTCTATCCATAAAACTTTCTCTTTGATTGATTTGTTGATCATCTTGTTGAACCAAGGAGGCCTAGTCCCGATCTAGCCCTTTGCCTAAAACTATGAAAGCTTGTTTGTCAAAGTTCCCAATGACTTAGAGACTATGTTTAGGCGTTCCGGCGTAGTTTATGAGTTGTTAGTTTGTCTTATATGTTTTCCCCAAAGTATGATAGCCATTTCCCGAAGTTAGAGGGTCTTATACCTCTATGTATGGCTGGAATGTTTGATTTCTATGTATTAATTAGCTCATAGTTGCATTTAGCATGATTAATGGCTTGCTATAACATGTTTATGTCTGCTATAAACTAGTTACACTTGAAATCCCTTGTATTTCACCAACTTGTTGTCCATTTAATCCATTTTTCCCAAAGATCCCTTCTACCGTGAATCAAATCGGCCCTACAGCAGCTTTACATCATCACCTCATAGCTTCCTTGACCTGTTTGACCCCATAGCCCAATTTATCTACATCTTGTTATCCAGTTTATGTATTTGATCAGTTTTATCCCTCAAAAACTTAAAAACTAAAAAAAACCAAAAACACACTTCATAACTAGCCTAATATCAGAACACCGCAAGTAAACACACCGACATCTTTTACACATATAGAGAGAGCCCTCTCTGAGTCCAGGAAGGCTAGGTCCTTGGGCTCCAAAGCTTGGTTTGATGTTACATCGTCATTTGGCTAGCCAATCGACCAAATCACGGGACCCTAACAATTTCATTACATTTTCAACATTGACCTGCTCACTATCCTGTTCTACCAATGTTCCTTCCATCCATTCATCCATATTGGCATATTGTTCAATTTCTGGAATTTTGTGATGAATGTATGGTGATAGTTTATTTTTCATTCTTCTATCACAGATAAAGCTATTTGGGTCATAAGGCACCCAGTAAAAACTTTTTTGTAATCTGAGATATTCTTGTAAGATTCTTTCTGCTTCCTTTCCAACATCTCTAGAGTTACAAAAAAAGGGACCTAATTGACTTTTGATCCTGAGTTGAGCCTTTTTCTTTGCATTGCAGAAATGAACTATATCTGAGTTAATCATCTTCCTGAAATACTCTAGTGCAAAGAGTCTCATGGGGAAATATTTGGGCAACTTGAATGGGCACAATTCACATCCATATATTCTGATCTCAGTGTGATTTTGATACAAGTACCAGTGACCTACCCTATATTGTTTTGAGAGCTGTAGAATTTTCTTGATTTCATTATTGACTCTAGGAGGGGAAACTCCTGTTAACAAAGTGGTTGCAGGGTGTACAAATAGGTCAATAAACTCATTATAGGAGTAAGGAGAATCAGAGGAATTATGGGTGATGGCAGACCAAAATATCACAGACCTAGGATTTCCTTTGGCATCAAGTTTTTGAACATGGAAAGGGAAACTTTCTAATTGGTAATAAATCATGAGATGATATATAACAGAAGAATATTTGAACACTTTTTCATTCTCAAATCTCATGAACTGATCATGGATTTTATCAACAATGTAGGATGCAAAATCATACTTGACAGCAGGGGACTGCCCAGGGGTAAATATAGACAACAATACTAGGGTTAATTGATCAACATATTCACTAGTATTGAAACCCATGATAAAGGATATCATATTCAGAATAAGCCTGCCCACATTAGTGAAAAAAGTATAACCATAGGGGGGAGGGCCTTTGGGCTGATGCTCTGGTAACATGAAGGTTTGAAAAATGCGATTTAACTCTTCATGGGACAAATTGGCAGACTTTTCAAGTAATTCTCCCATCGACAGGGGAGTGAGGACTTGACCAGGTTGAAATTGCAACATTTCATTTATCAACTGAGTAGTGATTGGGAAAAGGATGTACTGACTTAGGGACAAAACTGCTCTTTGATTGGGGTCATATTTTGCATGGCAGTAATGAATTAACTCAGGAAAAATATGGACTGAGGGGAGAAGATACATGGGAAGATTGGATTCTCATAATCCAATAATATCAGTACCGTTTATAAAGTTATCTCTGCAGTGGAAAAAGGTTCGAAGAGGATTATCACTAAGAACGAGGTCTTTAATTTGAAAATCTCTATCTTCTAGGGGCAGATAGTCTAAATCTCTGTGAGGGGCATTCAAAGGTGCGACGTTCAGAGCCACTAGAACCTCCATTTCTGGTTCTTGTGGATTCAGAAATGAATTTCGGGTTTTTGTGAAGAAAAAACACAATTACAAGTTTTGGGAATGCAATTTACAATTCTGGGGATTGAACAAGACCAAATTGAACTCTGTTTCTGTCTTTCGTGCGGAATTTAAAACAAAAGCTAGGATTTCACAGAGTTTTAACGGGAATTGGGGTAAATACCTGTTTTTTGGGAGATGAACAGTGATTAAATAGGTACAGGCTATGGCGTACGAACTCTGGATTACTGGTATGCAATTGTCTTCAACAAAATACAGTTGATGGCGCTTGACAATTTGTTTTTGAAATTCTTTGCATGAGACTTTGGTCGTTCATAGAATAATGAAAATGATGCGGGCAAAATTGTTTTATTCACAAAGTCCAAAGGGTGACGGGGTTTTATTTATTTATTTAATGGATGATGTCAGCAGGTACGGAGGATGAGTCACGGGAGGCAAGTGGTAAGCGGTTTCCATCGCACCGCTTTTAGGGAAAAGTGGTTTTGGGTGGAGGGCGAGCGATTCCATAGAATGATTGACGCATGGCATGGCACCGTTTGAAAACCGTCGGGCCATCACGCGTTATTGTTCGGACGCGGATGGATAGCGATATCATTAATAACCGTTGATCTCAGATGGGTTGATCGAATGGCGATGGGGACGTGGAAGTGACGGGGATTTAATATGGAGGGCTCGACGCAATTAAACGTTAATTAATCTCATCGGGGGGAATCTGATTGGCGGAGTTAATTATTTGTGAGGATTAATCAATTTGTTTATAAAAATGCAGGAAAGTGATCGGGAAATGATTTAACCAAGGTTAGCGGTTAAGGGAGGTATTGGGGATTTTACAAAGGGTTTATAGTTTTAACCTTGAGAAAGGGAGTCGGGGGATTAAAATACACAGGGGAAGAATTATTTTTGTATTAAAACACGTAATAAAACATGTTTTAATTATTTTTTCAATATACTTTTATTATATGATAATTAAATCAGATTAATCTAATTACCATAGGGGGCGGAATTTAATATTACGATATATTTAGCCAAAGGGGGGCATAAAGTGGGTTTTTTATTTAAACATGTGGGAATAAATAACTTTGGCTAAAATTTATTAATGGGTTTTTGGGGATATTATATAAAAAGGAGTTGTATATAATAGGAGAAGGTTATTTTTGTAAGGATTTAATACATAAAATCAATGTTAATATGACAAGGGGACAATGTAAACTCAAAATACATTAATATAACTAAGAAAGTGAATATTTAAAAGCAAATTGCATTATAATCACTTCATCACTTATACTTGGAATAAAATGTAATTTTGAGGGTTTTTTATGAAATAATGCATAAGTTTCCTAAGTAAAATGGGATTTTACTTAGGAAAAGATGTTTAGAAATGAGTGAATGTTATGAAGAATGACTTCAAGTACTTAGGATTTTCCAATTATTGGGCCGAGGGTCCGGTCCCTCCAAAAGTCAAGGAAATGCCTTGAGCCCCTCTAATTTTCAAATACCTTAGTACTTAGGGGAAACTAGTGAAATCTTTAGGGGAAGATGAGAAGGGAAGTTAATAACTTTGACTTTGCTTTGCTTTGAATTTCTTCCAGTATAATGTCTGCATTTGCACTTTGTGATGAAAGTAAATATTAACACATTTAGAGTCATTGTCCATCACATGCAATTCTACAACATCATCTACCTACCCTACCTACTTTACTCTACCATTTTTTCTTCTTTATTAGGGTGCACTTAGACTGGCAAACCCTTATCACACTTTCTTTTCTTTTAAATGTAGAAATCTATCTAAGTCTAACCTTATTACATCCAAGGGCTCAGATTAAGCTATTGAGCTCCTTTTATTTACTCTACCTATCTACTTATCTGCCAAGATTAAACAGTTTGGTCAGATTTTTTTCTCTATCTCTAAAACATGAAATTGAAAGATGAAATAGCCAAGCTTAAACTGTTTGACTATTCATAAATTGTGGCATAGGATACAAGTTGCACACAATTTTATTTATTACATAAGAGCAAAAAGTAGTGGCATTTAGACTTGCACACTATCCTTGGCCTTTCTTTTGGTGGGGTTCATTTTCTTTTACTTTTTTGGCCATTTTTATTCTTTTTACCCTTTGATTTTTCTTTTAGGGTATACCCTCTTTACATTTTTTAATTTTTTTTGATTTTTTGATAATATGGAAAACCTTTGCAACAAGAAAAGGTATGAACATATTACATAGCCCATCAAGTCAATCATGAAATATGACACCTATTGGTATAGGAGTCTAACATTGACTCCATTTGGGGATGGCTTTTCCTGGTGAAAAGTCAAGAACAACAGGTCAGTTGTCCTCATCCATTGACCTTGGTGAACCTGTAAATGTCTTCTGTCTTCTGCAAACTGAAATCTTATCTGAAACTAAAACAACACACAAAAGTTTTCAAACCAACTTAATGAAAAACTAGCTGAAAATTGAAAACTAAAAAAAAAATGCTCAAAATTCTGAGCTTATTGGCATTCATCTACCTACTCAATCTACTAAAAATCTTATTGAATCAGGTAATACAAAAATGCCAATGAAGCCAATCAAGTAGTTGTAACAATAAATGGATAACTTGATTGCTTGTGATCAAAATTGGAAGTATATTATGATCATGTGCCTTTATACTAAATGATATGATGTGTAAAGGCCACTTTTGATGTATTTGATCCTTATAGAGAAAACATGTTTGCAGATTTGGGCTAAAAATATTCTCCATATAATCTGATATAGGATCAATAAAAGTATGATGTATGTTATTTACTTCTAGGCCTTCAATGATTGGTTGCTTAGTTGTATTCTGAATATTAAGCCTTGAAACTATTTCTTCTGTCTTGTGTTTGAAAGAATAATCATCCTCAATATGCAAGCCAAAAGATAGTACAATTTCCTCTTGCTTAGGAGAAGGAAGATTTTCAAAGAATTCTTTAGGATTTCGAAATTGTATGACTGAATTTGAGAATGCAAAAGTTTAATTTAATTTTCATAATTTTTAGAAATTATCTCAAGAACATATGTTTTCAGTTTGGGAGAATATTTTCTTGATTTCAAAAGAAGAAATAAAGCTCTTAAAAAATCCTCATCAAGCTGAAGTTCTAATATCTCATCCCTCAAAATAGCTAGTGATTGTTTTGTGAAATTGTCATAATTATCATCATACTGATCATGTAAGTCTAAAAAATCTTCTAAGAACCTTGATTTTCTTAGGAATAGGTCATTTTGTAATAGCTTGCATCTTTTGAGGCTCCAACTTCACTCCTTCCTTTAAAAAAATATGAACCAAATACTCAAATTCTTATTTCCCAAAAGCACATTTGGATATTTTTACATAAAAATGATTGTTCTCAATAATTTATATAACTTTTCCACATGTTTACTAGTGTGGTATTCCCATAATTTATTATAAATATGTGTATTATCAAAGAAAACCAACACAAATTTTATAAGATGGGATCAAACAAAATTGTTCTTAAGTCGAGCCCGCCGGACTTCAAATGACGATAAACCATAATTCAAACCAAATTCGCGTTCCAAAATAGCCTGCTGACGTCGGCCAATTTTGTGACGCGAAAACCAAATGAATTCCGCCCTAATCTTTTTCGGGTCCGAAGTTGGGCTAGCGTACGGAGGGAGAGTTGTGACGCGAATTTCTTATCAAATTCGCCCTAATATTTTTCGGGTCCGGATTTCCACTGCGCGAGCGGCCCAAACAAAGATCCGCTCCAATCAATTTCTGCCACGTGTCCTCAATAAAAACTTGCCCTGCTCCCGGCTGCGGGTGCATTCGATGGCGTTTAAGGCGATGGGACATGGATGTGGTGATTTCATATCAATCGCATTAAGTTTTAACGCTGTTCAATTAAGTTCCAAGGTTTTCACATCTAATCGCATTAAGTTTTAACACTGTTCAAGATCGGACCTCCACTCCTGTTAGCGATTCCGCATGCTCCAATATGATCCGGCCTTCGGCTCTCATTAATGATCAGAGATTAATTATGATGGGCGTCCTTCGATTGCATTGCAGTCGGGTCGATAAAATGGAATTTCGCTATGGTTTTTCAGACGAGCTGGTTGCTGGGTTACACTGCCTGCTCAATGTGACGAGAAGGAGAAGTGGCCAGCTGAACTGCTGCGTAGACCTTGCTGCATATCTGGATTTCTCTCGGTCTGGTCCTTGTCTGTCTTCCTCTGTTTCTTGGAATTCTACTTCTCTGTCTCCTCTTGTGCCCACTGCTAGTGAGACTGCACCCATGCCTCACGTGCGTCAAAGGATGCGTAGTCATTGGGGGAGCACTAGAGGTCAACTCCTGCGCGCTCCCTCTAGCCCCTCAACTGAGTTGTCTTTCTGCCATTCCAATGATTATTACGCAGGTCGCTATCCAAATACTAGGAGTGGGCGGGGTCGGGTTGTAGGATCTGGCCACCGTATGGATTCCCCTGCTCCTCGTTTCCCCACCGCTAGTTCACCTTCTCCCATGACGCGCACTGCGCAATTTTCCTTTAATTGCTCTCTCAACCACCCATGAATCACAGCTTCAGTCACTATGGTTTTCCGCGAGGAGGCCCAAACAGAGGAAGAATGCACCCATCCGGCAGGTCTGAGCTCGGAAAAAGCTGGCCAGCATTCGGGCCTTCAGGAGGGGAGCCATGGCATGAATGTGGAGGTAGCACCTAGCGATCCTGGACCTTCTGAAGGATGGTGCCGAATCGTCGAGGAGCTGGAGGAGTAGTTTGGTTAATTTGTTTTTCTTGCTTCGCGGCCCACTTAATTGGGTTGCTTTTAGATTATTTTACTGGTGCTGGACCTTTGTAATATTTTTGAATTCTGTAAATTAAACGTTCAAGACTGGTTTCCCCGTATGAGGGCAGTCTTCTTAACTTTTTGATTTTTTGATGACAAATTTGCCATGAGTCTGGGCAATGATTTTGACTTCGGTGTAATTTTATTCCCACTGTTAATAGATTAAATTTACTTAGAAAAAAAAATGTTTCCCTGTTTCTATTTTAAACCTGTTTTTTGAAATACAGAGCCATGTTTATATGGTCTACGTATTATACTCTTTCTCTGTATATCTACATGAACCTTTTTGCTATGAACAGGATGGATGCTGTAGCAGGCTACTAATGGAAACAAGCGAGCCTGAACCTTACATCTCGGATGCAATAGATGGTTACCAATTTTGGAATCAAGCGAGCCTGGGTTTCTGCAGATGGTTATCACACTCCTCACATGATTAGTGTTTTTCTCTGTTCAAGGATTTTGGGTACTTTAATTTGTATTTGGAACAATGGACGTTGGTACTCTATCTGTTGCTTTACTATTATACATACTGCTATTTCACTTTCTTATAGATGCCTCGGGCATATTTGGATGCTTTCTCAGATTGTCGATAATCTCCATGTGGACCGTTACTGGGTTTTATATCAAGTCCCTGTACGTGACATGGGGTATTTTTCTATCACTGTCTGGGGTGGGACTTCCACTTTTCTGGATGGATATTTGGGTTCCAATCTTCAGATGTGAAAATGTAATGACTTCATGGACTGTTTTACTTCATATATTATATTCAAAACAACGTTTTTTCTCTTGTGAAAAAAAAATGATTAATGTTTATCACTCTGCCTTCAAAACTAGCGATGCTGGTCTATGTTGCTGGTTTATTGATATGGTTTGATGGTATTTTTATATTTCAGACATATCACACTCCTCACATGATTAGAGTTTTTCTCTGTTCAAGGAATTTGGGTACTTTAATTTGTATTTGGAACAATGGACGTCGGTACTCTATCTGTTGCTTTACTATTCTACATACTGCTATTTCACTTTCTTATAGATGCCTCGGGCATATTTGGATGCTTTCTCAGATTATCGATAATCTCCATGTGGACCGTTACTGGGTTTTATATCAAGTCCCTGTATGTGACATGGGGTATTTTTCTATCACTGTCTGGGGTGGGACTTCCACTTTTCCGGATGGATATTTGGGTTCCAATCTTCAGATGTGAAAATGTAATGACTTCATGGACTGTTTTACTTCATATAATATATTCAAAACAACGTTTTTTCTCTTTTGAAAAAAAAATGATTAATGTTTATCACTCTACCTTCAAAACTAGCGATGATGGTCTATGTTGCTGGTTTATTGATATGGTATGATGGTATTTTTATATTTTGGACATATCACACTCCTCACATGATTAGCGTTTTTCTCTGTTCAAGGATTTTGGGTACTTTAATTTGTATTTGGAACAATGGACGTCGGTACTCTATCTGTTTTTTTACTATTCTACATACTGCTATTTCACTTTCTTATAGATGCCTCGAGCATATTTGGATGCTTTCTCAGATTTGTCGATAATCTCCATGTGGACCGTTACTGGGTTTTATATCAAGTCCCTGTATGTGACATGGGGTATTTTTCTATCATTGTCTGGGTGGGACTTCCACTTTTCTGGATGGATATTTGGGTTCCAATCTTCAGATGTGAAAATGTAATGACTTCATGGACTGTTTTACTTCATATAATATATTCAAAACAACGTTTTTTCTCTTGTGAAAAAAAAATGATTAATGTTTATCACTCTGCCTTCAAAACTAGCGATGCTGGTCTATGTTGCAGGTTTATTGATATGGTCTGATGGTCTTTTTATATTTTGGACATATCACACTCCTCACATGATTAGCGTTTTTCTCTGTTCAAGGATTTTGGGTACTTTAATTTGTATTTGGAACAATGGACGTCGGTACTCTATCTGTTGTTTTACTATTCTACATACCGCTATTTCACTTTCTTATAGATGCCTCGGGCATATTTGGATGCTTTCTCAGATTTGTCGATAATCTCCATGTGGACCATTACTGGGTTTTATATCAAGTCCCTGTATGTGACATGGGGTATTTTTCTATCACTGTCTGGGGTGGGACTTCCACTTTTATGGATGGATATTTGGGTTCCAATCTTCAGATGTGAAAATGTAATGACTTCATGGACTTTTTTACTTCATATAATATATTCAAAACAACGTTTTTCCTCTTTTAAAGTTTCATTTTTTTTTTAAAATTGAACCCGCCGTCGCTATACCGACGCCTTGTAAGCGTCGGAATTGCGATAGCTTAAAAACGTCGGAAGAGCGACAATATAAAAACGTCGGATGAGCGACGTTCAAAACGTCGGACCACATTTCGTCGGAATTACGACAGTTTACAACCGTCGAAAGAGCGACGTCCAAAACGTTGGACCACATTGCGTCGAAATTGCGGCAGTTTACAAACGTCAGAAGAGCGACGTTCAAAACGTCGGACCACATTTCGTCGTAATTGTGACAGTTTACAAACGTTAGAAGAGCGACGTTCAAAACATCGGACCACATTTCGTCGGAAGTGCGATAGTTTACAAAGGTCGGAAGTGCGACGGATTGGGAAACATCGGAAGAGCGACGCTTGTTTGGAAGCGACGGAAAAAGTGTCGATAGTGCGACACTTTTTAAGTGCATCGGAACTGCGACGGTATGGTAAACCACGTTTTTCCCTCCCTCGAACTGTCGCTCTTGCGACGACTATGTGTCGGAATAGCGACGAATTAGCCGTCAAAATTTCCGCCAAATTTTCTAGTGAAAGGTGTCGCAATACCGACACTTAGACAAAGTGTCGCAATTGCGACGTTTGGAGGAAGACGTCGCTATTGCGACGACTGCCTCCAAACATCGCAATTGCGACACAATGTCTAAGTGTCGCAATTGCGACATTTGGAGGCATCCGTCGCAATAGCGACACTTTGGCCACCGTTGGTATAACGACACTTATATGCAATAAACGACACTTATATGCCTTTGCAAAATCCGTGTCACTTATGGTTTATTTTTTATTTTCTTTTTCTTGAACTAAGTCTTATTTCCATGTGGATTGTGTAATTTCACTTTTATTGCATATTATAGAATGTGTTTGTTTATAAGATTATATGATACATGTGAGATAAAGGTTTATTATTTATCATATATATATAAATTTTATCAATATTGTACATTTACACTTTTATGAGGTGATGTTATAAGTAAATTCATAAATATCTCTTTTTAATCCTCATTTTACTCCATGAATATGTTTGGAAATGAAATTTCAATAGATTAATTTTCTCCTAATCTATGTATCATCAATATTGTACATTTACATTCTTAATTATGAGGTGATGTTATAGGTAAATCCATGAATATCTCCTTTTAATCTTCATTTTACTCCATGAATATGTTTGGAAATGAAATTTCAATAGATTAATTTTATTGCTATTATATGTTTTACGAAGATATGGTAAGGAATTCTCTCTTGTTCTTCTTAGAAATAATTATATATAATTTTTTTTTTTCAAAATAGATTAAAAAAATTATACGAGAAAAATTATTAATTCATCAATATGTGTGTGTGTGTTGTGATGAATAATTTCATAGTTCAACTTAATGGTTCATTATATAATCATGTGACCATCACCAATGATATATCTTAAAAAGCAATTGAAAAGCCATGTGTACAAAATCGATGTATACTCTAGAGAGTGGTTCTAATATCACTATGTAAATTGTTGTATGCTACTTCAACAAAATTATAAGATAAACTGTAATACACATCATATATGCACCATAACAATTTCCATACAACTAATTTGTTTTAGGATACATGTGGAATTCTAGGGGTAAATTCCATATGATGTGTATATCAATCTATTAGGTGTTGGTAAGTTGTGAGTATCTAAGAAATGATAAGGAATATCCATACATCATGATATTGTAATGTGATTATAAATTGTGTTTATAATTTCCATAAAATGTATAAATGATTTGTTTAAAAAAATCAACACAATCAACCCTAAACAATGCTCATGATGTGGAATTTCATTGGCGAAACCAAAATGATGGTCACATATCCCATTTCTATGGTAATGTTGATCATATATATGTTGTAGCGACACTTGATGAGTAATTAAATAAATCTCAGAGTGTGACTCATTATGCCATATTTTTTTAAAGCATGATTTGTTTTCCTAGTTTTTACTAATTTGTTAACATATTTTATTCATTTGGAAAGCTAATTAATGATGCTTTAAGTAATTAGGACCTAATGAGAGATCATCTTCACATCTTCACTAAAATATATTTGGTAATTGTAGTCACTATATGAACCGCACATGCATGCTACTTAAGAAAAATTGAAATATAAACTATAACACACATCTTATATCTGCCATAACAATTGTCATACAACTTATTTACTTCTAGATACATATGAAATACTTCAGGTAAATGCCATATTATGTGTATACCAATATAGTAGGTGTTGGTAAGTTATGAGGATCTAAGAAATGATAGGGTATCCACACATTAGTGCCCTGGTGATTTTTTTGCATAATTTTCTATTTGTTGTAATTTTGTTGCCTGGATTTGTTATAGATTTCAAATAATACAATTATCTACCAATTGTTCTTTATAAAGAAGAAGTACAATAAGTAGTCACCTAAAAGTGAGCCATATGAAAATATTGGTAACATGAGTAACTTGGTAAGCTGTAAATGAAAAGTGAATAACCTCCACTCACCAACGGGTGGCAGGCAGGGTTGGAATTTGGATTTCTCTTTACCCATCACAGAATTTTTTTTGACATTTTGGTCATTAATTTTCTATTCAATAAACGTTATGTTTAAAATTTTTCACTTCATTAAGGACGTTCTCGTAATAAATTAACCCTTCACCAATAAAATTTTGATTAAAAAATTGAAAGCTCTTCCATTTTCTTTGGATTTTGGAGTGTGATATATCTGTGTCATGGACTTTTAATACGTAAATTTTCAAGAGAAATAACTGATTCTTTTCAAACTAATATTTCCTCAATATATGCTATGATCTACTAAAAATTACTTCAAAAAGAAAGTAACCTTCCAATATAAAGAAAAAAACATGAACAAGATTTCCCTAAATTGCAATAAATTTATGTTTATTATTAATATTGCATAATCTGTCTTATAAAAATTGCATAATCAGACTAAGAACAGATCCTCAGTGCATTTTTTATTGTTTTTTTTATTAAAATAATGAGCCAAAGAACGCTAAGGCACTTACAGAAATCAATCTATGTATTATTTCTCACAAAATCATGTTGAGTAGTGGAGACTAAGCGCTAGATTTTTTTTTTGTCCTCAATCTCTCTATTAATTATGTCTATGTAGTTATAAGAATAACAAGCCAAAGAAATCTCAGGCTTCCAGAGAAATTAGTCTATGTATGCAGAAATTAATGATTACTGTTGACTAAATGTTATACCATTTGAAATTGCTGAGCGAAATTAATCAAGCCATGATGTACCATTTGTCAGTATCTATTTTCTCATGTATGAAAGTTGATGTACCATTGAAAGTTTAATAATTCTACTGAAATTTTAATAACCAATACAAGAAAAAAGCACATTGGTGAGGGTCATGCTTGTGATGGACCTTTAAGGTCCGTCACCAATGTCACATATGGTGACGGTCCTTAAAAAACCGTCACTGTAAGTGTATATAGTGATGGTCCTTTATGGTCCATCACCAAAGACATTTTCAATGACACTTTTGGTGAGGGCCGTTAAAGGCCCATCACTAACTCTCTCTTTGTTGACACTTATAGTGATGAACTTTTAATGACCCTCACCAATGCTCTTTTTGTTACTTTTAGTGATGGTAAAAAAATGTCCGTCATCATTGATCATTAAAAAACCGTCACTGTAAGTGTATATAGTGATGGTCCTTTATGGTCCGTCACCAAAGACATTTTCAATGAAACTTTTGGTGAGGGTTGTTAAAGGCCCATCACTAATTTTCTCTTTGGTGACACTTCTAGTGACATAATTTTAATGACCCTCACCAATTCTCTTTTTGTTACTTTTGGTGACGGTCAAAAAATGTTTGTCATCATTGATCATTCCAATGAGTTTTTGATGACGCTATGTGCCTGTTAATATATTTTTTTCTAAAAATATATTTTTCACAAAGTATAGCAATTAATACTCAACATTGTATATTTTTATAGCACAGTTCAAGGCCATAGTGGTTAGGGTCAGTCAATTTTTAAGAAGTAATTAGTGTGTATCATTTCCCTCAAGTAATGACTAGTCGAATAGATATTTCCCATGAGTCAACACATGATTCATATCTATTAAGTTTACTATATAGCAAATTCCCTTTAGATAAATTTCCACTACTGTGTGTAGGAAATATATTATTTAATACATAATCAAGCTCTGACAATTCTATTAATAAGAAAGACCTAACAATCCTCAACAATCTGGGCACACCTTAAATTAATGCTTTGGCACACACTAACATTTCTTAGCACCCCACATGTCTTGGAACATCTTTGTACCTAGAACATCTTGTGATGCAACTAACACCCAAGCACATGGTGGCATGCGCTAGCACAACATGGAACTCTCCTAGCATGTGTTGGCATGCTGCATATAGTCCCTAGCATGCTCTGGAACACCTTGGTCGAATGCATTGACATACATTAACACTTGGCACACAATGCCACTTGGCATGTATTGGGACCTATTAGTAGTGTGCCTAGCATGCCCCTTTTCAACAATATAAAGTCTTGACTTATTAACCCTCTTATTGGTTCTTCCTTTTGTTTCCTTGACACATATTGACATACCCTGGTACCTGCGCCACATACTTAGCACCTAGCATGTATTGGCATATCTTGGCACTATTAATTGGCACATGATATAATTAGCACACCCTGGAACTCCCAAGCACACTTTGGGAATTCTTGACATACCTTGATATTCCATAGCATGCCTTACCAATGCTTAGCATGCCTTGTCACTCCCTCCTTGGCATGACAACTAACACTCATTAACACTAGTCTCTAGCAGAAAACGTTCCTCATATTCATTAACTTCCATGATTTTTTTCCTAGAACTCCTTAACACTAATCAACATGCATTATCACTCTCTAGCACACCTTAGCACCCTTCAACATTCCCTTCCACTTCATAACATGCATAACATTAGTCCCTAACACATATTGGTGCTTGGCACGTGTTGGCGCTTGGAAAGTTTTAGCATGCATGGAATACGTTGAGATGCCTTGGTATGATTTGGCATGGTTTAATATTAAATTTATTTGTCATGATCAGTTGTTGGAAAGTAGATGAGAAGCAACAAAGGAATACTTGGCACTTAGAATGCACTAAGACTTTGCACTTGGTACCTATTGCCACCTAGTGTTGGTGTGCCTAGCATGCCCCTCTTGGAAAAGGTAAATTGATGACTTATTAACCCTTTTATGTGTTCATTTTTTTGTAGTTTAACTTTTTTCTCCATTTTGTTGTCTTGACAGTCCCTGACACACATTGACACACCCTTGCACATCTTGGCATGCCTTATCACTTGGCACATATTAGCATGTTTGACATGTATTCCCACTATTTGGCACATCAAGGGGGTGAAGAGAGATGTAGTCCTAAAGTAGGTCGAGTACGAGAGTCAAGTAAGGGTTGTTAAAGGGAGGTCATGATCATCCTCTAAGAGCAAGATCATCATGCGAGGGTTTAGAAGAATGTTGCATACCTTAATGGTCGGTTTGCGCGAGGAAGTAGGATGGCATACTGTTGCTTCTCTTCTGGTAGATCGAGCTTAAGAGAGGTTTCTCATGAGAATCTGGGCATGTGATTTCAATGGTGTCTTTGTGTGAAGACCGCATCAAATTATGAAATGTTGAAATTTGCAACAAGAAACGGTGAGATTGGAAACCAGAAAGGAGAAAAAAAAATGCACCCACACTGGTGAGGAATTTTGATGCACTAGGAGTGAGGAATGTGGGGCATCCAAATTATTTTTCCCTTAAATAAATTGTAATTTCATCTCATAACAACTTGTGTCAGTTAATTAAGTCATGATAGCCGAGTTAGCTCAAGAAATTCGAGTTGTGGGTCTAAGATGAGGCATCTAGAGGGATTCTAAAATTTTTGGGGTCCAGTTTAAGTTGATGCATTAGTGGGGTGCAAGTGTAATTAACTCAATTAAACGAGTCAAAATCAGTTTAACTAGTTCTAACTGAGTGATGAGCTAGTGAGAGGTCCAGTGAATTAAATTAGATTTAATTCACAATGAGTGATCAATCAGATAACTGATAATTCGCTATTAATAGTTGCATGCATGTCAGTTTTATGGAATACCCAATTGAGATAGAGGTTAAAGGGAACATGACTATCAGTTGTATTCAGAGAAAATTTCCCATGCGAAATTATAAAGTCATTGGGATGCCATGATGGATTCCGCAATCAAGGAAGACTGATTTTCCTAATTAATAAGGAGTTAATTCCCTAGGAATTGCATGAGCAAGGAAGGTTGAAGTAAGGATGAGAATTGGCTAAGTACTAGACTGAGTTTGCCTAGATCAACGGGAGACAATTGACAGAGTGTTGGATAATCTCATGAGAGATTAAGAATTGTATTTATCATGATTCCTTGACTTAATACACAATAGAGATAGAGGGGTTTTGAGCAGTTGCTTTCCCCAAATACATCATGTTTCTGTGCGATTGATAATTTATTTCTCTTACTTATATATGATTGTGCGATTGTGTTTTGTTTCCGCAAATTGTAGGAAGGATTCAATATATTGTTCTAGTAGATTACAAGATCAGAATGAATCTCGTTGGTTAGATTTTCTACATGGTATCAGAGCAGGAATTTTTTGGGCAGTGAGTTTGCAAAGAATATCTAAAGATTTTGGTGTGAATTTTTCAAAAATAAATAGAATATTTGGATTCCTTGCGAAAATATACCTAAATGGAAAAAACAAATTGGTCGAATCAGAGCTCGGATGAGGGAGATATCATCGATTTAAAATAAACTCTTTTTTAGAAACTTTTTGTAACGTCAAGATAATTACACTGTGTGTGAGTCAAGAACCTATATGCACTTGAGGTACCAGATGCATGCAAAGCTTTGAGAAGAAAGGCAGAAGTTAGAGACTTGGTGGTTTAGAGGGAGCATAAATTACCTCTCAACATGCATCCTCATGAGAAGCAGTCTCAGAAGGTTGTGGAGTAGCTGCCATAATTGGAGAAGCAGAGAGGAGCCCGAGTGGAAGTGTCCACTCAAGCAGAGACCTCCATGAGGGGGAAATTTCGAGCCAGATGGGAAGAGGGAGCAATCATACCTCGAGGTGTAAGGTGGGGTGATCTGTAGACATAATTCCAAGATAAGAAATTTGGGCAAGGTCCATTGAGATGGCGTGTCTCATGGATCGAACCTGGATACGAGGAGCCCACAGCACAACAGTAGTAGGAAGGATCAATTAGATTGATGTAGTCAGATGTCAGCAAGACAAAAATCAGAGTGACATATGTTAAATACTAGAGCACAAATCAGAGTTAGCAATAGTTCAAAGGGCACGGATGCAGATGTCAGCAGCAGCATAGAGAATCCAGTACTAGACAGGTGCAGTAGCTAGCAGTAGTCAAAATACTCTGATGACAAATGCATTATACTGATTCAGTTGTTCAGAAGGATTCAATGCCTTGTTTTAGTACATTACAAGATCAGATTAAATCCCGTTGGTTAGATTTTCTACATGAAATAGATGAGAGGGTTGATACCATCTTTCCTTGTGGTGGTTAGTAGGCCGCAAGGTTTGTGATAAATACCAACATAAATGGAGGAGGGATTGCACTGTAATTTAGAGCCATAACAGAATTCGACGTAGGCATAATATTGACTGAGTTAACCCTAGTTTGAGGGTCGACATTGAGATCTGAAGTTCATGTCAAGATTCAGTCAAAGAAATGCCCAGAATCTATGGATCCATACGAGCTAAGTCGAGTCCCTTATGGAGGCAAGAGTCTTGTTTTTTATATGTGTGGATAGGGTTTGTTCTACAACAATTAGAAGTACATAAGTATAATGCCCTAGTTAGGACAGTTTCCTAGCATGTTTAGTTCATAAGGTATGCCCTTAAGACTGTGACAAATTTGCGTAGAAGAAGACAGGTTGTGACCCTTAGAGCGAGGTTTATTTCTACAATAAAGACCATAGATCTGGAAGATGGTTTGTAGATTCAGTATGTGTGGAGACAACAGATACAAAGGAGGGTGGAACCTGAGCAGAATATTGAGCATGCAGAAGAAATGTGCCATATGAAGAATGGATTGACATGCAGAGGAGTTGATTTTGGTGGAATTTCCATAGAGTTTTAGACAAAGATCTGAATAAACCTATAAAAAATTAGTAAATGGACTATTAGTGGCTGATTTGTGACCCTAGTTCAGTCATCTGCAGATTGTTAGAAGTATGATAAGAGGAGTAGTTCATATTTGTTCATAGATTGGACAACAAAGATCAAATTTTCGATACACAAGAACAATGATCTTGAGAGGACTCAAACCATTGTTAGGTGGCATATTTGAAGAGCCCTAGATGAAGAAAATATTGTGGGCCCTAGATCAGTAAAAACAATTGATTGTGGTTGGGTAGATTGATGGTAGTCCAAGTACAGTTGGAGGGTTGTTAGGTTATTGTTAAAGAAGAGCCCTGACTCTTGTTTTGGCGAAGGACAACAAAATTGGTAGAAGGGCAGGTGTATAGGGCCTAAGGATGTGCAGGCTTTGAAGGACTAAAGTAACAGTCAAGTGGGCCAACCAACTAGCCCTAGTTCACTATATTGTAGAGGATTGATTCAGTGAGAAGAAGGGCAGCCTCCATAGCCCTAGACTTCTCATCTTGGAGCTATAGTATGGAAAAAGTGGGAATACTAAAGATTTTTTCACAAATGGAATTGTGAACAACTTTTTACCGCTCAAACAAGTAGTGGACCTAAAAGGGGTTCCTAAGAGGGAAACTGCTAGGACAAGGGAAACGATGGAGGCTTAGCCCATTGTCACCACAGCTAAGGCTCCTTACTCTTCACGGAATTTCACCAATGGGTGGAGTCCCGGTAGTTTAGGAAGTCACTTGTAGAGTATAGGTCAATGAATAGGTGGGAAGTGACCCTCTAAACCCTTTCCCTAAGATAAAATAAAGAGTGGGACTTGCTTTCCTTTTAAGCAAGGGAATTTATCTTCTAGGGAGAGAGGATGGGGATTGAAGGTTTGAGGGAGAAGAATAAGACTTATGAATGAAGTTCTCAATCCCTAAAATCATTTGGGAACTTGGATTCCCAAATGGTCCTTGATGAAAGGCCTTTGACACCAAATGGGACCACATGAGGCCAAGTGGACCCAGCCCAGGTTCGGGGATGAAATTTAGCAAGCAATGATGTTCTTATCCTGGACAAGGTGATGGGAAAGGATCAGACAAGAGTTTTTACTTCGATAGGTCAAATTGATCCTACTAGGTTCTATCCATGGGAACACCTAGGAAAAACTTGATCCTAGAGCTAGGGCTTGAGGTATCTGGAGATTCCACCGTCAGAATTGGCCCAAGTTCGGAGGAGAATGAGGGCACCCAACAACACAACTTCCTCTAGGAGATAGAATTTTTCCTCTAGCTAGATTCCTGGGAAATTGTTGCCCTAGGTGACCTAATGGGGCTAGACCTAGGGAATGTGAAAATTTCTTAATCTAAGAAACCCTACTGCAGTATCTTGATTTACTTCTCCTACTTGAATTAAGTTACAAGTTAATTTCTGGAATACTCAATAAATTAGCGAAGTAAATAGTAAATACAACTAGCAACCTACGCATATAGATCAAACACTGAATAACATGCTCATAGACAAAGTGACACATGGATTTTTTGGACAACTGTCCCCGGAAAAAAACCCAATGCGGGAAAACTGGTGCAGCTAGCTCTGGAGGGTTTTCATTATTATGCAGTTTCTAAGTACAACAATCCCAGGCACCAAAACTGGTTCACCCAACAGAGAAATAAAAACAGCAATAATACGCTGCTCTAAATCCCTCTACATCAGCCTTACTGGCTTGCATCGGCTTCTGCGCTGCTCAGTAAGGGCCTGCGTCACACCTGAAGGGCTTACACTGCCCCTGCGCTACCCTGACTGGGCCTGCGTTAGCCCTGCATGGCCCCTGCTGCCTCTGCGCTGCCCCTGCTGGGCTCTGGCTGGATACGTGGCTCTTGCTGCCCCTGCTGCTCTAGCTGGCTGGAATGCTTAAGCAGAAAAAGCATAGGTAAGAAAGAAGGCACTGGCCAAAGGTAACTAATAACAGTTAGAAAAATTGAAGAAATGAAATGAAAATAGATCAATGTCCACAAATAACTGAAATAGCTCAATGGGACTAGAGAGTAAAAGCTTTGACAACAACAATAAGTGCTTATAGCATCAGCTAAGAGAATAGAGGAGACTAGTTCATGAGATTAAAATGTTGTATAATTGTTGGCACAGGAAAACAGTAGAACTGTTAGAGTAAATCTCTGCAGGTACCATTAGTTGGTGATCATCGATAATCATTTCATTTCATCAAATACCTTGATGAATGGGCCTTACAAGCTATTTGCGTAGGCAACCCCCATAGAAGTTGTATGATGGAAAAATATTCACACTATATTGAAGAAAACACCTACCAAATAAGGATGACATTTCAAAAGGGGCAAGAAACAATAGATATATAGACATCGAAAAAGTTAAAATTCTAGGGCAACAGGAAAGCAACTAGGTAGCGTGGTAGAAAGCACAACAAAGAAAATTATAAAAATGGAAAACCCTACAAATTAGCACCCATCCAAACATCACCACAATTTTTTTATTTAACTCTAAATCTCCAAATTCATCAAATTATATCCTATATTCAAACTTGATCCTCTCTGTTAGCCATTTTGAAGATAAGGCTGAGAACTTACTACAGAACCATCACCTACATGTAGTGATCTTATTCTGTGACCAGACAACCTACTTTCATGAAGACACAGAAAGGTAAACACTCTCTGCCAAGATTTTCCATACAACCTAGGTTGAGCAACCACATATACATCACCAGTTTTTTCTCTTCAGATTTGTAACTTAGAAGAGATTTGTCTGACCACCTCCGGGTTGCTCCTAGAGTCGCCCAAGAAAGCCCTCTAAGCATCATCCTCTTTCTGTAGTAACTAATTAGTAATTTAATTAACCATAACAGTTTCTTGATCATGCAAGTATTTCATATATATTGCCAATAAGCATAAAGATTTCATGTTAAATAATCAGGTCAAAAGACTTTAGACTATGATGCAAAAAATACAAAGAAACCTCACCAACACTCAAAGGAAAAACAAAGTCAAACCTCTACAAAGTATAAATAGATATTTGATAAACTTCATTCCACCACAAAAATGTGCTTGACTAAAGAAAATTCTAATTAATGTGCTTTCAAGACAAAGCTTTCAAGGGCAGTGATGTTATAAACATACCCCTACACCTTGTGAACAATCAATGTGTATAAGTAGACCATCATAAGGCTCATTTTAAACATCATTATTATCATTTTATAAATATTTTTTATTAAATCAACAAGAAGCAAGCAACAATTGCATTCAGTTCCACTGAAGCAAAGTATATGGCAGTTTCATATACTTATTATGAAGCTATCTAGATTTGCAACTTGATTGTAGAGTCAACCAATCATTTGTTGAAGCCCAATATTGTCTCTTGTGAGAATCAAAGTTACATCAAGCTCTATGAAAATCCAATGTGTCATGATCATTTCAAACACATTGATATTCAATACAATTTCCTAAGATTCCAAGTTCATTAGGGAGTTGGTAGTGTTGGACCACATTCTGACAAAGTTGCATATGGTTAATAGTTTGAAAAAGCTCCTAACAAAGGGGAAGTTTGACAAGTTGGGGGAGAATCTTGGGTTATTGGAAAAAAAAAATCTCAAGAGTGTTAGATTACCTAGTTGGTTCGAGTTGGTCTCACCTTAGCCTTGAGAAGTTGAGCAGCACCAGGATTGCAAAGCTAGATTGTGGTACACCAGTCAGAAAGATTCTTAAATACAGCTAGAAGCTTATAACGACACCTTTGAGGATAGACGAATTAGTTTTTGGGTCACATCCACCAAGTATGGCACACTAGTTGAGGAGATTAACACCATCATCTCAGGTGCATTCATGAGTGCACACTTATGGAATGAGGCACCTTCAGGAGAGGAGTTATATCTACTATGATAATGCACTACTCTAAAAGAAAATCCTTGCATATAAGGCAAAATTATGAGGGAGTTTCTCATGCTCAAGGGAGATGCACCACTAACGCTATCATTAGCCTGTTTTCTAATAGCACCTTCTCTTAACTTATAAATGAAAAGGATGGGCACACTAGTTAGACATTTGTAGAAATAGATAATAAGAGTAAGTACTGTTAGCTTGTAGGTTGTAGTAGGAGCTTTTGTGAGATGACAACATGCTGTGACATTCTTCTATTTGAGTAATAAATACTTCTATGAAATTGTTTTTGGAGCCTGCCTTGAATTCTCATATTGCAGATTTGTGTATAGTGGGCCTAATATATTTGTTGTTTTAATCCACTGTACATGCTATGTTTGCACTCTTGAATTTACATCCTTCAATTTCTGCTTGTACAAATATGAAATTTTGATAGGCAGATACTAAAGTTCAGTCCTGTTGTTAGGATTTTTTAATTCTCTCAGGGTATTCTCTTGTTTTCAATACATGGGTATTTTTACTAGGAAATCTCACCCTAAAAGTCAACTGTTGAAGAATAAATCCTATGCTAAATCACACCTACCTTCTTATTTTTAAGATCTTCGTGAGAACTCACCTATGACCCTTAAAGTCAGTGCCCTTTAGCAACTCGAATGGTGGAATGGAAGGCATTTCAATAAGAGGTAAACTCCATTATCCTTCACCTTTGTCAAGACCTCTAGAGACACCTACAATCTATACCCCTCCTTCGACTCAACATGAAATTTTGTTTTTTTCTACTTCCTTTACATACCCTCCATTCAAGGGCATACTCATAAGAAGAGCTCATGGTTGAAATATTACGACAAAAAAATGGGGCACACTATTTCTTTATAAGGTTTCAAGGGAGGGGTATTGGAAAATAACCATCACATCCCCTACAACCCTTAAGACCTTCTCAACACATAAATGAAACGATAGACTCATAGCTAGACCCAAAGATAGATCTCAATGTTCAAGGCAAAACCCAAATAGAAAGAATCACACCATGGATTAAACATTGGCATTGAGTTTTGGTAAAATTAAGGACCTCCTTTCAAGATCATGACCTTGCTTTTAGCATTTTCAAATGGAAGGTTTAAAACCCACATTAAAAATGGGAGATTTGCACCTTAGAATTTGCAACCTTTGCCCAAGATGAATCTATCTAATGGACTATCTTGGATATGTCAGGTCTTGGATTTCTCAAGTACCCAATCAATGTTTTTGAGGCTAACTCCATAGCTCCAACGAAATTTAATACTATTGAAGAGGCAACTTGAAAAATATCTCTAATAGGATACATTTTTCCTTCCTTTTGATTGATTTACAATAAACATTAGTGCCTCTCCTTTCTTATCTTCCTCTTCCATTCTCCAAAAAAAATCATTAATATTATATCAAAACACTTTATATAGGTAAGCATTGCAATCATTTTCCTCAACTCACAGGGCACTTTTACACCTCAACCCATGCAAGTGGACCTAAGTCCATGGTACAACCCATCATACTCTGAGAGGGTTCTAATTATCTCCTCAAAACTAGGGCATAACACATCTTACAATGCCAAATGGTTAAGACGTCTCAAACCTTTGGGTTTTTTCCTTCATGAAACATAATATAACTAGTGCTCATCAAACACAATGCACTAACATCGCTAACACACACCAAAAGTACAAGATACCCATAGGATGTGGCTTACACCCTTGCACCTCCCTGACACTCCATGAAATATCTACTCCAATGGTCACCTTCTAAGTTCCAATAACTTCTTTTGCAACACGACAAAACCACCTATATATGTTGCAACAACCTTGCCAACTTCTTTAGTGGGTTCCACATATATTTCACATTTCTTCTTTGTCTTGCAAAGTGGTAGTGCCAAGGAGAGGGTATCAATTTCGATCAAAGAATGTTCAATTAATACCACTGCTAAGTTGCATTCGTGTAACTTGTCAAATATCTTAAGTTTGCTTCAAAACTTCTCATGGTGCTTAACTTGCTTTTCTACACCTCTAAGTGAGACTACAACCCCCCAAAACTTCTCTAAGTATTCCACCTCTTCAACCCTTGTTAGAGTCTTCTTAGACGTGCACTCATGCCTCAATAAGAATACAACACTAGCATACCAAATGTGCATGCTCGTTCCATCTTTTAATGCCTCGCTAAAACCACATTATCACACTCCCTAAAATTAAATGTTCACATCTTAAGACAAAACACATATCTTACTTATGACAACCTAAACTATGAGAGTGACTTCGAGATGACTCTATTTTCTCAAGATGAAAACATAATCTCTTACAACCCCATTCACACAACCATTTGAATATATTTAACCTAAAGAAGAATATACACCCTACTCCTTCCAAATTTTTCATATGACATTTAAGAGACTAACACTTTTTAACTATTAAATCCACTTACCATAAACTCTCTTTTGTTAACCGAGTAGTCTTTATTGCGAATTTTTGAAGGCTTTTACGGTGGCTTTTTACGGTGTAATTTCTCTAAAATCTGGCATGAATTTATTGAAAATAGAAGTTTGATTGCTAACCTTGCACAATCAAAGTGCCCTAGGGGTTTTTGAGGGTGTTGAATCTATATATAGAGTCAAAAAAACCAGTTTAAATAACAAAAACCAATATTTTACCTCAAAAATTTTCACCGAATTCCAGCACCTGAAACTCCAAAAAGTCCCACTAAATTCAACTCGTTTATTAACATCCACCCAATATAAAAAAAAGAAAACTTAAATATTTTCTATACAACTAAATTAAAAGTACTTTTACATTAAAATTCCAAAAATACAACATTCCTATCCTAACAAATTTTAATAATAAAATCATTACATAAAATAAATAATCTTAAAAATATATTATTATTATAATAATAAATATGCGAAAATATAAAAAAAAAGCTTTCCATCACAACAAAAAATATAGCGTTAGTTTTTCAACTATTAAAAAAACCTTTGGAAATAAAATTATAGGATTTTTGTTTTTGTTTTTTTGGATGATTTACAAAGTCCGTGGCAACCCAAATGTTCCAAATGTTCCGAAGTAGTATTTTTTTTCGATTTTTACAGGGCGGGAATGAAAACGTTTGCTCTCAAAGTATCTAAATAGAATCTTTTCCCTTTGCACAGGGCCGGAGTGGGAGTGAAAACCAGAATGAAGAGAATTGGGGCTTGGGGTTTTACCAGTGGCAGACCGGATATCCAATCTCGAACCCCACCATCGGATCTTCAGTCCATTGACGGTTGACTGCGCTACATTTGTTCTATTTTTAACTTCATTGCTTTTCCACAATTTTTAGTGTTCCACAGAGAGGAGTACACACACCTCAGGTATCTGGTTCTACTATTTTTTCGCATCCATGCCTATATGTTTCGGCTTAATCTTTGTACTGCATTTTTTTACTATTTGCAGGGATGACGTTGGCTTCTGATGATTTGGGGAGACCATTTTTCATAATAAAGGAGCAAGAATAGAAGACCTAAATGAAAGGTTTTGATGAAGGCCAACATTGCGGCCAACTGAGTTGCTGTGAGAATCCTCTGCACCTCACTCAGCCTCAAGGGAATATAAAAGATGCTTCAGAGACCCCCACGACAATGTCACCATCAGTAAGCTTCTGTTTCATTTATTTATTCTCTATTTATAGATCGGTGAAACCTCTTAAATTATGAAAATAAGTAGAATTTATTTTTGAAAAGTATGATTCATAAGTAGAAATTACTTAATTTTTTTTTTAGATATTCTGCAAAGAGTGAAATAAGCCAATACTCTGCAATCATTTTACTCTTTCTCACAAACTGCGAGGCCCAATTCCACAAACCTGAAGAAATTTCACAAGCCTTTGGGATGTAAAGGGGTAATCACTCAGTGAGTAAAAGAGAAAATCAAACCTAGAGTGATTCTGCAAAACTTTTGGATGTACACGAGTAGTCAATCAGCAGGTAAAAGACCATAGTCATTGGCAACCTCCTTCGACAAACTGTACGAGGCATCTTCAAATACCACACTACACTATCTTAGAAATTTTCCCTATTAAGAAGCACTATATACTTAATTCATATACCACACATTTCACAATCTATGCTGGAATTCTGCAAAACTTTTGTGTTTGAAAAAACAGAAACCACACTAAATACGAATCTCCCTTTCCTTCAAAAGGCTCCCACCTACAATGTGAATGAAAGCCATTCTACCAAGTAACAAGGATAAAAAATTTAGAATACAGAACCCCTTGACACGTACTAAGGCCGTGATTGTAGTTATTGATTGATTAGTCACAACAAATAAGGGGACCTATAATGCATGCTAGCTCCTACCAATTAACACATCTAAATTTTTGAAATTGTATTGTCCAAGAAGCTTTGTCGTTTCACCTATTGAATGTTTTGGAAAATGATCTTCAATGTTGGCATGCCCTTCTTGCCTTTGTAAATGTCTAGTGTTCTTTCCAACCCTTAAACTTTTGTTGCTACCGCTTCTTTTAGGCTTTTAGGGATCATAGTGTTGTATGTTGTAATTGAAGCACTATGAGCATGCTCACATCTATTAGTGCAACCTTGGATACTACTACACCGGCCATTCTATGCTTCAGCTTTGAATTCTTCAAGAATTGGATACTGCAATTAAGAAAATAATTAAGGCCGTTCTAGCAATTGTTTTTTAATTTTTACTATTTTTATCGGTTTTGTCATTTTAATTACAGTGGAATGTTTTATTTGCTTCTCTGGTTGAAGATTTTGGCGAGCACAATGGTTTGAATGTATATCCTCTTCCTCATCTTTGTCACTAGCAAATGCTAGAGCGTCTTGAATAACATTTAGTTCTCTGCCACAATGTTCTCTGAGTCTTCTTAGAAGCATGAACCGAATTTCTTCCCAACACATTAGAGTTTCATGTTTATCTGTGCTTTGCTACAATTACAATGTCTGTTCAAGCAAAGACAAGTTTAGGCTGCAACTCTTATAGAATACAATTTGTTATAAGTGTAATGGTGAAAAGTTGAAGACCATTTTAGAAAGTCTGTGTTATTAGGTAAAGGAATATTTCAGAAAACAATGATGGAGAAACACCCTCCTAAATAGATCTTCCACACTGAAAAGTTAGTCTGCAAAGATACCCGTTTTGTGAAGGCAACACTTAACCTAGCTATGAAAGTTACTATTATCCTAAAAGTATTAGAAAAGTCTAATTCAAAATAAAAGCGTATGTTCGAGAAACAAACAACATCACAAATCTAGTTCAAGAAACTTGTATAGAAAACTCAAATTGAACAATCCAGTGATTGTAAAACTTGGAAAGATTGTTCCAAATTCAAATATAACAATCACAAAGTCAAAGGAGAAAGCAATTCAAGAAATTTATTAAATTGGAAGGATAAGCTAGAGACCTGTCAGACCTACTACTTGATGTTTTGTCAAATACATAACATCAACATTTTAGGCATACGAAGGAGTGAATGAAACAATGGTTTGTTCCAATGGATCTGTAGAAAATTTGGTATAGGTTTTAGATTTCTCAAAGAAATGTGTGTCTGAATAGACTATCTATATGACCAGAAGAAGGAAAGGGTGAAGTGTTATTGTTCTACATTTTTTTCTTTTTCATTGAACACTAGCAATAAATTCTTGGTGAGGTGGAGAGGACCCTTGAGAAGAAGGGCATACATTTTGGAGGTGACCTGGCTATTGGTAGACTTGTAACAGAAGGTTGTGTTCTCATAATCTAGTGCTTGTGAGTAAATAGATCCCCTCCAATTCAGGAGGATTTTATCAGGTAATCCCTTGTTGAAATCAACTTCCACACATATCCGTGCAAAGGTTACAATACCCTTCGCTAGCTTGTGCGTGTTGATATTAATGAATTGGCCCAGGGCATTACCAATATCAGCTAAAATATCAGGGTGCATTAAGTTAAGAGGTAAATTAGGGAGTTGAACCCAAATAAGAATGGCCAAATCTGGCATTATTAGGGGTTAAAATCTACAAACCATGGTTGAATGGAGAGCCCTAATCAACCAAAAACCATGCTCCAAGCTCAAGGACCCCCTGTCGATCCCTCTAGTTCTTGAAATATACTATAAAGTATCCCCCGGAGGAGAAGAACAGATAACTATGCTTAGACCAGGTCTTAGCCACCCAATCTCGAAGTACATATGCTGAAGGCCAAAATCCATTAAATCGACAAATTAGAGCATGCTCCATGTAGTCAACACTGAGAGAGTCAGATTAATTTTTTGGCACACCAATGGATGGGATTTTCTCGATTTGATCCACAAGAAATGCTGGCACTAAGAGCTCCTTAGGAGGCTGGTTCACAATCCCTAGCTTTAAGGCTTCTTTTAAAATATTTGGGCTGAGAGGAAGAGGGGCCACCCCTTCCTTGAGCTTTGCCTCACAATCTAGAAACTAGATTTATTACCGTGTTGTTTACTATGTTGTGCTCACTTGGTCTATTTGTATCCTAAAGTTGTTGGCCCTCATAAAGGAGATGCATAAGGCAGAGGGGATCCCGGTCCATTATTGAATCTTGGCTGCAAGGGAGGAGACCAGAATCGAGCTCGCACTTGCAAACATAGTATCCCCTTGAGAGGGGTCTCACAAGAACTCAGAAAAACAAAAGAAATGAATCCCTGATTACAACTGGGGGGGAAGGTGGATTCGGCTTCATACAACTCTCCAAAACTATCTGCCGCTCATTATGACTGGAGAAAGGGCGGGCCTGCACCAAGCCTTTTAAAAGAAAGCCCTTGACCACTACAATGTTGAGAAATCTAGGGGATTTAGTGTTAAGAGATTTCTCTTCATTAGTGATTGTTTGTGAATGCCTTTTAACTTCTTTAGATTAAGATCTTTTTCCTGTTAGATTATTAGTGTTCTTTCTTCATCAAACAGTAACCAATGCATAAACATAAATAGAAAAGAGACACAACATGTAGGCTATGAGCCAGGGCCAAAACCTCTCACTCTTTGAGAGGAAAAGCCACACAAATTCTTCTCATAGAGATTCCAATTGACAAATACCAATACCAAGGCCCTTGACCTATTTCGCCACTCCAAGACCAAGACATAGTCGTCTTCCTTGATCCTTTGATCTTCAACTCATAATCCCTATAACAACATCCAAACATAGTGATTCATCACTGAACTTCATGTTATCACTACAACACCGAGTAGCACCAAGTGTTGAGAATTTAGGGGGATGGTGATTAATCAAATTTCTCTTCTTGATAATTACTTGTGAGCTTATTTGAGTTACTTATGTCTTCTCTTCTTTAGCTTATTTAGTCTTTCATCAAGTCAATTACCAAAATACAAAAGACACAAAGTTAGGCTCTTCGAGCCAAGGAAAAACCTCTCCCTCTTGGAGAGGAAAACACACGAGAAATTCTTCTTATAGATTTTCAAGATGAAAATTACCATGACCAAGACATAGACCCTTGACCTATTAATGCTTCCAAGACATTGCCACTGCTTCCAAGTCTTCCTTAAATACTGATCCTTCTTTCCTTCAACAGCCTGCACTGATTTTCATCAACCTTAGAGAACTCAGTTTCTAAGTTCGTCTTCAGACACTTCTTATTGCTTATTCAAATATAGGAGACCAGATCATTTGAAGTCTCATTGTTCACTTGTCATGCATTTGGAGATGTGTAACCTTTCTGAGTGTAGGAAGGTAAATCTATTCATAGATTTACCTTCCTCCTTTTCCCATACTTATACTAGCCCTTAGACTTATCATCACAACAGATCGTTGAGCTTAACCCTTCGCATAACATAACATTTGAATGCTTACAGTCATTAAAATACATATAACACTGACCTTCTACTATTAGTGAATTCATTACAAGTTTTATCGCACTTCACTTGACCGTAGCTTCTTCATACTAATCCACGTTCACTGCTCCAGAATGCTACACAGAACAGATCCACACTTACTGATTCAATTTGTATTTTAACCCAGAATTTATTATGAGGTAACTATCACAGGAATGTCCACAATTCTGTCCTTTAGCCCACACTTTTCTACTTCCTGAATTCCGCACTTTTATGCTTCCTAAAATCTGCACTGTTTCCTGTCCGGAGATCCGCAATTCCTTGGTTCAAATGACCACAGAGTTGACTGTATATATAGGCATCATGTCACTATTTTTAGGCCGACCCTTCAAGCTGATTGGAGGCCGACTAGATCACTGTGTATATAGGCCGACATATAGTGCAATTATTCCAACGTTTAATGAGGGTGAACATGACAAGGTCTTGGAGCATTTTGATGACTAGACTCTTCATATTTATGACCCTTAATTACATTTATAACTAGAAGACGAATCCTAATAGACATCAAGAAGAAGTCTATTAACCTATAATGAAATATTTCTCATGAAACCCATGAAGCAAGTACAACAAAAATACATTTTATTATCTTTGTCTTCTCCTTTACATAAAATACATAATTACATAGTCAATATGAAGACCGATCCTAGTTACACTTTTCAACACCAAGTAGCTTCGAGCATCTTAGCATCATAACATCAGTGAGCATAGTACCTAGAAGTGCCGAGGTTATACATTATGATATAGCACCTAGCACTGATCAACACCGTAGCATAGAGTATTATTCTTATTAACACAATATTGAGACCTTTGCTGAGATTTATGAGACTCCATGGTGTACTGCAAGCTATTGCTGTGGTAGCATCAAACCACACATACTAAATCATAATGCAAAATGGCCTCGGATTTGCTTGGACCCATGCTCCCAAGGGTCCCAAAGCAAAGAAATTGGATCCTGAAGAAATGACGTGGACTCGGACAAGCAGGATTAAGCCTCTATGCTAAAGGAGAAGCTTCTAGAGGCTACTAAACCCACTCAAGAGGTAGCTAACTGCATTTTTTTAATTTTTTAATTATAGGAATTATAGCAAGAAATTTTCCCATGAGGGACTTCCGTTGGCTTAGTTCTTGGGTTTGAATGGTAGATATTCTACCAAAATTGTTGACCTTTAACAATCAAAGCCTTTATTTTTTGGAAATAAAAATGCAAGGAGAAATATAGAGGAATTAGGAATTTATAAAGCTCTAAATCCCCTTCATTGAGCGCATGAGGCCTATTGGGGCCTTCTCGTAGACCCCAACTTGTTTTAAAAAAAGTAAAAATAGCTTTTCCAATTGTCTTGGGACTAGCCCTACTCTTTGGGGAGTATTCAACATTCTATAGACAACATGAATATGTAGATTGTGAGTGTGCTCTTGAAAACAAGGTTGTAGGGGAGCACCTCCCCCCTATCGAACCCGCTCCTTGAGCGCGCTCCCTCGAACCCACTTTCGGAGCGCGCTCCCAGAGCCAATTAGTGAAGTAAATAGTAAATACAACTAGCAACCTACACATACAGATCAAATACTGAATAACATGCTCATAGACAAAGTGACACACAGATTTTCTGGACAACTATCCCCGGAAAAAACCCAATGTGTGAAAATCGGTGTAGCTAGCTCTGGAGGGTTTTAATTATTATGCAGAATCTAAGTACAAAAATCCTGGGCACCAAAATTGGTTCACCCAACATAGAAATAAAAACGATAATAATACGCTGCTCTGAATCCCTCTACGTCAACCTAACTGGCCTACGTCGGCCTCTGCGCTACTCAGTAAGGGTCTGCGTCACACCTGAAGGGATTACACTGCCCCTGCGCTGCTCTGACTGGGCTTGCGTGGGTCCTGCTACCTCTGCGCTGCCCCTGCTGGGCTCTGGATGGACTGTGTGGCTCTTGCTACCCCTGTTTCTCTGTCTGGATGGAATGCTTAAGCAGAAAAAGCATAGGTAAGAAAGAGGGAACTGGCCAAAGGCAACGCATAACAGTCAGAAAAATTGAAGAAATGAAATGAAAATAGATCAATGGCCAAAAATAAATGAAACAGCTCAATGGGACTAGAGAGTAAAAGCTTTGACAACAACAATAAGTGCTTATAGAATCAGCGAACAGAATAGAGGAGACTAATTCATGATGTTAAAATGTTGTATAATTGTTGGCACAAGAAAACTGTAGAATTGTTAGAGTAAATCTCTGCAGGTACCATTAGTTGGTAATCATCGATAATCATTTCATTTCATCAAATACCCTGATGAATGGGCCTTACAAGCTATTTGCATAGACAAACCCCACAGAAGTTGTGTGATGGAAAAATATTCACACTATATTGAAGAAAACACCTACCAAATAAGGATGACATTTAAAATGGGGCAAGAAACAATAGAGAGATAGAAATCGAAAAAGTTAAAATGCTAGGGAAACATGAAAGCAACTAGGTAGCATGGTAGAAAGCACAACAAAGAAAATTATAAAAATGGAAAACCCTACAAATTAGCACCCATCCAAACATCACCAAAATTTTTTCTTCCAACTCTAAATCTCCAAATTCATCAAATTATATCCTGTATTCAAACCTGATCCTCTCTGTTAGCCATTCTGAAGATAAGGTTGAGAAATTACTACAGAACCATCACCTACATGTTGTCATGATCTTATTTTGTGACCAGACAACCTACTTTCGTGAAGACACGGAAAGGTAAACACTCTCAGCCAAGATTTTCCATACAGCCCAGGTTGAGCAACCACATATACATCACCAGTTTTTTCTCTTCAGATTTGTAACTTAGAAGAGCTTTGTCTGACTACCTTCGGGTTGCTCCCAGAGTCACCCAGGCAAGCCCTCTCAACATCATCCTCTTCCATCTTTGTGTCACTATCTCCCTCTCTTACCCTTCTCTACCTCTCTCACTCCTTTCCCTCTCTCTCTCTCCATTCCTTCTCTCCCCTCTCCTTCAGTTTATCTCCATCTCTCCCTTGTGACTCCCCTTGTCTCGCCACCTCTATCAATCTATGTCTTTATTATTCCTTCTCATATATATCTATAGTTAATATATATCATGACATATTAGGACCTACGATTGGGTTAATTACGCCTTGTTGGCAAGGTTAAAATCGTTAATCTTCAATAGACAAAATGTAGATCAAATATTTCATCAAAAAGAGGGAACCATACCCTATCTTCCAGGCTATGCCTATCATTCGCTTGGCCTCTTCTTTCTCTCACATGAATGTAGTCTTACTTGACTGGTACAGAAGAAGGTTTCGCATTATCAACTATTTGTTTGGGACAACTTTTAGTTGTTTCAACACTGCTACATTCTTCAAGCTTATCCTTTAAACCATCTTAGTCTTTTGTACTCTCTTCAACTTTGTAGTGCTTTCCATTCCTCTTAGTCACATATGTTTCCTTGGTCTGTTAAGGGACAAGGTCGACAACATTAGGATGTTTTTGCAATAAACAAGGGTATTTCCAGCACACAGTCAGGTGGAGCAAGAGTATAAGAGCCAAATTTCTCATGAATGTGGGACACTCGAACTTAAGATTTTCTAGAGTAGTCATGAGGTGCAGTTTGGTTATCAAGACTTCATCAGATGGCCATTCTCTGGACTTAAATTGTGTGACAACACTGTGGCTGAGTTTGAAACTGGAGATTGAACATACATTTGGTTTGATTGCAATAGTCATTTTTGTCAATAAATGTAAAGCAATTGCTAACAAATACTATAAATTAATAAATAAAGAAGACATGGCAACAAGCAACAGTACTTACAAAATTGTTACATTGAGATGCAAAGAATAAGCAACTATTGTGCACAAATAGAGACCAATGAAACTATCATCTTAACCCCTAACCCATTAAACACTAATTCCCAACCCCTAACCCATTTAACCCCCTAAACCTCTAAACCCCTGACCCATTTAACCCCTAAACCATAAACCTCTAAACCCTTAACCCCTAACCCCTAACCCATTTAACCCCCTAAACTCCTAGTAAACCCCTAACCCATTTAACCCCCTAAACCCTAAACCTATAAACCCTTAACCCCTAACCCCTTAAACCCTAAACCTTTAAACCCTTAACCCTAACCCCTTAAACCCTAATTTAGTTAAAGAAGTTCCCAGAATCTATGGGTCCATATGAGCTAGGTTGTGTCTCTTATGGAGGTAAGAGTTGTTATTTTTGCTATGGGTGGATAGGATTTGTTCTAAGACAATTCGAATAGAAGTATAATGTCGTAGTTAAGGAGGTTTCCTAACATGTTCAATCCATAAGGTTTTCACTTAAGACCGTGACAAATATGTGTAGAAGAAGAGGGGTCGGGACCCTTGGAGAGAGGTTTATCTCTGCAATATATACCACAAATTTGGAACATGGTTTGCAGAAGTATGTGCAAAGATAGAAAATACAAAGGAAGGTGGAACCTGAGTAGAAGATTGGGTAGAATAATTGTGGCATATTATGAGGAATGGATGGACATGAAGAGGAGTTGATTTTGGTGGATTGTCCAGAGAGTTTTGGACAGATATCTGAAGCAACCTATAAAAAATTAGTCAATCGACTTTTAGTGGATGTTTTGTGACCCTAGTTCAAGCATATACAAAGTGTTAGAAGGATGATAAGAGGAGTAGTTCAGATTTGTTCATAGATTGGACAAAAAAGAAATTGGTACACAAAAATAGTGACTTTGAGAGGACTCAAATCACTATTAGGTGGAAATTTTGAAGATCCCTAGATGAGGGCAGTGTTGTGGGCACTAGATTAGTAAAATAATTGACCATGGTTGGGAAAATTAATGGTAGTCCAAGTACAGTTGGAGGGTTGTTAGGTGACTATCAAAGAAGAGTCCTAAGTCTTGTGCTTGTGAAGGAAAACAAGACTGGTAGAAGGGTAGGTATATTGGGCCTAACGACGTGCAAAATTTGAAGGACTAAGGAGTTGGAAATGAGTAGATCACTCATAAAGACAAGGCCTGTCTAGCCCTAATGCACAAGGAGTGAACCCTCAATATAAATATTTTTTTTGTTAAACAAACTCAATTGTGTCAATGTAGAATACTATACATAAGAGAAAATAAAATGATATTATCCACATCAGTGCTTGAAATAACCTCAAATTAGCCATGGGTAGTGAGCCAAAGGGTGAATGTGGGGCACTGCTAAAGTCACATCATGTTTAAATTCCTTTTACATTGTGAGGTTGTTCTCCAATAGGGTTGAAGCATCATCACAAGGAAGCATGGCACAGTTTTGTTGGGGAGCGATTAAAGTTGTAACACAATTCAAGTGATTTACACCTCAAATGTAAATGACATCATTATATGTTTGTGTTAGGTTGTTAGAGAGGTTATTTATAGACAATACATTCAATGTACTTGGACTTCATCTTTTTAGGGCCTCGACTGTAACATGGATTTGTATTAGGAACACTTCATGCAAATGAAAGGGGGCCTTTTTGTTTAACCACATACACTCAAGAGTATCAAATGTTGCCCTTCATATCTCCCTTGGTGCGTTCAAAGTGGGTTTACATTCGCGTCAAGTTGAAACGAATCATAATGACCTTCCTCTTCTTAATAACATCTACTAGAATTTCCATTTGTAGATGCCCCCATTTATTGTCCTTATCAACATTTGGACGAGTCGTTATCTAAATTCTTTAAATACATGTCTAGAATTTTTTTATGAGGGAGGTACTTGGATTTAGATCTTAATATAAGGCCTTATGTGCCCTTCCCCTTTAGAACTCTTCCAAGGGGGTCACCTCCTTCTATATTTCCCTGCCTACTTAGGGCCAAATTGACAAACCAAGATTTAAACTTCTTCATCTACCAAATTAGTGAGGCATTGTACCTCTTCTTGACCTAGACCTCAACGAGATACCAAATTAGTGAGGAATTGTACCTCTTATTGACCTAGACCTCAACGAGACATCTTTCTTCAGATATACTTTAAGGATTTCCCACCATATATCACAAGTTGGATGTCATAGGATATGTTACCCCATTTTCTATATGGGCTTTTAGAGGATATTTTAAAATTTGATTGTCATATCAACCCCTATGATTCCTATCACATTGATCATTTTTCATCTAAGGTATATGGATCTATATGTAATTCATGAATGTATCATTGGTTTGATGACACCTTGCCTTAGCCATCTAGGACACTATGTGTAGGAAGAAGTTCCTTTAGCTACCACATTTAGTTGGATATGTATGATTCATGTGTATATGATATTATGTCCAATGTGTACTATTTTTATTGTGTTCTCTTAAACACTATGTTATAACTATTGATTGATTGACTATAAGTTTTAATCTGAGTTATTCCATGGTGTTTCATAATTTTGCTCATAGAAGTGTGTCATATTGATGGTTTGGATATATTCTTGGTGATTTGAGTAGGTGATATACATTGATCTTATTGTACCCTTTAATTCCTTTAATCAAAATTTATCCCATGTATCTCTTAACAACACATGTGAAGGCCTTCTAATTGGGTATTTTTAAGCTCTAAATGAACTTCCTCAAAAATAAGAAACTAACTATACCTACTTAAATTTATTGATAACATTATTCATAGATTTAAAGATAATTTTCACTACCTTAAAGGTTGATAGATATTTCCAAGCTCATGTTCATTTTCCCTCTTTATATGAACATTCTTACTTATATTAGAAAGATATAATATAATTTTGATTAATTAGGATTCTTACTTATATTAGAGAAGTATAATATAATTTTGATTAATACTCTAATTAGTTTAACATTATTTTTACTCACATAAAAATAAAACTTGATGAAAACCTAACCGACCATAGCAATTTATTTGACTAACTATTAAAATCTAATTTGGTGGCTACTATAAAATTTAAATCGACCTATTAAAATTTATTTTCCCGCCGATATTCTCCTTTCCAGGTCTGGTATAGAGTTCGATGCTCCTTCTCTGCTCATAATTTTTATGATTTCGCACAGATTCGATACCCTTCTTTGACATTCAATTCTTCTATCCAATCTACTAGATTTTTAACTTGAACTTATTATATCAGATCTGGGTTCACTCTTTTTCGATCTTTATTTGAAATCTTCTTCTCCTAATTTGGGGCTTTTGCTGCAATTCGGAGCAGAAAACATGTTCAAGAACTACGAATTTGGCTATAGTAAACTATATTAATTTGTCATTGTCCTTCAGCCTTTACCTGCTCGCCTTCATCCAAGAGGCTCGATTGATATTGCCACTATGGTGAAAATCTCGCCAGTCAAGTGGCAAAATAGACTGGTCTTCGTGGGATGGATGGCTGGGATCGCTGGCTTCACCGACGAATGAGGTAAGGATTGATGGATTGAGGAATGAATAGATAAAGAGGATTTTATAATGTGTTTTGATTAGTAAGTATTAGTAAGTAGTCGAGCTTCATCTATTTTATTTGTGTTTTCGGTGGTTATAGCTTCTGCATATGCACGTTCACACTCTTCTAGGGCTCTGCTACAACCTCTTAATGCCTTCGGAATTTTTCCCATAGAGTATTAATCTTAATGCACAACCGATCCAACCATCCAACCTGGGTGTTAGCTGCCCTAATGGATAAATTAGGGGCATTCGCCTAACATCAGTGGGATTAACCTTTCCATTCCTTAGTGCTTTAATCTATTGGGGGTTAATGTTACCAGGTCGGCTTGCTAATCCTTTCGAGTTCTCCAATAAATTTGATACAAGGGTGTCCACCTTCATGTACTGTCCCTCATCTTCTTGGATTTCCACATGAGGGAGCTGGACGAAGCGGATATCTAGACCCTGTGAGGACTTTATGCATTCAAGACTGGATAACATCCATTTGCATGTAATGAACGCAAAGGTGAATCCATGGTGTGCCGAGAGGCGCTGGGTGAACTCGGTGAATGGGATAAGATGGCCCATTCCTCTGCTGGGAAAAATGGCGACATGAGGCTTTCGGCTTCCCATTCTCACTGCACTTATCTTCACAGGACAACACTGCTGCAGCTATGCTTCACGACAGTTGCCTGCCATTAGCATTTAGCATGGATCCATGTATCGTCCGCATATGGAGATAAAATTGCACTCTTAGAGAACTCCGATAGGGAGAGTCTGTATGGATACGTTTGACAGGTGTTTTTCTGATCTTATTTCTATGATTTTTATTGTTAATATTTCAAAGGATTTAAACTTGTATACTGAATTTTTCTGATCTTATCAATAAACTTGTTTGTCTCAACTTAATTTGTTTCCTCTTTGACTTGCAAAAAAGGAATGTCATGCAATACCTGACTACACCTTATCTCTTCTCTAAACAGGTTGATCTCCCCTTACTTATAACAATTTGGAATCATTCCACTCAAACGGTCTCTATGAATGACACATAAGAGATACAAATCTATTTAGGCTATATGGCTTATTCCGGGGTTCTGGCCAATCTAACAAGGCTTTTTTTTCATTGTGGAAATTCTCTTTGAACTGGAATATGAGAAAAACAAGCATGACCAGGCTCCCCATAGCAAGTTATTGTTGTCATAAATTTTGCATGCAGTAAATTGTGTCTATTATAAACCCTAATTTATAACAGCAATCATTAAATTAAAAGTATCATGTATTTGGTATCTAATTGAGCATTTCTAGTACTATCTTAGCCCTCTAGACTTAGCCATAGGTCCTTCGAATTTCTTCCCTCATCTAACTCGGAGCCCAACCTTATCGAATAATATCCTTGGAATTTGGTGTGTATTTAGTAGAATCCTTGAAAGGTATTTAGCCTAAGACTTCTCGGGTTACTTAATCTCCAAGATTTTCTGAGATAGCCTCCGTTGTGGGGACATCCATCCATAGAACAATAGAGGAGCAGCTACTAAGGTGAAAGTGGTGATTGATCCCTATGTTTCCCTTGAGCTAGAGTACTTAGTGAAGATTTGCACTAAGGTGTTACATTTTGCTGTATCAAGCCCTGAAGAATCCTATTTTACCCTAAGTACTATCCTTGGAATGAGGGGGTGCCTAGTGGGTTTCCCCAGGATATGTATTTCAAGGAAACAAACAAGAGAATATAAGCTCCCTTTTATATATCCTTCCGCTTTTTGTTCTGATGTTGTAATTCTTGTATATATAAGATGTATTTTTCTATTAAAAAAGAAGGTCTACACAAACAAATCCATTAACAAAACCAGGCAGAGAGTAATTGGTCACTTGCTTACATATGGCACCCTGAGTGAGATAAACCCTCCCTAACATCATTGAAATTTGATACTAGTCATATGCAAATAGAAATCATAAAAGATTCTGTTTAGACAAATAAACCAATACAATAAGAAGAGTAAAAGGAGACTATTTCGATATCATGGACTATAACATGGACTCCAAATGAATCTGAATCCCATACTGTAGCCAACATACTCACAAAGTGATAAATAGGAACTAAACTATTTTAAAACAGCAAAAGGGAGGATCACTAACCTTCAACTTGCTTGTATTTAAAATCCCTTGGATAAGCAGGCACCAATGCATTTGCTACCAACAAGATATGAGTGATATTCAAACTCTTTTTGAGGCTGCTCCAACAGAACCAAGAAATAGTCCCTAAAAAACAAATAAAAGGTTACTTTTGTCCCATATATGCCCAAAGCTTGAAAGTGGTCTCTTAAAGAATTCCATTTTCAGTGTCTTTTTATTTCAACATTGACTTCCTTTCCAAATCAGAGACAACATACAATATGTATAGTGTTGCTTATAACAAGGTCATGAAAAATGGCAAAACATTTCACCCATAGTAGATTATTAAGACAGAGTAACAGACTTGGACAACTAAAAGAAATTCTTACTAAGCATTAAAATTTAAAAGCCATCGATTTGTTTCCAAAAGGATGGTCACTTGAATGTTATCACTTAGAATCTGTGGACGGTACAGTAGTGCTAGAATATAAAGTTTGATGTGCAATAAAGTCACCATAGTGATGGAATAAAGTAGGATTCATAGCATAATGGAATATTGTCCCATATAAGCCCAAAGCTTGAAAGTGGTCTCTTAAAAAATTCCATTTTTAGTGTCCTTTTATTTCGACACTGACTTCCTTTCCAAATCAGAGACAACATACAATATGTAAAGTGTTGCTCATAACAAGGTCATGAAAAATGGCAAAACATTTCACCCATAGTAGATTATTAAGACAGAGACATTTTCCTGAGATCATCATTTTCCTGAAGTGTGTTTGACTGGTGCGGATACTGAGGTAGCTGTGATAGTGATTGGAAGGTTACTGTAAGTCCCGGAAATAGAGATTTGTATCCTATAGCAGATTCTAGTTTTTAGAGGTATTTAAAGAATATTATCTGTGCACAGGTGAAATCAGGTCATTGGTGTATAAGCATTTTGGTTAATTTTCTGTGGTACTGGGGACTCTCTGATGGTTTGTTGAATTCTACAATAATATTATTAGTGCATGTACTGTGCTATAATGATTGACAAATGTGTAGTGATATTTAACATGGATCATATCGTATTGTGTAATTGAAAAAGTTGACGATTTTATTATTGAATGAGCAAAGGAAGTTTATTTGGAACTTTAGATACCTGAAACCTTAAGTCAAATTACCCTAGAATACTACAAGATTGACATCTTTTTTTATATTATAGGCCTTTTCACTATTTTGAGATACTGTGTAAAAGGAAGTGCTTGGCTGTGAGGCTTATCTGTCTAATCTTAGGGTTAGACATATTTTACAATTTGATTAAATGGTTTCTTATGTGTATTACAAGGTTTCGAAATTCCATTAGTTTGTTATTTTTGCACCTCTTTTAATGCCGCAAAGCTTTAGTTCTCAAGTTATGATTATAAATATCTATGGATCTGATTTTGAAATATTTGTTTAGCTAGACAACATGCATGTGATTTTCAAGTGATTGGTTTAATTGGTACATTGGACAAACTATTTTAAAACATGCATATTGCAGGATTTAACCTCTATAATGATAAGTTTGCTGATCAGATTTGCAGTCTATAAGGAGAATTGTGTGAGATTCTGATATTTATGATGAGTTTTGGGTGATTTTCCTGCCATGGGTTTTCAGCGTTCATGCATAAATGGCATGCCAGATAACAATTAAGCTGTCTAGTCAAATATAAGTATAATAAAAGGTCTCACTGTTTAAATTTTAGCTTATGCCTCTTGTACTATGCAGGGAAATCTCTTGTTAATCAAGGAAAGTCTTCAGATGTTAACTCTTATTTTTCGAAGCCTAATTTAATAGTCAATAAAACTTCATCAAAAAGATGGCAATCTATGTGCAATGGTCGAAGATTAGTTGCTCAAATTCACTGTTCAGCTTCCCTTCAAGTAGTATGTTCTGTTGTTCTGGTGAGTATCTTTTTATATATATTTCCATTTGTTTAATGTTCCAGCTAAGTTTACACACATTTGACCTCATCCTTTATATTTTTCCATTTGACTCATATTTTTGGGTCTTCTCTCTCTTGGTTGTGAATGATATTCACTGTGTCTATTTGATCTGTTGAAATTTTGATTGCCGAAGTCTCACTACCACACACCTCTCTTTGTTTTTTTCTTTCTAAAAGTAATGGTTGTTTAATAACTGTGGCAACAAAGGCATGATTTATTTATGAATCTTTGCTTTTCCCTTGAAGAGAGCTAGGTGCTCCACAGAACAACAAACCATTCAACATCAATCAAGGGTGATAAGCAAGGCTCCTGTCCAAGGTAAGAAACCTCTATTTCTATTGCATTATATCATAATGCATTGGTCCGTTTCTCTGTACTTTGTTTCAGCGGGAGTGTTATCTGTATCTCCATTTGATTTGTTTTGCATTATCATATGAGAGTGTGTACATGTCTATATGGAAATTCTATACCAGATCCTTCATTGTATTTTTGTTCAAATTATTAGGAGACAAGAATTGCTAGCATGCACTGGGTTGCATTCTCTAGGAGATTTCTTTTGTGAATACAAATTGAGTTCAGTGCCTTTAATCATTTAATGAAATTTCACTGTGATCCTAATGTACAAGTTGATGTTATCTATCTATGCCTTCTATTCCTTAAAGGTATTGACTACTGCATAGCAGTAATCTAGTTGTTAGAATTTTGTTAATTAAACTATGATTCGACAGTGAGTCCTTTTATTCCATTATCTTTTTGTTTTGATCCTTCATCAATAAACCATTCTATTTAACATCTATATGAATGCATGCTAATGCAATTAAATCAGATGAGCAAAAATTAGGAGTGATGTGGTAGGCCTCTTTGCTCCCAAGGTTCATCAAAGCTTGATGCTGAGCAATGCAAGGAAATAGAGGGTCTGTCCAAACTCAAGATTCAGGATATCAAGAAGTGTTTGGTGAATTTGAGCGCAGATAGGAAGTCTCGAATTGTACCCATTTGTATCCTAAAGCCATCGATTCATTTCCAAAAGGATGGTCACTTGAATGTTATCACTTAGAGTTTGTGGATAGTACAGTAGTGCTAGAATATAAAGTTTGATGTGAAATAAAGTCACCATAGTGACTTAGGAGTGGCAGGTGCAGAGGTGGATATTTACAACCCTAGTGGACCAAAATAATTTACAATAATTTACTAAAACCCTAGCATTGTTTTAAGGTCCTATGTTGTGTGCAAGGCAGGTCAAAAAATTGGTGGTAATTGGAGATTCCATGGTGTTTATTCAAGAAATAATCAAGCATTCAACAACAAGACCTTCCAACCATGTCCAGATTGCTAGACAGGATTCATAGCATAATGGAATATTGTCCTTTGTCATCAAAACTCTAAAGCAAATGACATGAAAAAGAGAGGTGTTCTTTTGTATCAGGGACAAATGACCAAAAATTAGGGAAAAATATTTTCACATTAACTTCCATCACAATTTTCCTAATCAACTACAGTTTGAATGTGTTAAATTTTCTAATCCCGGCAACCTGACTAATTATTTCCTGCCAAAATATTACGCAGATCTACTGAATTGAAAGCACAACTAAGATTTTATGATCCAAATGGATTTTACAAACCCGAAAAACTTATACCTTCAAAAGTTGATGCAAAGGTTTCTTCAAATGGATGTCGTGTGAAATATATGTTCTTCAATAGGTCTGCTAGATACATTCACTATAAAATAAACTCAATATTGTTCCTCTCAAGACTTCTCTATAATTATATTCCAAAAATAGAGATCTGCAGGTCTGAATTTGTCTTCAAAACTGCCACTATAGATCCAAATTACAAGACTGTTGCAAGGTCACATATTTCACCACAGGTCCGAATTAGAAGGGTTTGAGTTGCAGAGAATAGTCTCAGGTCCGAGCTTCTGGAAAGGACGAAGTTACAGGCCTGTTAGGGCTGAAATTTCAGGCTTTCATAGGGCCGAAATTTCACGCCTGAATTCAGCTCCGAAAAAATTTATTTCCACAGGTGCAAATAGGTCTGCAAGAGATATATCCTTCTAGCCCAAAATGTTGTAATTATGATCTCCCTTTTAATCTCCTTGGCCTCCTGTTTTATCTCTGAATTCTCACTGTATTTTTCACCGAAATTTTCATTCCAAAATGATGAGCATGACTAGTTATTTATAGCTGTTTGTGTATGAACTGAACAGTCGTGTCTTTTGAGTAAGGATCCGACATACCGATTTGAGCCGACCTGTGCATCATTTTTGGCATTTATTTAAACCAATTTTAAGACTGATACAGGGGCCAATTTTATGGTTTAGTCTGGGCCTCAGCGCTTGATAGGAAGACCATACAATATAGTGGTACTTGTTGTATCTTTTGCTGTAGTGCAGACCTGTTTTAACACCTCCTTTGTTGAACACTTGATAATTGTAGGGGATCAACAAAATTATGTTAGATCCCTCCTTTGTGGCTCAAAGACTCTTTTCAATTTTGTCATATAAAATTCTGCATGTCATAGCCTCTCTACTCCTTCACTTCCCATAGGACATTGTCAAAGCCTCTCAGCCCTCCTGCATTCATTCAGATCACCAAACTACACATATGTTACCTGAAATAGTAGTGCTCTAGACCTCCACAAACAAACATACATATACAGAAAAAGAGAGATTTTATTCCTGAGTCGTGGTCATTATAGGGCTCTAGTTAGCTGGATAAAACATGCATGCAGAATAGAAAAGGCAGATTTTCACCATGGAGTGTGTTGTTGCCATCATTCTTAGGCAACTGATATGTTTTCCCATTTAGTGTGAATTCTCCATCCTTGATACGGTTGGCTACACGACCCACCAAGGCACCAAAGTAAGGTCAACTGGAGCTCATGTTCTGCATTAATAAACAATCTCATATTCCCCATGGTAACACATACATTTGAGATCCATTCCAATATGTGAGTAGAAACTGTAAATTTATCTTAAAATTCTAGCATATAATGGCAGTACTAATTTCCAAAGGGAAATGAAAATACATACCATGTATGAGGCAATATTGTCATAGCCAAGAAGTACGTCTGTTAGATGGCCTGAATGCATAAATACCAATACTTAATGAGCTATCTCCCTCTGAGTAAATGATGGTAAAGCAATTGAAGGGTAGGGTTTAGGGATGATTACCTTTAGCATTAAGGAGAGCGAGGGAGATGAGGGTAGCTCCCCAGTTAGCTAGATTTATATACAGATCGCCTTTGCGAAGTTGAAAGAAAGTTGGGGCATTGATCGTTTTGTAGGGATTACCATAATGAGCCAACTTGCCTTTCCCTTCCAAATTTCTTGGATTCAATTCCCATTTGTGCCCTTGACTACTAGCATGGAATTTGCAGAGGTGAATGAAAACCTGAATGCACCAAAAATGCAAGAGAATGGATGACACTTTCACCATCATCGATTGATTGACTGATCAAGGGATGGATGGATAAGCTAAAGCAGAACATTCAATGATATATATAGAGAGACTCACATAGTCAATACTAGACTAGGGTGTGTTTGTATGCCTTAAGATAAGGTCATGGTGTAAGACATAACATGGATTGTGTGCAACTATAGACAACCCATGCACTGTGGCTACGAAAAAATGTAATCTTTGGAATCTAAACATGTTACATTTTTTAGTTTTTGTCTTATTACCCCAAATTTGTTTTTGGCCAAATCTTAATTTTGTTATTTAAAATGGAATTTTGAGTACATATATGGATTCAACACCTTGAAAAAACCCTAGAGCAGTACATCTTTGTTGTTTGTAGATTGAAGGACCTAAACTAATGCAACATGGTTTTGTGGATGCCATTTCTAAAGTTGGGCTGGCCAAATTCCTTTTTGACCTTTCTACCACCTATATAACCAAGTAATTTTCTATCACCTGTATAACCTTGCCTTTTTATAAAAAAAAAGAGGTTCCTACACTCAAAGAATTGGCTTTTCCTGGCCATGGGGCAATTAGAATGTTGAAATTCTATAACCTTTTGGATGATTAGAAGATCCAATTTTTCCATTGCTAGCCTGAACTAAGTTCAAATTGCGGTTTTGGGTGTAAACTGTTGGTCAGTTGAAACCCATTTATCAACTGCACTGTCTCAGTAAAGCCTAGATAATATCTAAGATGAGCAGGCTGGACCTATTTTAGGCTGTTGTACTCAAGCTAACAGTCAAACATAAGGTTATGCATATACATTTGGTTCAAGGTCTCCTTTTCCTCACGTTATTCTCTATGAATTAAGGAATGTATGTTGCCAAGGAGGAACACCTGCAGGTCTAGGATCTGATACAACCAACAAGTTACTAGGAACACCCAACCGATTACTAGGATCTGATACATGCTTTAGATTGCTAGGGTCTAGTCTAGGAACACCCAACAACGAGAGGTATATCCACAAACCACTCCAAGTAAGATATGCAAAGGGCTCTTGAAATGCCTCTGAATACCAAAGCACTCCAATGTTTATAATGACATACTGATGTCCAATTCAAATGCTACCTAAGGATTTCACAAAGGTTCTAGTGCCTTTGTTCAAGGGTTCGTTGTATGTTTCCAAGGGTTTCAAAAAAAAACTTTCACTAGATATTAACAACCCTTATGATATTTTTTACCACCACCATTTCTGCCACAAAATTTTTGTAAGGTGAAGACACATGAAGATTTAAATTGGTTCATGCTTGAAGGAAAGATGAACTGTTCTGATTGATGGGTATTTAGAGTCTTATTGTTGGCTATAATTTGCATACAATGACCCTAGATGTAGTCACAAACAAGTAATAAATATTATTGTTGTTCACAAGGCTGAAAATTTGTCTGAAATCCCTCAAATTATTCCACAAGAAGCTTCCCAAAAACCCCACATCATTGTTGGAAACATTTGTTGATTGCACCTATATTTTTATACTTGTTTTCATGCTGCCCTATCTTTCCAAACATCGGTATCAGAGCCATAATAGTGCTGTCATTAGCCCTAGTTCTATTTGTTGGTGAAAATTTACCACAGTTGGAGGTATCAACCATTGGAAAGACCAACACTATTGGGTTCCAGAGAACCACCAATCAAAGGATATATCTACTGTTGTATCTTCTGTTTAGGGCTCTTCACATGCTGCCATCGAATCTGCGGTGATTTTATTCTATATATCATCTTCATATTGCCTCATAATCCTACAAGAGTATGTTACATGACCTCACATACTCCCAGCAAAAGTTGATCTTATATGCCGAGTTATATTTATGCTTGGATGGTGATCTGTTTGCTTTGTTTGGAGACCATGGAGGATGACAACATGCTACTAAAAACGGTTGTATTATAACAAGATTATTGATGTCAAACTGTTCATGGAGGCTACCACCAAATACTACAATAAGGGATACTTTCCCATGATATTTTTGGAACCTTAAAACCATGTTAAAATTGTTTGAAACATGAGCCCTAAAACTAAAACAAATGCTACAACAAAATCACTATAATGTGATGGAAGTTCTATTATAGGACTCTTCTACTGCTGCTCATACGCTGTCTGAAATAATCAGGTTGAAATTTAGAACCTAACTATCACTTGTCTAGTATGCAAAATCCAATTCCTGGCATGAGGCATATGATGAAGCCATTGGCTAGGTTACATGTTGGCAGTGTATGTTATGTTGATCTATTACTATTTCTTTTGGTTAGAAACTGGGAACTTCACCACAACATCATACCAATATGTAAAATCTGAATTAATTATTGTGAGACACATAGCATCTAGGATATTTGTTTCTATCCCATACTTTGCCATCAACATCTAAGTTGTATTGCCTGTGCATGTGTTGAATGGAGTAGCTATTGTGGCATCTTTATGATTGTCCGTGTCAAACATAATATTTTGACATGTCTTCTCTTTTGTGGGGAAGGTATTGCTACATTGTATTTGCTAAGGACGCATGTTCACCAAGACAAGTCAGATACTTTAAAATGTTGGATGTGTTTTGTATTATTTTTCTAGAACATATTCTCTTTGTCTTTGTTTTGTATTATTGTTCGAGAACATATTCTCTTTTTCTTTGTCTTTATTTCACACATTGTTTTAGGATATTTGAGTGTTTTAGGTTATTTAGGTTTTTGGCCCTGAAATTAGTGATTGAAATGCCAAATAATCACTTTATAATTGTGGATTTGCTTGTCTATTTGAGTTATTTTACATAAGCAATCTTTATAAGTAGATCTTAAATATATATTCTACCCTTAGCTCTATTTCAAAGTGTTATAAGAATTTTTGAGGACCTCTTCTATTCCTTGACTCGAGGTGGTGGATTCCCCATCCTGCTGAGGCCTTTCTCTTTCATCTAGTCCTTCATTTTCCATTGAATCTGATTCAAGAGATTCTCCCACTGGATCTCTCTTGGGGGATTCTTGTGGTGGTAGTCCATGTATCATTTTTAAAAGTCTAATTCTTCCCTTCACCTACTTTTCATTACTTCCATAACCATTAGGTAGGGACTTGCAATGTCGATGGTGTTTTGTTTGTTTAGTAAAATATTGTCGAGACTTTAATTTATTGAAAGTTGTAGAATTTACAATCTATGAAGTTTCAAGATATAATTTTTAAAAGTCTAATTCTTTAAAGGGTGCTATCTCAATGGAAGAGCACCTGCTTTACAAGCAGGAGGTTGGTGGTTCGATTCCATCGTGCCCTGATATTCATATATAGGGAATGACGAAGATCAGTTTTTGGTGACGGATGCTCTTTTGACCATCACCAATGAGCTTATGGTGACATTTTTCGACCCTCACCAAAATATGAAATGGTGACGGTCAACAAACGCCACCATATATACGCATCAATAGTGATGACCATTAAAGGTCCGTCACCATAAATCGTTGTTGTTAATATCAAATGGTGAGGGTCACTGTTTGTCATTATAGTCATTATTCGTGATGGACCTTGATGTCACCAATGAGTTTATGGTGACGGTCAATGAACGTCACCATATATATGTACCAATAGTGATGACCATTAAAGGTCCATCACAAAAAATCGTCTCTGTTCATATGAAATGGTGACGGTCACTATCCGTCATTATAATCAATATTCGTGACGGACCTTGAATGTCACCACAACACATACTTTCGGCGACGCCACCTTTGGTGACGTTCAATTTTTTGGTGACGGAGGCTATTATACAAATGCATTGCCCTTGTAAATGGTGACGGTCAACGCCATCACTATGAGCTCATTATTGGTGACGGACCTTGAATGTCATACACAACACCTGTCACTAGTGACAGCACTTTGGTGGCATTTGGTTTTGGTGATAGGAAATATTGACCAAGTGCCATGCTCATATGAAATGGTGACGGTCACTATTCGTCACTATGAATCATTATTGGTGACGAACCTTGAATGTCACCACAACACCTATACTTTCGGCGACGCCACCTTTGGTGACGTTCAGTTTTTGGTGACGAAGGCTCTTTTGACCCTCACCAATGAGCTTATGGTGACCATTTTTGCCCCTCACCAATGTGCTTTTTTCTTGTAGTAATTTATATTATTATATATATATATATATATATATATATATATAGATATAATAGTTAATAATAATTAAATTAAAATTCTTAAAAAGACAAAACAAAAACCTAATAAATTCCAATGGATGATTATTCAAAAATATTGAGAATTAGTTTAGTCTCAAGGCATAGCCAAGAGTCTTATTGGATAATTATAGATTACCTCTCCATTGGATGATTGTACATTTTTCATCTACTTTTTTACGTGAGTTTTAGTTGATGCTAGATCTTTGCCTTCTATTTCTTTAGTGAAGCTAAGAGTTAACTTTGATCTTACATTAATAACTATAATTGCATGAATATCCATGCTTTTATACTTCCCCACTGTGGTCAATGTTGATGTATGGCCTTGGCCCATTGATCTTACAATTAACTCACTATTCATATTCAATTTTCTCCAGTTCAGCCCAATAAAATAAGGAAAAAAGAAAATGAAGTCTTGATTTTTCTTTCCAGTGCTCCTACATAATACAAATACTCTTAAAAAACAATTAATATATAAATTGTCATCATTCATGCTAAAATCAGTTTGAATTTTTTTAATGAATCTGCTTACAATTAATAGATTACATTGCTCACAGAATAAGAGATAATTTAGAACTATGATTTCAGAATAATAAATTACCCTAGCAGTTCAAACTTCGAACATACCTTATGAAATTAAAATATGGCAGGTTAATGAGCCAATCTAGTTTGCTCGGAGCCAATCTAGTTTGCTCGGAGCCAATCTTGAGCTCAGCCTAAGTCTGAATGCCTTGAGAGTGCGAGTGTAAGGAACTAGATGCCTAAAGCTTTTATTTTGTGCTTGTGTAATTCACTGTTTGACCATCAAGCCAAGCCACCAGCTATATTAACACTACTTCATGTTGGGGCAGATTGTCATTCTAATTTTTTAGTGCTATAGCCGTACTTTTTCACTGCTTCACTAATCACAACCTTGGAAGTTTGCAGGGCAACGAGCTTTATTCTTTCTTTGGTGTTATATGTAAAAGAAAGGATTTGTGAACTTTTTGTAATAGGAAGGGGAAAACTAAATGGATTCTAATTTTAAAATATCAATAATGATAAGTGGTAATTCCTTTATTAAATTTTTAATTTTGAGTGAGCCAAAAAAGTAACTTTCCTTACTTTTTGAGTACAGCCTTGCAATTGTGAAGAGGACTAGTGTTGCAAAATTATTGGTAAGTGGAAATTAAAGGGCGTAAGAACGTTTTTGAAAAAATTTCAAACATCAAAATTAAGTCTTCTATCCTTCCTAGCACGTCACAGAAAATGAGAATCCACAAATTCTAGTCATCAAATACGTGCAAAATGCCTTATGACGGGAAAAATGGAGGACTAGTCCTATGCTGCTACATGAGTTAGGGTTTCATGTGGCAGCAGGGAACCTTGTATAGTTTTTCAAGGATAGGAAAGGAGAATATTGTCAATTAATCATCACATGAAACTTCATCACCATTTGAAAATTGTGTCCTAATTTGAAACAATAAGACTACCCAACTATTTCATTATTTAATTTATATTGTGTAATACAAAAAAATATCCTAGATAACTTAAATAATGTAAGAACTTTTGCAAAAATTTAGTGGGAAGAACCTTCAATTACATTTATTTTGAAGATCCACTTGCATTTTAAGCCATTTTAATTAGAATTTCATGGCTATTCTAGTAAAAATTTCAACCTCTTGTAGAAATTTGTTTGTCACTTGTATTAGAAATGCAAAAATAAAATGTATATAAAAATGATTTGAAATGCAAAAATCAAATGTGCGCTACATAAAAATGATTATATTAAAAACTATATTAACGTTTAATATCACGCACGCATTCGCCCTCAGCTCTTGTAGAATAGCATTCGCCCTCAGCTCTTGCAGAACAACATTTGCCCTCAGCTCTTGTAGAACAGCATTCGCCCTCAGCATTCACCCTCAGCTCTTGCAGAACAACATTCACCCTCAGCATTCGCCCTTAGCTCTTGCAGAACAGCATTCGCCCTCAGCTCTTCCAGAACAGAATTCGCCCTCAGCATTCGCCCTCAGCTCTTGCAGAACAACATTCACCCTCAGCTCTTACAGAACAGAATTCGCCCTCAGTTCTTGCAGAACAACATTCTCCCTCAGCATTCGCCCTCAGCTCTTGTAGAACAGCATTCGCCCTCAGCTCTTGCAAAATGGTAAGTTCTTACTGTAGTCCCTTCCTCCTATAGTAGGGTTGACTCTATTTGGGTTTTTTTGGTCAATTTCATTGGATTGTGTTAGGCTATAGGGTTCTCTCTAGATGTCTTCCAATGTTCTTTCAGATGAGTTTCAAAGAGTATGTGTAAGATGTGTTTGTGCTTGCATGAATTTGACTCCACCAGTTTCATGAAGTTTAAGCTATGGATTTTAGTTCGACAAACTCATCCATCTCAACACCCAATAACGAATTTCCCTTGGTCTGATCTATATTGAAGGTGAAGTGCAAAGTGGTAGAGAATGGGAGATAGAAAGTCATCAACTTTATCACAAGGGTAGTACTCCAGATCGAAAGTGATGAGCTCTAGTTCTCCAAATTTGGGGATTTTCTGATATTTGGGGATTTTTTGATGACATACCAAAGGTCACATCCATACAACCATATCAAGGTCAATGTTGAGATCATTCTCATATAGATATAGGTCACTGATATATAGGGTTAATATCATCATCACTATCCATGGAAACCGAATGGTTACAAAATCTGTGATTGTGGTTGGCTCATTTATAATTATTACCCATTTACAATAGAGCACAAAAACACTAAATATGGCCCGAGCAGAGCCTTTACAACAGGCAATGGAATTGCAGCTGCTTCATCAATAACCAATAGCTCCACTTGAGAAAAATTTTCATAATATTGGGGCTGGATATACTGCAGAGCAAACAATTGTAGTTATCATTCGTGCTCCAATATATTAATATACTTTTTACATTGAACTGAAGAAAGGGAAACAAGAAAATGCTAGCCATCATACAATGCTTTGACATAAGAGTTTTGAGTGACATACTTGAAAAAGAACTCATCCACTGATATTTATAATCATTTGAGTTATTCAAGTTAAACACAATGTCAAGAATCAAGATTCAATACCCTCTATTATCTTCATCACCCAATACAAGATTTAAATTTTTCCCAAAGAAACGATTATTAAATTGGCAGCCATTATTTCTCCTTGCTTTAAAAACCCTACATTTAAATGAAAACAAGCATTGCATTTCAACTACAAAAATATATTGGTGTTCAAGTGTACATGTGTGCATCACTTGTGTAGGGTATTCCTTTTCCACTTTCACATTATCCAAGAATGTGTGCAGTATAGTTCATATTTTTTGTGATTTATATTATCTTGAAAAAGGAAAGGTAAATTATTTCCCATGGAAAAAGAAGGTTTTCCCTTTTTACTACTGGAAATGGTACAAAAAAGTTCCATTTCTACCCAAAACTCCTATGAAACAGGAACCAAATAAAGGCTATGTCCTCAATGGACATCATTTGGCTTTGAAGATGGCCATTGCACCGTGTTGTTTCTTATATTACATCACGATAGTTTCTTAGGTCATTTCTTGTTTCTTGAGATGAAAAACAACCAAAGAAATTGTGAAGATCCTTTCAAGAAATAAATGACCATTTCTCAATCATATCTCAACTATTTTTTATTTTATTCGGTGGTTGCTTACTTTGAGAGAAATTTGACACTTTTATAAGGAATATAACATAAAAACACAAAATGGGAAGGAATTGATGAGGTAGATGACCCTTAGTTGTTGTCAATTAAGAATTGATAATACACGATGCATGTTCTGTACTACAAACTAGATTCCTTCTTGGAGTTAGGACACAGAGTATTGAATCAAATTTGTAGTTTCTAACTTCTTGTATTGGTTCATCAATCTCGAAATTCAGACATTGCATGTCTTCATTGCTTCATGTTTGAATAATTTGCATTATATCGTACAATAGGAAATCAGGAGTTATGATTATTATTACTTTATGGATCTGTTAAGTTACTTTTAAGTTTGCATGGTTTAGTGTGAAATTATTCTTGTGTGCCCCTAGGCCCAGTTGAAGGAATGCCAAGGACTGAGAACCCTAGTTTTTAAATGGTATCGTTTCTTATACCCAAAAACCCCTCAACATCACTTCTTATTAGTTATTAACAATAGTGTTGTAAACAATTTGAGAATTGATATAGCAAAATCTCACACTTCTCAAGATAAAGTCCTAAAGCTAAAGTGTGATACCATGTGTAATTCAATAGCCCCATTGTCACCTCACCAACCTCTTTTCACTTTGGGCTAGCTCTCCTCCAACTCAAGGGGGGTTCTCCCTAGTAGATGTTAGGGATCTAATGGCCAAACCAAACCAAGTCAAGAGCCCCCTAACTCTCTATGTTTACTACTATCAATCAAAATATTGAACAATAGGGTCAGACATGCATCCTGAAGATAAAATTGCCAGGGTATTTTTGGGTAATTTCAAAGAGAAAGTCCCCAAACACATATAATCAAGGAATTATAACGTGATTTCAAACATTAAATATCAACAAAATCGTTTAAAGGATATTGAAAGGAAAAAGGTGATGGAAGATAGAAAGTGCCTTACTTAAATGCTCTAAGGATTTTTCAATAGTTGCTCCAAAGCTTCACTTCAAGGCCCTTCAAGATCGTCTCCAACAATGCTATACCATCAGCTTCAACAATGTTGCTCCAAAAATGTCCTCAAGGTCTTCACAACAAGTTTACTAGAAGTTGCTCCAACAATATATTCAATAAGGTCTTCATTTTCAACTTGTCTCTTGTTTGGGTGCCTTAATGTGCAATGACATGTTTCCAGGACTGAATTCAATGCAAGGCATATTTGAAACTCTAACTCTGTCTTCTGGTGTCTTATTAGAAATTATTTCAGTTTTCATTTTGTGTTTTCAAGTTAGATATTGTTTTCAAGTTTTTACATTTCTAATTTTATTGCAATGTGCCACACTGATCAGGGTAGTACAGGAACAACCCTGAGATGGGATGATCGCAGAAAGAGGCCAGCGGAAGAACATGTAAAGTGCCAGCATTAATCTATCTTCAGGTATTTTAGTTATTTACATAATTGAAATAATATTAATTTTTTTCAAATATGTAGACACCTAGCCATGGTACGCCTGATGATTCCCTCTGAGGAAGAGCTTTCTTCATCCCTATCTCCAGTGCTCTTGTTGCAAAAAAATGCACGAAATGCAAGGTCGGAATTTGATACTTTGATAGACATGCCTCAAACACCTGAAACAGAAAATAGGATAAAACAACTTATGACCCAGCTAGAAACATATCAGGTAATAATAAAAAGTCAAAAGGATTTTTTTTTTCTACATGAGATGAATTGTGATAGTTTGATTTTTAATTTTTACATTGACTAAACTAACAAAAAGTTCTTTTGTATGTAGTATTTTCTGACACTTGCTGAACCCGGTGTTGGTGGTAGTGGGACACAAGGGCAAGATATTGCCCAGCAACCCTCTCGTACATCTTCTACTCCTTTAGGTGCCAGCCAAGAAACACACCCTGCCCAAGGAGACACCCAGCCAACCGCTAAACGTGTTGGCAGTGATGAGGCTGATATGGCCAACTACATTATTGCATTTCCTGGAGCTACACGTGTCAGCTCCACAGGGACCATTAATGGCACGTTGTTGGTGAATGATGAAGGTGTCCCTATAAAGCACGTACAACTCCCAGGTAAATTTTAATATTTTAACTATTTCATGTACTTTATCTAAAACATATTTATCATGATTTTTATTTTTAAATTAATGATAATATCTTCTTCTTCTTTTTCTGTGTAGGAAAAAATGAGTTCTACAGGTTTTTGGAGAGCCATGCATTGGTAATTTTTGGCCCAACCATACGCATAGGGTGGAATTCCCAGAATTCCAACCTGAAAAAAGAACTTCTAGATTATCTAGAAGCCCTTTTTGGGGTCGGCACATTTGACAGAACAACGATGGCTCGGGTAGCCAGCAAATATTTGAAATATACCAGGGACACCTATAGGACAAAATTGCAATTTAACCCTAGACACGAGCGTCCTCTCACAGTTCCAGAGAGTGATTGGAGAGCACTCATCCATGACGGAAAAGAGAAAAGGGCGAAGAAAAAAGGAAAAATGCCAACTGGACCCGCAAGGTAAATTACAACTTTAATTCAATAGCTTTACTTTTCTCTATGTCTAAAATAAAAGTGTGCTACGTCATATCTGAATTCAATATTTTGATGATAGGTTGCCTAACACCTCGAAGGCAACCAAAGATAGGATTGAAAAAAAAGGGCCATCACAAGCTAGGCCAGGGCGGATACTTGAAATTAGTTGCAAGAATTTTAATTAAGTAGCTAAACAACTTATAATTAATTGTATCACTTTCCAACATTTTTTAAATCCTATCAAATATGATTAAAAATACACAATCATATGTAATGTATGGTAATGACTTCAGAATAGAAACTACAGAGGAAGATAAAAATATCGCTTTCCATTTCAGCTATCAAGTCGTAGTTGAACGTCGCAGAAGCTTGGGGCAGGTCCCAAGATCCAGAATGCCTGATAAGGTAAAACATTAACCTTTCAATATGTTTGTTTTCGTCCATAAATTTAATGTCTAACAATTTTTTTTAAATCAGGGGAGCAGCACTACCGACGAGGAAAATAACCCAGTTTTAGAGCCAGATGTAGATGATCCTCACGTGCAACCTGATCATTGTAGTGGGGACCAGGCTGACAATGCTACTATCAGTGAGGGCCATGACGGTAATTAATTTCCACTTATAATTTTTTCTAATTATACCTTGATGGTTGTCCTTATAATGTTTTTTGTTTAAATGATAGAGAATGTTTCCCTTGAGGATCTTACCACCAGAGAGGAAGACAGGGCAACAGTCCCAACGGCAACAACTGGTGCACCAGGTAAATAATATCATTGCAATTTTTTTATTAATATTACCGAACTAGTTCAATGATATTTAAAAACTGACAATTAAAATTTAATATTATCTATTTTTGTAGGTGATGCCCCATCACTGGATGAGACCAGACATCGTGACTACGCAACTAGGTCAGCAGTGCGGGTCGAAAGGCACGAAACAAGAGCAGAGCATGATGATATTGATGATGTAATTAGGAGCTTTAGAAATAGGAAGAAGAAAAAGAAAATTTGATAATGTAAAATATTGTATTATTATAAGACAAACGTTAACATACTTGGAACATTTTTTGCGTTATATAAAAAACTCATTTATCATACTATTTTTATGTCAAGCATTAATTTTAATGTTTCCTTGCATACTTTTTGTTGAATTATTTTTTTATTAGTTATTAAAAAAAAATTTATGCTCATGAAAGTAAAAAATGAAATATAGATTGGGTATCGGGGAATTGAGAGTGATGTGAGGGGGGGGAGGGGCCATAAGAGCTTCCACCTTCACGTGGTTGGCCCTGTTTAGTAGAGAATACTTTATTGGAGCGATTTAATCTTGGAGCAAACCTCCCTCGATCCAACGTAGCAACAAAAAAGTCACTGTTGACTTAGTTGCTACTCTTTCAGATCGTGGGAGGCTTGTTCCAAGTTCATGCGACTCCAATAAATTTTTCTTGAAATGAAGAGGAGCTTATTCAGGTATGTTTTGACATTTTCAACATTTGTTCTAACATTATCATAAGAATGCATCTTAGAGTAAAAAATACTACATCAATTACTTGTATTTATTATATAGATAATGATGGATTTTGATTGACTTGGCAGTGCAGGTACAAATCCTCTTGCATCATGAGAAATACAACTTGTCAACCAGGGTCATGTCCAGGATATTTTTTCTTGTGCGCTTGACCAGGTTCGTAATGTCACATTTTGTAAGTTCCTTTACAGTTCATAATTCAATATTAAGCTTGTTCATGATTATTGTCTAGGTTTTTTGTATGTGTTTTTTCATCTATTTGATTGTAATCAACTCTGCATGTTTCCTGTTGTTCACTATGATTTCTCCCATTACCACTCCCAGGATGAATCCAAATTTATTGTTACATAGGTTACTTTATTGTTACTATTATTTCTCCATTTACGATTTCATAGGTTACATCATGTAAAGTTGTCAATCTCAGGTTGGTGATGAGCTTTAGTTCTCCAGATTTGGGGCTTTTCTGATATTTTCTCCCTCATGTCATTCCTGCATCACCTCGTTGTTTGATCATGCCAATTGTCTACCACTTGTACCAATTGGCACATGTCAATCTCTGAGTGGTGCCACATTTCACCTATTTTCGGCCCACTTGACCACCTAAAAAACTCAAATCCACACACCATGTGTCTTTATCATGGAGTGCCACATGTCCTAGATATTTAGGCCGATAGGCCTTCTATTATGAAATAGATCAATTTTTTTTTCGTCAACACTTCTTATCTAGGCATGACACCTGTTACTTGTTTAATCTGACGGTCACAGTCTCTCGGGTTACCTTCTAGGTTTGACATAACACTGGTTTCTGGTATATTTCCATGGAATCGGTCTGAAAATACCAGCAACAATCCACACACCTGCAACCGTCGATAGACCTGCCGTTTTAGTAGCTGCATTTCCACAACTGCCAATACACCTGCCGTTTTAGTTGCTGCATTTTGGCAACTACCAATACACCTACCGTTTCATTCTCTTGGACTCTGTGTATGCATATTTTTCATATAATTTTATCACGAAGTTGGCTGCAGTGCTTTGACATGCCTTTGAATATTTTGGCAGGTTAGAAGAAATTTGAGGCCAGAGCTATTGAATAGACTTGATGAGATAGTTTTATTTGATCCTCTTTCTAGTGATGACCTCAGAAAATTTTCTAGACTACATATGAAATATGTAGCGATTCATCTTGCAGAGAGAGGTGTTGCTTTAGGGGTTACAGATGCTGCTATGGATCTTGTTCTTCAGGAAGCCTATGATCTTGTAAGTAATCACTTTTTTTTTCTTTCTTCCTTATTCAGAGTCTATCTTGCTAGGGGATGTGCCCGTTATGGTTTGTTATGAGACCGTTGTCAATTTCATCACCGTCCCTCATAATATGTTTGATTGTGTTTATAAATAATAAACAATTATTACACCAAACAGTAAACAATTAACTGTACTATGAGTAATATGATATCTTGAAATAATTCTCATTATAATTTCATAACCTCTGCTCTCACTTGGTGGTGTCTATATCACTAAGTGTGTCTTCTTTAAAATTATAGCTTCAGCAGACAATGAACAATCAACTGCACTGTGAGTGATATCTTGTAATAATTATTATTATAATTTCCTAACCTCTACTCTCACTGTTGAAAATGCAACAAGATGATGGAGCTTAGTGAAATGAAGTCGCCTTCACTAAGTGGGCCCGCAGGCTATTTTTGGCGCAAAGTCTATTTTTAGACATATGGAGCATGGTCTAGGAGTTGCATTATGCTATTCTTGGATGATTGGTCAAGTTGGTAAAAATATATGGACCTCTATTTTTAGACATACAGGTCGAAGTCTATTTTTAGACTGCCTGTCTAAAAATAGGTCAGTCAAATATTATTAGCCCTTAATAATATTTGGACTCTAAACTTCAGTTTATTCTCTTACAACACTTCAGTTGGAGCTACGGATGTGGGTCATGCATCTGACAGAAGGAATTACGCTATTCCTTGGGGTTTGGTGAGCTCATGCATGGTTGACTTCAGTTAGGACTTCAGTGGCAGAGTTTGGTGGAGTTGATGAGACAGTTGGTGGAGTTGTGTTCGGTTTAACTTAATTGAACTAGTTGTGATTAGTTTAACTAGCTAATCAACTAGTAATGAGTGGAGTGAATTAAATATTATTTAATTCACTAATTATTAACTCATTATTCAACTCAAGAACACATCAGTTCACTACAGTGCATGGACAGTTCAGTGGAGACCAATGGAAGAGGTAGATGAAAGGGTGAGTTTGCTATTAGTTGCGACAGCAGTTGTGCATGAGATTTGCACAAGCATTGGAGGAGATTGCCAATGATGATTGCGCAGTTGGAGCCAGTGAGATTTTAACTTGGATCTCTCATTAGACCAGCCTTGATTGCACAATAGAGGCAGGCAATTAGTGGATGAGTTTTGAACTTGTGACTTGTTCAAAACCAAGCTAGTTTGTGTGTAACTTTTTGGAGACAGTACTGAGTACTTGTGAGGAGTATTGTACTGAGATTGTTACATGTTTCTCTTCCATTATAATATACAAATAGTTGGGGGTTTTCAGCTATAAGTTTTCCCCATTACATATTGTGTTTATGTGCGCATGCGACTGTTTCTATTTCCGCAAATTGATGATTGATTGTAGAAGAGGTTATGTGTTATACATGAATTCGAATTAATGTATGATCAGGATAATCTCAGTGGATAAATCTTCATTATTCAGCAAATTTCTACATGGTATCGGAGCAAATTGATCATCGGGATCTATTGCAGTGATTACAATATTATTTCGGTAGACAGAGTCTGTAACAGGCCAGGTAGCCTCTGGATCCATCCTTTCTCTGAAAGGTGATATATCCAGTAAATTCCCTTACAGTCGATCTCTGTGCTAGAAATAATTTGTTCTCACAGATCCAGAAGCAGTTGAGTTTTTGAGTTTGGAATTTGAATTTTGCAGCAGTTTGTTTTCTTGGTGCCGGAGTTGAAAATGTCTTTCAACGGTTTGCGACTCGAATATGCTCTTGAAGGCAGTTCGAATTATGTTGCATGGAAGGATCGCATGGAGGTAGTATTAGAAGATAATGGTCTGAAGGAGTTCTTAGATACGGATGTCCAAAAGCCCACTGATGCAGCTGAAGTCGATGCATGGCAAAAGAAGATGGCGAAGTGTCGAAGGATCCTGTTGGAGGGCGTCAAGGATCATATTGTATCCAGCCTGCATGGAAAGGCTACTCCATATTTAATGTGGAAAGCTTTGACGGATCTATTCCGGAGTAAGAGTGACCAAAGGAAGCTGGCGCTCAAAGACAAGCTCAGGAACATCAAGATGGAGAAGGGCGACAGTATCGCTAAATACCTCACGAAGTTCACTCAATGCAGAGATGAACTGGGAAGTGTGGGAGTTACTGTCGATGAAGAGGATATGGTCGACCTGGCTCTCCTTGGTCTTAGAAAAGTTGGCATGCATATCAAGATAGTGTCAATGGTCGGGAGAATTTTCCGGAGATGGGAGCGACTTTGGGCGGATCTCATGCAAGAGGAGATAAGGAGGACTACCGGGGACGGATCTTCATCAAGGTATACGATGAAGAAAATTGCGCTGGCTGCCAAAGCAAAGAAGGGGAAGAGCAAGAAGGATTCTCGGTACGGGTGCGAAAGGCAAGAAGCAAGACATGTCCAAGGTGAAGTGTTTTCAACATCACCGGCCACAGGACATATGCCACAAATTGTCCGCAGAAGAAGAAAAATAAGAAGACGCGGATGTAGGCGGAGGGGCATTGACTTCTCAATTTGAACTAGATTTTTTGTTGATACTTGTCAACGGTTTTGGGAAAAGGTGGGATCGGTTTGGTTCTTGAACGGTGGTGCATCATTTCATGACCGGAGATCGAGATACGTTTTCGAATGGGAAGGAAAAAGATCTTGGAGTGCACATCGAGATGGGTGATGATGGTAGATACAGTGCGAATAGTATCGGGACCATTTCCTTTGAGAGGAAGTCTGGAAAACCTTTCATCTTGAAGGATGTCATGCATGTTCTAGGATTGAAGAAGAATCTAATCTCTGTGGCAATGTTGGAAGACAAGGGTTATGATGTGGTCTTCGAGCGAAGAAAGCTGTCCTAACGCGGTAAGACTTGGTGAACCAAAAGATAGGTCCAAGTCAATAACCTTTATCGATTTCAAGTAGATAGGTACAGCGACAACGCGTACGAAAGGCGGGAGAAGTGGTGAGCTGGGATGATGAGGGCGAACTGTGGCACAGGAGATTGGGCCACCTTCACCATGGAGCTTTGAAGATCCTGCAGCAGATTTCTACTGGGCTTCCTAAGGGCACTCTTGCGCCGTCAGATCAGTGCAAGGGGTGTGCATAGGAAATGTGTGAAAGCTACAGCACACGAGAAGGATAGTCGCGCCACAACGATCCTTGAGAGAGTTCACACAGACGTGTGTGGTCCTTTCTCTGTAGCTTCGACAGCAAAGCACAAGTACTATGTGATCTTTGTTGATGATTTCTCTCGGAAGTGATGGATCTTCTTCATGCAGAAGAAGAGCGAGACATTTTCAAATTTCTGTGAATTCAAGGCGCTGGTTGAGAAGGAATCGGGGAAGAATGTGAAGGCTATTAGGAGCAACAATGGTGGTGAATTCATCTCTACTGAATTCAAATACTTTTGCAGCGCAGAAGGGATTCAGAGAGAGCTCATCGCACCCCATAACCCACAGCAGAACGGGGTGGCTAAGCGGAAGAACAGAACGATCGTGGGTGTTGCACGGCGATGTTGCATGATCAGGGCCTACCCATTCACTTGTGGGCGGAGGCATGCAATACTGCAGTATATGTGCAAAACCGTTGTCCTCACAAGATACTTGGCATGAGTACACCGGACGTTTACGGCGGCTTTGATATTTCTCATCGAGAATTTTTGGCTCACTTGTCTGCACATGCAACTGAAGGGCATGAAAAGAAAGACGAGATCCGACCACGTTGAAGAATAGCCAGGCCACATTAATCACCTCACAACTATCGGTGTATGTTGCCCTAGGACGATGCCATTTGTTGGCCGACGAGATATCAAGTTTCGGGAGGAGAAAGCTGTCTGGTGTTCGCTTGAGAGGGAGCTACACTTGCATGCAGATGAGGAGCTGGTAGTTCCTAAGGAGGAGCTTCCGGATGTGGATCAGCCACAAGAGGAGGTTCAGGAGGTGGAAGAAACCACCCAGGCAGCGCCAACCATCAGAGGGCGCATGCGCACTACAGAAGCTGAGCGACTGGCTCGGGATGCAGAGAAGGTTGTAGGACCACCTACAGCACAACGCAGACAGAGACAGTCACCGGATCGGTACACTAGATACATGGCTCTTGTGAGTCAATGTGTTGTGACAGAGCCATCCTCTTTTGAGGAAGCTGTGGAGGAACCCGCATGGGTTGATGCCATGATCGAAGAGTATGATTCGATCGTCAGGAACAGTGCATGGGAGATTGTCCCAAGACCGGTGGGGAAATCAGTGGTGGGTTCGCGATGGATCTACAAAGTGAAGCAGGCAGCTGACGGGAGTGTGGAGAAGTACAAGGCGAGATTTGTCGCCCGTGGCTTCTCACAGATCGAGGGGATCGATTATGAGGAGACCTTTGCACCTGTCGCAAAGTACTCTTCCATACGGACGATCCTTGCTCTCTCAGCGCAGATGGGGTGGCACATTCATCAGATGGATGTGAAGACTGCGTTCCTCAACGGAGTCATTGAGGAGGAGGTGTACATAGAGCAGCCCGAAGGTTTCAAGATCTTCAACAGCGAGTCGCATGTGTGCAGGCTCAAGAGAGCGCTGTATGGGTTGAAACAAGCACCTCGTGCTTGGTACACACGGATAGACAGTTATTTCACCGGACTTGGATTCTCCAAGAGTGAGGCGGATCCTAACCTGTACTAGATTGTGGTGGAGGGGAAGTTGCTGATCATTGTACTGTATGTAGATGATCTGATTTTGACGGGTGATGAGCTATTGATACTTTCATGCAAGGAGGATCTTGCAAGAGAGTTTGAGATGAAGGACTTGGGCCTCCTTCATTATTTCCTGGGATTGGAAATTTGGCAGCACAGTGATGGACTGTTTGTTTCTCAGGGTAAGTATTCCTGGGAGATACTAGAGAAGTTCAACATGCATGGCTGCAAGCCTGTTGATACTCCTCTTCCTGGAGGTTGGAGGAAGGAGGATGCTACTTCGACGGAGGTAGTGGATGCCACTGTTTATCGACAGTTGGTGGGGTCGCTTATGTATCTGGTCAATACACGACCCGATATATGCTATGCTGTTAACCAGCTTTCGCAAGCTATGGTTAAGCCTACCAAGCTCTTCTGGAAGGCAGGAAAACATGTATTGTGTTATCTTAGTGGCACATCGGGATATGGTCTATGGTACAGATAGGAGGATGGAGTGAATCTTTCCGGCTTCACTGATGCAGATTGGGCAGGGAGCCCAACGGACCGAAAGAGCACATCTGGAGGAGTTTTCAGCATTGGGTCGACAGCAGTTTCCTGGTACAGCAGGAAGCAGAGATCCGTGGCACTTAGTTCAGCAGAGGCCGAGTACATGGCAGCTAGCTTGGCTGCATGCGAGGCTATTTGGATGAGGAAGATCCTCGCAGGATTGTTCAGGTTGCACTTGGAGCCTACAGTGATTTACTGTGATAACTAGAGTTGCATTAAACTCTCGGCTAATCCAGTATTTCATGATAGGTCCAAACACATCGACATCAGGTACCATCATATCGGAGATTATGTTCAGCGGAGAATCATGATGCTTTCATATGTTCCCACGGAGGATCAGGATGCCGACATCCTGACGAAGGCGCTCACCAGGAGCAAGTTTGAATTCCACAGAGGCAGGATAGGGGTTGCGGATAATCCATATCTTGCTGAGAGGGAGTGTTGAAAATGCAGCAAGATGATGGAGCTTAGTGAAATGAAGTCGCCTTCACTAAGTGGGCCCGCAGGCAAATTCTGGCGCAAAGTCTATTTTTAGACTATGTCTATTTTTAGACATATGGAGCATGGTCCAGGGGTTGCAGTATGTTATTCTTGGAGTATTGGTCATGTTGGTAAAAATATATGGAACTCTATTTTTAGACATATATGTCGAAGTCTATTTTTAGACTGCCTATCCTAAAAATAGAAAAGTCAAATATTATTTACCCTTAATAATATTTGGACTCTAAACTTCAGTTTACTCTCTTGGAGCACTTCAGTTCGAGCTACAGAAGTGGCTCATGCATCTGACAGAGGAATTATGCTATTCCTAGGGGTTTGGTGAGCTCATGCATGGTTGACTTTAGTTAGGACTTCAGTGGCAGAAGTTTGGTGGAGTTGATGTGACAGTTGGTGGAGTTGTGTTCGGTTTAACTTAGTTGAACTAGTTGAGATTAGTTTAACTAGCTAATCAACTAGTAATGAGTGGAGTGAATTAAATATTATTTAATTCACTAATTATTAACTTATTATTCAACTCAAGAACACATCAGTTCACTACAGTGCATGGACAGTTCAGTGGAGACCAGTGGAAGAGGTAGATGAAAGGGTGAGTTTGCTATTAGTTGCGACAGCAGTTGTGCATGAGATTTGCACAAGCATTGGAGGAGATTGCCAATGATGATTGCGCAGTTGGAGCCAGTGATATTCGAACTTGGATCTCTCATTAGACCAGCCTTGATTGCGCAATAGAGGCAGGCAATTAGTGGATGAGTTTTGAACCTATGACTTGTTCAAAACCAAGCTAGTTTGTGTGTAACTTTTGGAGACAGTACTGAGTACTTGTGAGGAGTATTGTACTGAAATTGTTACATGTTTCTCTTCTATTATAATATACAAATAGCTGGGGGTTTTCAGCTATAATCTTTCCCCATTACATATTGTGTTTATGTGTGCATGCGACTGTTTCTATTTCCGTAAATTGATGATTGATTGTAGAAGAGGTTATGTGTTATACATGAATTCGAATTAATGTATGATCAGGATAATATCAGTGGATAAGTCTTCATTATTCAGCAAATTTCTACACTCACTAGGTGTCTATATCACTAGGTGTATCTATTATAAAATTATAGTTTCAATGGTAGATAAATTGTTATCTTAAAATTATAACTTTGATGGTGATACCTTGTGATTGATAATGCAGTTTGAAGCAGCTTTGGCTTTGACTAATTAGTCTCAGGAACCTTTGAGAATACAAAGGTTGTGATTGATTACGGGGCACTGCCTATATTTGTGGAACTTCTTACCTCTGGGAATGATAATGTTCAAAAATAGGTAGCACGTTTATTTTAGAGGCATAAAATTATTCTTCCCAACTATATTTATATGTCTGTAATTTTGGAATTTGATTTAAAAAACTAGTACCCAACTTTGAGTTCAACTGGTGTTCGTGTAAGGCTGTTTGGGCTTTGGGAAATATTGTTGGAGACTCTGCAACATTTAGGGATCTTTCCCTCAGTCATGGAGCTCTGAGGCAGGTGCTTGCCCAGTTGAATGATACTGCCAGAATTTCAATGATAAGAAATGCTACATGGGCTTTGTCAAATTTTTTCCGTGACGTAAACCCCAACCACTATTCGAATAGGTAAGCATAATACATTTTTTGCCTCTTCTTCTTAGTTCGCAGATACTGTGGATTTTTTTTATAGATCTTGGTGCTTGGTAGATTTGGACGTAATATGGACCTAGGCGCTTGTTCATTACAATGACTCTGTCATCAGGTTTTAGAAAATGCTCGGAAATTTGGGTTTCACAAGGGGATTACCCTTGCTTGCAATTATCGATTATCAATCACATTCAAAAAAAGTCTTTCGTAGCATTGCTGAGCTCTTTGTAGGTGAATTTCCAAGGCAATTTCACAATATCTGAACTAAATTTGTCTGTCCTTTTCAATACTTTGCGCTTGTAACAGAACCAGACAAACAATCTAGTGGCCAATGCAACAACAACAACACCTCTTGTTGCAATGCCTGCAATTCACCCTCTCTGCACGCATGAATGACTATGGCACCCTCTTTTGTGAACAGGTACTGGAGCTGAAGGTATTGGTTTCCATTAGGATCATGGAATTCAACATCCAAAATAGTATCAAATTCCACTGCAATAGTATTCCCCGGCGAGGGCAACAGTTCATTGAGACCTATTGGACTCATCACCCCAAAATAGCCTCCAGGGCTACCCAGAGTGTGATCCATCCCCAATTGAAACAAGAACAGGACCCACATTGGTTACAGAAAACGAGAAACATGTTTTGAAAGAAGAAGAAACTTTTGTATTAGGGTCCATAAATCTAACTGGTCTATTGTACAATGCCCTACCTACACTTTAAATTGGTACTCCCAACTCCATGCTAAGGCTCACTGTGCCATTCTTCAGATGAGCATCTTAACCTGAAGTTTGATTCCAAAAAATCCAAGTCCCCTGTTCTATGCCCAAGACCTTTGTTACAATGAGTAGAGTTCTGAGCAAAATACTTCACAATAGGAAGCAAAAGAAACATCACAAAATTGCTCGCTTTAGACTGATAATTTTCTGTGCGAAAATTCAACTGCAGATAGTAAAAACATAATATCAAACACAACCAATCCACAATGGAATTTGAACATGAGGAGTTATAACCAGAGAAAACCCTCTCCAGGTTAAGAGAATTCCAGAATGGATTTAAGATTCTACTAATGATCGCTTACAACACCATAGCAATTATTGTCACAATGAAATCTACTGGAAGCAAATCCCTTGTACAGTTTCTACATTTCCACAGTGGAAGCAAGAATCTTGCTATCTCTGATGATCTGGTTCTGTGGTCAAATCCTTTGCTATGGCTGTCTTGTTCTGCTAAACATGAATTTGTCTTAGCTTTGGCTCTGTTTCTCATTTAGGATCGTGGCTATCTGATCTTGCTGTGGCTTTGACTATACAAACTTGTTCAATAGGAAAATTTTGACTCTGCTATATATAGGAGCTTCAATGGGCGCTTTCAAACTGCTCTACTACAGTAGTTTCACTCTCAATGGATTTCTACAGCAATTGTCACCATCGATCTGCTTTGTTACAATGATGGCTCATGTCAAAAAACTATGCTACAACCATTGGCACCATGAATATTCTCTCTGCTTCGTCAAATGGTTGGCACCATCAACTGACTTTACGCTCCTCGGGGTGATGACAGTGGCAAACACTTTTTTGGGTAGTGTTACACCATTTTTTGGTCATCTAACTCTTCATCATTAGATGGACCCAAGTACACCATGTAAGACCAGTTTTACCCCAAGTAAAACTGCTTTCACTATGTTAATTAGGAAACCCAAAAAGGAATAATTAATTAAACCATAATTTAATTATTATTCCCAGTCATGTTTAACCCAAAAACAAAGAAATTAATGAGATAAACCCATAGTTATCTTTTTATTTTCTAGGAATAATTATTTAAATAATATTCCTTGTTAAATATGACCAAATCAACCACCATTAATCAACTAAATCATTATTTATTTGATTATATCCCAACCACTTCCTTAAAAAGATAAATAAATCATTTATTTATTTATTTTTTCACTAATCAAGGGATTTGACCCAAGTCAAACACCCTTTCCCTCCAACAAATAATAATAAAATATTCCATAGAGGTGGATCTAGATGTGATTAACATTATTTTAATCATGCACCAAGATCTAGAAGGACCCAATATTTTGTTTAAATAGGAGGGTTTTCCCCTTCATTCTTCACCTTTTGTTGCATACTAGATCACTCTGGATCTATACACTCGGTCTCATTTTCCGCCATTGTTGCTCCCATTGAGCTCTACCTTCTACATTGGGTTTTCTACATCTACAAGAGAGAGAAAGCTTAGATCTGAAGTGCTGAGGACTACAAAGAACCCATCCCATTGAGGAGATCTGGATACACCTTCTTGTTTCCTCCCAGGTGCCCCGTAATATAAAAATTCATTCAAAAATCGTGTTCTTGTCTTGTCTGTTGGATGCATGGAGCAAACTCTTTACTTCACTGCTTAATATCTTTCCATTTATAGATCTGTTTGTTGCAGCACTTTAACTACTAATTGAAGATCTGAAGATGTTTTGCAGCCATTATTGCTGTTAGGGCTATTAGTTATGCGTAGCTAAAGTGGTTCTTTTTCGTACGCTTCGACAAAGAATTCATACTAACAAATGGCGACTCCACACGGGTTTTAAATTACGACCGCTGTCGTTTTTCATATTCCTGCATATCCAGCTACTTCAGGCCCTAGGGCTTCTTTTTTAGCCGCTTAGTTTTTCTCTTTTCATGTCATTTTTCTCACATAAAACCCTAAAAACCTAAAATTTCTAACTTCCGTGTGTTTCTGGCCCTATTGCGCAGGTAAGCGACACCAGCCGCACCCGAGACGGCAATTTTTCAGAAAATCTGCCGCCGAAACAGCCGGAACGGGGGGGTCGCACCTTCGATCAAAACCTCATGATTCGACGATTGACTGGCCTCGCTTCCCCGCGGCCTCAATCCCGGCCAGTCGAACCGCGACCCGCCTTTTTTCCAAGATTTTTTCCATTCTTTTTCTCGGGTTCTCATTAAGAAATTGGGCGGGTTTTCTCTCACCTCCTGTTCCTTGTACCTCGCCACCAAGATAGATCTGATCTGCTTTTACTCATCTAAGTGGGAACCCAGCCCCTTAGGGCTTTAGTACCCTCCACTTTTTGTGGAAGAGTTTCAGCTGTTTCAGCCGTCGGTTTCAGAGCTTCAGCCCCCTCTTTTTCCAGATCTGTGACCTCACTTCCAGATCCATTGAAATTAGCCTCTTTTCCTTTCAAATCACCTCTTGTCGTTTTGTTTGGACCTCCCCTAAAGGCCTCTGCCTTGCACCCCCCGGCTTTTTGCTGATTTCCCTTTTTCCAGCCACCTTGCCTCTGTCTCTTGGCTGTGATCTGCACCCCTTATATGCAGCTTTATCCTCCAGATCTCTGTCCCCTTTGACCCTAGATCTGTTGAGCTTCCCTTGTGTGTGTTTCCATAGTTTTTCCCTTTCTTTTCAGCATAGTTTTGAGAGACCCACCTTCTTGGGTTAGATAAATGCATACGTAGCTGTTATTTTTCTGTTATTTCAGCATTTTATTCTGTTCTCTGTAGGTTTATTTTCAGCTACGCAGCACACTTTTTTTGCTCTCAACAACGGAAAGGGTTTAAAAATTAAAATTAACGCACACCACACACTGACCTTAAGTGAAGAAGCGCCTGGTTTACACCGCCTGGCAAAGACTCTAAAATCAATCGTCACTGCACCTTATCTGCCCTTGACCTTCTTGATTCTGTCCCTTTCTGCCCTTGGCGGTTTCCTTCTTCCTGTCATCATTGCACCCCCAAGGCGCCTTTCCCGGAGACTTCTTGGCCTTCATCCTCAGTTTCCGGTTGATCGACCTGCTCCGCACCGTTGTCGTCGAGCTAGTCCACCTTCGAGTCCGCACTCCGACTCCTCTCCTGATTCATCGGATCCCCCTTCTCCTTCCGGTTCTCCCCCTCCGACTCCTTTTACCTTCACCATGTCCGGATCAAGGCCTAATGCTAGCGGTTCTCCCGGCCCCAATGCCGGCCCTACTTCTAGCGGAACCGTCACAACCACTACTCCGGCCACCCCTGTGCTGCCGTACATTGCAGGCCTCAGCCTCCGCGATTTCCATCAGTTGATTAACGACCCCATTCACCATAATACTACCTGGCCCACTATGCCTACCAAGTTACCCTCTGATATCCCTAAGTTCGAGGGCCTTAATGGCGAAGACCCAACCAATCACGTCCGGTCTTTCCACATGTGGTGTTCCTCCAACTCCATTACCGATGACTCCATCCGTCTTCGATTGTTCCAACGCACGCTTACCGGCGAAGCTTCTAAATGGTATGTCGAACAGGCCACTTCCTCCCATACCACGTTCGAGACTCTTGCCCAAGCCTTCTTGTCGTACTTCCAGCTCCCTCTCCGATACGACACTGGTATGGAGCTCTTGACTTCATTTAAGCAATCCTCTTCCACACGCCTTTCTGCCCATGTTCAGGAATGGCGACGAAGACGGAGCTTATGTCGAGCCCCTCCCTTTGAAGATCGGTTTTACATGGACTGGTTCCTTCGCACCCTCCCGTCTCCCATCGGCAAAGATGTCGCCTCTCACTTTCCTCAATCTGAAGAAGCCGCCCTCCAAATAGCTTTAAAATATGACCTGATCTACGCTCAATCTGGTTATGTTTATACCGTTCTTCCTGACATCCCCAGGCCCGGTGGCGCTAACGCCCCGGGGCATCTCATTCCGCCGACGGTATTGTTGGATCTCTTTCCCACCCCTCTGCTCACCCTCCTATGAGCCATGGCCTTCCTCAGGGGGGGGCCAGCACCTCTAGCACTCTGCCCCCTCCCGGCAACATGTATCCAGGATACGGCATGCCTCCTCCTTTTGCCCAACCTCCCGCTTACCTCAATGCTGCCCAACCCAACCCTTACTTTTATCCGCAGCCTGGTGCGCCAGCTCCTCCAGCATATGCGCTTCCGCCTCCCTTGCCTCCTCACCACCTACAACAGCCCTTACAACCCCCTCCAGGGCAAGTATTTGCGCAGCAGGGTGCGTTTAATCCCCCTTCTTCTCAAAGAAGGCGGAGAGGCAACCAGAACCCATCTGCCCCCGGTAACCGAGGTCCCAATCCTGGTCCGGACCCTAACACTAGCAACCAGCCTCAGGGCATTCCACCCAGGCCGGACAGGCCGCTTCGCACAAACAAGCCCTGTTCGTGTTGCGGTGTTTACGGTCACTACACTCACGATTTCCCTCTCTTACCCCAGATGCGACAGATGTGGGAGTCTCAAGCCACATTGCGCGAACAACACGCCTCCCCTCACGCTCCTCCTAATGTGGCCACTACCCAGCCAGCTGTGTTCACTGATCCTTTCCCTCAACAGGGATTCGTGGCTACCCAACCCCCTGACAGCCATGCAGCCACACCCTCGTCCATTTCTGGTTCCTCTGACTACCCGATCCTCATGATGCACTCCGATCCGTCCCCTTCCGTCGACCTTCACCTTCAAACTCGGTCTCGCCAGTACCCCAAGCCCCCTGCTCAGTCTGCTCCCGAGCCTCCATCTTCAGGTTCTACAGAGCCTCTTTCGACATCCAGTGGCCCCTTACACATCCCTCAACCTAAAGTTGAGGTTCACCCAAAGATTCCAAAGGGTCCATTACGCCGAAATGCTGCTTCTGGTCGAGCCGCTCAATCGTACAGTATAGTAGATGATTTGGCACAATCCCCTGCCGCCATTTCCACACTGGAACTCCTCCAGTCGTGCCCTTCTCAAAGGAAGGCTCTACTATCTGCCGTGGGCGCTGTTGATCCTGCTGATGACCAAATGATTGTTTTCGACGCCACTCAATCGGACCACCCTCCTCTTCCTCCTTCCGTTGCTTTCCAAATCCCAGTCAAAATCCGGAACGCCACTGTATCCCGGTGTATAATTGATGAGGGGCATCCACCTGTGTGATGTCCGCTTCGGTTTGGAAGCAACTCGGATCCCCTGAGTTGGCCCCTTCCACGATCACCCTTCGAGCGTGGGATGGTCATGCCTCCCAGCCTATTGGCCTGTTTCGTAACTGTCCCATCACCCTCGCCGGTAAGACTGTTTGCGTTGATGTTGATGTTAAGAACCCCAAGACTCTCCGCACCAACAAGCCTTGTGCTTTGTGCGGTGTCCATGGCCACTACTCCCATCATTGTCCTCACCTGACGCATTACCGTGCCTCCCTTGAGGTGATCCGCGAGTATGAGGTTGAACAAAATCAATCCGCCTCTCCCATTCTCGCGCAGTATGCTGCAGCCCAGCCTGAGGATTCCACCGATCCCATCCACATTCCCCCCCCCCGATGTCCAGATGACGGAGTCTACAGTCACCATTCTTTACCTATCCTCCTCTGCACGACACTTGGAACCTAGCCTGTCTGCCGCCTCCCCCATTGTGTCCCTTGATACTCGAGATCACTCCACTGGTGTCTCTGTTGACCTTCGCAGCCCGAGTCCTCGCCATGTTTCCGATAGCCCTCATACATCACCTTGTTTGAGTTTTGCTCATCCTGCCCCTTCCCCCCGCCATTTCCGCTTGATGACTTCTGCCCCCTCACGCTGCCGTCCTTTCCTTTCATCCCCTCATGTATTGTCTTGTCACACCACCTCGCGCATCCCCCCGTCCACATCCTTTATCGGTTACGCCGATGGTGCAAGTCGCTACTCCAGGAATCTTGCCTCGGCAGGGTGGGCCATCTTCACCCCCTTGCATGACCTCGTCCTGTCTAACGGGGTATGCATTGGTTCTGCCACCAACAATCAGGCCGAATACGATGCAGTGCGTGGCCTACTAGCTGATGCTTTGCTGCATCGCATTCGCCATCTGCACGTTCGTTTGGATTCCTTGCTTCTGGTCATGCAACTAAATGGTGTTTATCGTGTGCGTAACCCTGTGCTGTTTAGACGCTATTTACGAGTAAAAGTCTTAATACGTGCGTTTGAAACCATAACTTTCAACCATGTACCCAGAGACCAGAATCACTACGTAGATAGTATTGCAAACCATATTCTAGATTGGCATTTATCACACTTAATTCATACAAGACAATAACATTAAATCAACCATCAAAAGACGATGCATATCCATAATATGTGTCGCAAACCATATATTGATGAGTCCATCTACTCTGATACACATGACATGCCCATAGCATGTTCCAAAAAAAACTGGGGGCACCATACGCCCCCCCATACATATACATACGGCATGCCCATAGCATGTTACAAAAAAAAACTGGGGGCACCATATGCCCCTCCATACATTCTAGGGGGCACCACCTGCCCCTACATACATCAGAAGGGGCACCATATGCCCCTAATCACTATCTGGAGGCTCCCGGGCCAATGGCTCTGCCCCGGCAGCATGTAGATCCCGCATAGTTTGACCGGCCATCGCCATGCGCCGCATGATACCTCGCCACTCCGAGGGGAGACCAACACATGGCTCTATGTACTGGTCGTCTAAATCCCGCCACCCGCGCTCTGATACTCCGGTCAACAGCTGCTCACATCTACGGCGGATGTCCTCCAGTAGGGCGGCTGCACCATCATTTTGCGCTGCTCTCGATCCACTCGGACCCGTAGCTCCAGACGCTGCCGGTCGTCCCATATATCCGGTCGGTTTTACCGGTGCTATATCTGCATACCAAAAGTCCCTGAATCAGTATCATTATTTACTATTCAAAAAACTTTAAACATGCCCATATAAGAATAGCAATTTGTCACTTACCATCGGGCCCCCAAACTCGACCAGCAGGAAGTGGCAAATCCGGATCCCCATAGTAGCTCATCCCACTATAAGGGTAGTCGTCTATGTACAACGGCATCTGATCCCAATGGGCAAAGAACTCCGGTCGAAATGTTCGCTCGACCGCCCCTCCTCCTCCTTTGCAGAGTAGTCGTCCCCAACGACGCATCCTGGGCTCTCTCGGGCCCCCATCTGGAAGATGCACACGAGGCCTCAAGGTCGGGATCTTCTCAAAGAAGAAGGCGCACAACAAAGTCCCATATGAGCAATCATGATTCACCTGCCGCCTGCATAGCGACAACTGTCGCTTTAGCGACACCAGCATCATTTGGGCCCACCCAAAGTAGGTCCCACCCAACACACTCTCCACTATCATCATCTGCCCACCGGTGATGTGATGGAACGCCTGGCTGCCCAGGATTCGCAGCACAGCTGCAGCCACCGCACGGGTTTCTAGCCTCTCTAGATCCCCGATCGATATTCGAGTCCCCTTGACTTGGAGACCCGGTCGACAATGGCGTTCCACGAACTCCATGATATGCCGCCCCCGCGGCAGCACTGGCTGTGTATCTCCCACTATCCCCAGTGGTGGGAGGCCGGTCAGGAAGTACACATCCTGGACCGTCAGTTCGATCCTGTGCCCTTGCACTACAAAGATCTCCTGATCTGGAGCCCAATAACTGATAATCCGGGCCAGTAATGGTTCCCCTGCTCTCATCAACGGGTTCTCCACAAACTTAAGAACCCCAAATCTGGCCAATACACGACGAACGCCCTGATCCGCCTGGATCTCTGCCCGAAGTGTTCCCAGATCCCTCTCTCTCCAGTTGACCCGTAACTCTGCCATACCTGCACAAACACATTCTTTTTGTCAGGGTACAGATCGGGCAAACCATAACCACACACAAAAACCCAACTCCCAACCATCAAACAGCACCAAGCCCCCCTCCCCTCCCAGGTCGCAGCTTTCTGCCCATTTCTGGACCAGGTCGCACTTTTTGCCCCCAAACCTGCGTCCTGGGTCGCACCTTTTGCCCCAAAAGGTGCGACCCGACCGTAGAGAGGAGGGAGGGGCTGTTTCTGGGGTGTTGGGCCCTAAACTGCAAATCTAATCCATCAAAATGCAAGAGCTAGGTTAGGCCTCTTACCTCCAACTGACAGATCTCGAATCCAACGGTCGGTTTGTCCGCTACCTTCGCCGCAAGATTTAGGGCCTTCTCTCCTCTCCACATTCACCACAACAACAATAGCAAATGAATGATTTTGGAGGGAAAACCGCCTCATTAAAAGAGAACCCCTGTTTCTTCTTTCGACTGCTGCGACCACACCGTAGCCCCGTTCGACGAACCGTCAGCACCGCTGGATAGATCTCACCGAGCTCTCAAATGGGTTTTACTTAGTTTTTTGTGATTTGATACTTCACCCGGACACATTTTTTCCACGAAGGGTCACTTCACCACTCCTTAAAATCGAATTTCCTCACTTACGACACTTGTACTTGGGGCACCACATCGCCCCCTTACTTGTCCATGTTCATGTTGATTTTCGTCATGAGTGCCCACCTTGTACTCATGTTTCTATGACCCCCCATTGGGGCCTTTACTGTGTGGCAGCATTATCTAGTCGCCCTTGCTTAGAGCATCCGAGTTGAGTCATCATTGCATTCATGGAGTCTATCCTGCATCCTTTTACACCCTACTATAGCCCTCCATTCTTTTGCTTGGTTCCTCTCTTGTGTCGCATCTCATGACCTTCAGCCCCACTGTCCCCTGTCCCTTTCGATATTGTGTCAGTCGCTGCCATGTCATTCATGCCCTTTATGCTCTAACAAGGGAAGTCGTCCATTCGCCACCCCTCCTTCCCATTTCCACCATCATCATTAAAATGGGCCTGGTCCGTCGCGCTTATTGCTTTTTCTCTCGTGCTCTAGTTGAGGATCTCTCACGGGGTTCTCACCTACGGCTGGACCTCCTTCCTGCTGACTCAAGATATTTATTCCGTAAGGTTCAGAGGGCGGTACCTGGTTCCAAACACTTTGTTCGGTGCCCCTTGATCAAAAGGTGATTTTTCACTCTTCGATCATTGCTTCGCCTCTTTCAGCATGATCAAGATTCGTATACCGGACAGTCCAGTGACCCAGCAGCAGCTCTTGATGATTCCCGGGCACGTGTGAGATGTCTCAGCCCTCATGAGGGGGTGGCCCTACAGGTAGCCCCCCACATGCCCGGATGACCTCTTCATTGCAGCCTTTGATGCCGCTCCAGCTTTTGATGATGTTGGCCTTAGCCACTTGCAGCACCTCTATGATTTGCATGTATCAGTCAGATTTTGTGAGCCCTTCCCCATTTACAGGGGGCATTTGGGCTGTATTTATCTCATGTACTCAGATGATATTGTACTAGTCCTGGCTGTTATCCCAGGCACAGCATGTATGTGAGACTATTCATTGTATTTTTATCTGGCTCTTGATTATGCCAGCTGTACTCTATGGTTCGGTCCCTTGCTCACTGGACACACTATTCTTTTGTACTTTGTCACGGCGGGCATAGGTATGCCTCCCCCGCCGCCTTCAGCACAGGTACCCTCTCATAACAGAGACTTGTTGCACCTGCGAGTCTCGTCTCCTCAGGGTCTAGTCCTTCAGCACACTATCTACCTCATATTTCTCCCTCTGACATACCCTTTTGTTGTCTAGTGATTGTTTTCTTACAACGTACTTCGGTCATACGATTTGCTCCTGACACTCACACGCTGGGGGGCAATCTGTTACACCATTTTTTGGTCATCTAACTCTTCATCATTAGATGGACCCAAGTACACCATGTAAGACCAGTTTTACCCCAAGTAAAACTGCTTTCACTATGTTAATTAGGAAACCCTAAAAGGAATAATTAATTAAACCATAATTTAATTATTATTCCCAGTCATGTTTAACCCAAAAACAAAGAAATTAATGAGATAAACCCATAGTTATCTTATTATTTTCTAGGAATAATTATTTAAATAATATTCCTTGTTAAATATGACCAAATCAACCACCATTAATCAAATAAATCATTATTTATTTGATTATATCCCAACCACTTCCTTAAAAAGATAAATAAATCATTTATTTATTTATTTTTCACTAATCAAGGGATTTGACCCAAGTCAAACACCCTTTCCCTCCAACAAATAATAATAAAATATTCCATAAAGGTGGATCTAGATGTGATTAACATTATTTTAATCATGCACCAAGATCTAGAAGGACCCAATATTTTGTTATAAATAGGAGGGTTTTCCCCATCATTCTTCACCTTTTGTTGCATACTAGATCACTCCGGATCTATACACTCGGTCTCATTTTCTGCCATTGTTGCTCCCATTGAGCTCTACCTTCTACATTGGGTTTTCTACATCTACAAGAGAGAGAAAGCTTAGATCTCAAGTGCTGAGGACTACAAAGAACCCATCCCATTGAGGAGATCTGGATACACCTTCTTGTTTCCTCCCAGGTGCCCTGTAATATAAAAATTCATTCAAAATCGTGTTCTTGTCTTGTCTGTTGGATGCATGGAGCAAACTCTTTACTTCACTGCTTAATATCTTTCCATTTATAGATCTGTTTGTTGCAGCACTTTAACTACTAATTGCAGATCTGAAGATGTTTTGCAGCCACTATTGTTGTTAGGGCTATTAGTTATGCGTAGCTAAAGTGGTTCTTTTTCGTACGCTTCGACAAAGAATTCATACTAACAGGTAGCTTTGTTTTGTCTCTGATTCAAGGCAGAACTATGTTGGCCTTGTTTTTTTAGTCCTTGGAACTTAGTTCTCTCATATTTTCCATCCTATCCCCGGTTTTCTACTGAGAAAGACATAACTTCACGATATCAAAATTGACTATTTTTGGCCATTTATATTTAGTAATGGTACAACTTTAATTTGGTGCATTCGTACAGTATCTGAAGAGCACTCTCAAGTTGTTATTCATTATTTTAGCATAACTACTACATTTAACTTCCATGCTCTAATATTTATATCAACCATAAGCATTCTTAAGTTAGTTCCACGTTTGTGAAGCAGAAGGAATGCTTCTGACATCTTCTTATCATAGTGGTACAATTATGTTCGCAGTTTATCTTTTATAAACGTCCAATTTTCCAAACGTAGTAGAGACTACAGTTTGCATCTCAAATTTTGGACAAATCTGTTTAGTATTCTACAGAAAATGCATTAAGAATACAGTGTTGTGTCTACTAAGCACAAATAATTGTTGTACTGAGTCATATAAACATCTTGACATCCTCGTTTTATATTCCTTTTCTGTTTTCGCAAAGTTCCCTCTGCTACGAAAAATGTAATTATATTAATTTTTTTCGTCGATATACAGATTGGATCTAATTAGATGTAAACCCTTGCTACAGTGGTTATTCGAATGGGTTAGAATGTGCATTGTTATTTATTTATTTTGAAATACATGCATTACCACTACGCGAGATATTTGCATTAATTTTGAAATGTTGAGATCTTTGCATTGATGTTGCCTCTGCTTGGTGGTGTCTCTGAGATTGAGCTGATCCAAAGGCAATGGATGTGCATTAGCGGTCGATTGCTCTTTGCTAGTACTGTAATCCAAATCCTCTAGCATGAAAACAGGTGCCGCAGCAATTATATCTAGGATTGATCGTTTTTTTCTCACCTTCACTTTAGGCTTGGAAAGCTTTGTTCCAGAATTTTTAGCATTTGACTCACCTAATAGACAGTGATCTATGTGGGCATTTAAGGCTATATTGGATGTAGATGAGAAAGATCTACAAACAGGACAAACCTTTGGTATCATGTCCTCTAGAAGAGATCCCGAATTCCAAAATTCTTCGTTCTTCCCAGGATCTGCCTTGCTCTTCTCCAAAGTTTGGATTTGCCTTGTAGGCTCCTGCCTCTTCTACACTGCTTGAATTGGAGCACCTCCATTATGATATCAAATCATCCGCTACTATGAAATGACACAGGTCGCAGATGCTTTGATAGACTTCCCTTTTGGGCACTTCACCGTGAACCAAGTTTTAAAATGTCACAACCCACTTGATATTTATCCCTAGTAAAAGTGCCACATGTGAAGATCAGGGTTTTGATGAAGCGAATAACTTGGTAAAGAGAATTTTTGATTACTTATGTATTCGGCCCAACAATATAGATTTTGATGCACTATCATTTTTAACCATGTGCTGAAAAACATACAAAAAACTATGTTTTTAGTGAAATTTGAGTTCACAAGAATCGATGCCAGTCAAAATCTAGACCTTGCTCCCAGCTTACTAGTAAAAGGCGGTACTCATATTTCATGCAAGTAATGGAATTCCTTTTTTGTTGTTTTATCTCGTCTTATTCGAACTTCCAAGTCTAGCATCAATGATTGTCTTATGCTTCAGAAAAACAATATTATGCTTTAGATAAGTGTATCTACTTCTTATTATACTTCTTAACTTCCAAGTCTAGCTTCACACATAATCTAGTTTTAATTATACTCCTTGAAACATTTTTTATTATTTGAATGAGACAACCTTAAAAGGAGTAAGCTAATATATTAGAAAAAGTATTTCTGTCACAAATCTAAGATTCTTATATGAATTCAGTGGAAATTTCAGGCATCACCTGAGTAATCTTCAGTGTCTGCAAATTTTGACATCCAGAGAGAAGTTTGTTACAAAATTAGGCAGCTCCTACTTGAAAACATGTTGATGTTGATGCGTAGAAATCTCCTTCATTTATAGCCATGTTGAGTCTTAATATATATTAGTAAGGAGTATTATAGTAGTTCACACCTGTAATACTCACAAAGGGAACTCAGACAAACCATCATCTCTCCAAAACAGTGACTAAGATTTTCACAGTTGGTTTCTTCAGATTTATTGATGCCACAATACCATGTCTCTTTTAGATTACTTCAAATTCACCGAATGATTTCAAGCGATTGTCATTATGAATTATTCAAAACAGGTTTCAGCATACGACAAGGATTTATATGCAATGGATTTGGATAGTTTAACTACCACTTCGCACATTTCCAGGAGTTTATATGCCAAGAACTACTGCACTTTTAATCAAGTTGTTGGAAAATTTTGTTTCATATTTTGACATTATTAATGCCAACCCTGACTTGCGACTCTTCGAAATGAAGATTCAAATAGTTGAGTAATGTGGTTATTAAGGGACAAGAGTCAGATTATACATGTATCAAGGTAAGCTTGATCCAGATGAACTCCACCTGCAGATTACAGATGTCTATCAACACTTGTTTCCTTCAATAGTGTAGTTTACAATACCATCTCATTCAGTCTTTTGTTGTTCAAGAGTCAAGATCAATAAAAATGCATGAATATTTCTCAGACTGCTTATATTGTCAAATCATCAACTCTTAACCTTTGAACACCATGCAAACAAAATTGAGCACCTGGTCACTGGATTAAAATTTCTCGCATGGCTACATTGTGTATAAGCTTCTCTTACCCAAAACATCTCCCACAATCCCCCATAATTAGAAAACAATGGAAATGGTTTGCATCCCTCTTATTTGAAAATTTCTAAGCTAACTTTATGGAATTGTTCTAGTTACCATAAACATATCTTGGTTGATGGGGTAAAAACCCACAGTCCCGGTTCTTCTCTCATTTTCAAACCTCAAGTTGTGTATAGATGCCTTCAAAATTCATTCCCAAATTCAATTCTGGGAAAATTTACAATACTGATGCGGAAGCACTTTTCAATAGTTAACTGGTTACAAACCCAACCAACCCAGAAATTCAATCTAAACGAAGAAGTTTCACTTTTTAATAACTATAAGAAAACCATCCTTATGAAATTCTGAATCAAGTATTCAAATTTCTTTTACACTTCAATTTGAGTCTTGGGTTTCACACTTACCAGTTCTCCTTAATCTCGCTCTTCGAATTTTATTAAAATTTCAATATGATAATGGTCATGGCTTAAAAGCATTCGGTGAATTTAACCTTTGCCTTAAGGCCCAATTGAAACCTTCGCCATATTTAACCTTCCATGCATCGATATATAATAAGGACTAAACAATCAAACCAACATGCCATTCTTTCATTCCAAAGGGCCGACTTTGGTATTCTTGGTATTCTTGGTATTCAAGCTCCATACCTGCATAGTCCAGACTCCATCCTAGAACTCCATTTTCTTTTTCCAAGTTTTCTTCATAATTGGGTCGATGTTCTTCTCCCTTATGATTTTTCAAAGGTCCTTCAAGCTGAGACATAGGTTTTAGATGGATCAAGAATTCTATTTCTTGGCATATGACAGAATACTAGCTACTCTTGCATGTATTATTACTCTTACTATAGGGAAGACTGGAGAGTCACAAGTACAAAAAGGTGTGTACATCAATCAAGGCCCTTATGTAATTTTTGTATTAACTGAAATATATATGTGTGTGGTGGGGGAAAGGGGATTGAAGTAGAAATATGTTGATATCTAGATTGCCCTTTCCATATGTTCACACAGTGACAAAATTATGGTATATTCTTTCCTGTGAAGAGTTTTTAACTTGTACATATTTCAGGGATTGAATTTTTCAAGACACAAGCTGGAAAAATAGAGGAGGAGGCTGATAGCCACAGGCCATGTGGATTTGAAATAGTATTCCATGCAATGCTAAAAGAAGCTAAAGCCTTAGGTCTGGATCTGCCTTATGAATTTCCTTTCATCAAGCAAATCATTGAAAAGCGGGAGGCTAAGCTTCAAAAATTAGAATCTGATCACCATTCTCCTCTGTCATTGATAAATTTTCCATCTCTCAAAGTGATAACTGACTAACTTTACCTTTTACCTTGGTGGTGTTTGGATCAGGCTTCCTCCTGATCTTCTTTATGCATTACCAACAAAGTTACTCTATTCTTTGGAAGGCTTGCAAGAAATAGTAGACTGGGAGAAAATAATGAAACTTCAATCCAAGGATGGATCATTCCTCAGCTCGCGGGCATCTACAGCAGTTGTGTTCATGCGTACAGGGAACAAAAAATGCTTGGATTTCTTGAATTTTTTCTTGAAGAAATTTGGAAACCATGGTATGACAAATTACAATATGATTTCAGGAAGGCCCTTTTCTTTTTATATACTCTGTGAAAAATGTTAAATTTTAAATTGAAGATTACGAATGAATAATTTAGGGTCTCTAACTTCAGAAATAATCATGTAGCCTGGAATTTAGGGTCTGTCTAATGAATTTATCCATTATTTTGGCTTGGAACAATGCCTCCACTATGGTGAGTGAGGGGGTTGGGAAGCCTGAGTCACATGTACCCAAATATTTAGAGTTTGTGGTTGCGTTTCCATCCCCTATTTGAATAAAGCCTGTTGGGATTTCATCTCCTCGTGCATATTTTCAATGATTAAAATTTTTCATATTATATTGTGGTGTAGCCCTTGAGTGAGTTTTGGATTTGTAAGTTTTATTGGTGTTTCATTTATAAAAACAACTGTTTCAAATTGAGATTTATGGATTCCACTTCAATATTTGGATATAACTTGTTATTTCAGATTGATGGCATTCCATTCTCACTAGCAGATTTTTGATGTGTGCTACCCAATATGAGAAATCCGTTGGAGGTGAGAAGGCATATTATCTACCAGTAGATTGACCGTGGAGTTGCCATCTCCTTGCTTCTCGTTGTTACCACTATCTATCATGTTGTTAATTTTAGGGCATTTGTTGCAAATAGACAATTTTAGATTTTTATTTTTATTTTTATCACAGTTTTTTGTTGCATAGGGTTAGAAGGTAGAGGAGGCAGAGTAGGGGTACAGAAGGGCCAAGTGATCGAAGATCTAGCCAGGAATTTGTAAGTAATTTCACTGTGTATAATGAATAATTTTTTCGGCATTTTTGTTCATTTGTAGGATAAAATCCTGTGTGCATATTTCTTGAATACCCATGAATCTGATATGAGCAAGATTCTGTAATTCATTAAGAGTCTACCTGCATATTTATGTGTTAGAAATTTGTGTTAAAGGAATGACAACAGATTGGATTTATGCGTTTCTATGTATTTGTGTTCTCCGAATGCATTCATGGTTCTCTGTATTAATTTGAGTTATTGACCCCTCTGTGGAGAAACCAATTTGTTCCTCGAACTTCGTTGAGTCAGACGTTCCCATAAACTCTGGTTGTGGAGGATGGTTATCGGTTTAGAATCCCGTTGTGGAAATTGTGACTGGTCGAGAGGAACTGTGACTATGTCAAGCGACATCGGTATTATGCAAAGCCACCATGCAGAGCACGTTGTAGATTGAATTGAATACCGTGTGGAAACTTCAGTTCGAAGGAAGCGGAACCTGGGACTTTTAAACCAATTGGAACAATGAAAGGAACGTAACGAGCAGTTGGAAGAATGGAACAAGGCAAAGGCGGATAGAGCCCTGAGCCAAGGGTAGTGTGGAAACTTGAATTACAAGGAAAACCGAAGTTGGAATGAGTGGTATTTGCGTGATTGAAAGAGTGGAAAGTTGTTTCCAAAAAAATAACGCGATATTGCCCGTTGGTTGACATGTAAGCCAAGGGTGGTTTCACAAAACAACGAATTTTGCGTAGATTTTGAGCGTTAATGCTCAGCATCAAAAATAACGTGAAAGCTCATGAAAATCGTCGGATCATCCCCACCGGAGCGATAGATCATCCACCGTTGGATGTGAATGCACGTTAGTGCTGGGCCAACCATGGTTGTATATGGGCGTCTGGTAGTTTAATAAAGTCTGAGTTATATATATATGGACGAATCTCCATATAAAACGATAGATTTTATATGTGTGGGGTCCAAATCTAATATGTGTTGGTTAGTGTCACTCCAACTAAGGTTTGCCAGTTATATGAATTCCCATAACAAAAAGGGTCACCGTGGAGGCGCAATGCGATGTGTATAATGTGCGTTGAATTGCCACAAGGTTATAGTGTAACATCTGAGTTGGAGAATGTTGGTATACAATATGGTAAGCTGTGGGCAATAGTTCGGATTTGGAGGTCAACTCAAATTATTACTAAGTGTTAATACAACGCATTGAAAAATTTTTATTCATATTTATGTGTCCAAGCCTCATATGAAGTCCTAGTTATAAAGTGAATGCCATCACTAAAGGTTAGCGGGGTCCGATCTTATTATATGATTGTTTATAGTCGAAGCGTTGTGGGGTGGTTTATTATATTAATATTTCACGGTCAAATTATGTTCATAACAGTTGGAATGCCCACAATTCATAACAAACATTGGAGATTTACTGCCCTGTTTTAAAGTTTCATTTTTTTTTTTAAATTGAACCCACCGTCGGTATACCGACGCTTTGTAAGCATCTCTCTTCCGACGCCTTATAAGCGTCGGTATTTTGACGTTTTAAACGATTTCCATTTTCATCAGTCTTGTGACATCCGTCGATATTGCGACAGTTCTTCCTGGCGTTAGTATTGCGACGCTTTTGGAAAGCGTCAGTATTGCGACACTTCTGGAAAGCGTCGGTCTTGCAACACTTTTGCAATGCGTCAGTCTTGTGACACGTTTGTACGATGTTGGAATTGCGACAATTTAAAAACGTCGGAAGAGCGATGGTTTGGGAAATGTCAGAAGAGCGACGCTTGTTTGGAAGCGACGGAAATAGTGTCGGTATTGCGACACTTTGTCAAGGCATCGGAATTGCGACGTGATGGTGAACCACGTTTTTTCCATCCTTGAATTGTCGCTCTTGCGACGACTATGTGTCGAAATAGTGACGAAGTGGCCGTCGGAAATTGGGCGAAATTTTCTAGTGTTGCCACAAAATCTTTTCTGGGTCATCAACTACGGTTGGAGGATTTGGGTCCGGGTGTGATCTGGTATTGATCCTTTGTGAAGCCAGATCTCTTTACTCGAAAATCAGAGAGGCTGAAGGTTTGGGACTGTTTTTTGGAAGGCTGGCCTCTCTTAGTGTTTTCTTTACTCACACAAGGTATAAATAGGCCCCAAAAACTGAATTGGACTTATTTGACACAATCCTAAAAAAAACCTATGGGACTAGTGAGATGAAAAAAGGCCTACTGGAGGTTAGTGGAGTCGCCAGGTGGATGTTTTTGAAATTTTGAGGATATGTATACAATGGTCCACCACAAAATTTTGGATAAAAATCAATCTAGGGAGTATCTTGGGCTTTTGAGTTTCTTTATGCAGCCTTAAGGTTTCAATGAGCATCCTCTAGCTGAGTCATCATCTTGCTAGGATGGTGAAGCAATTAGTTTCTACTCTTGGCTATGAGTTGATTTTTTAAGTCAAACTCGGGATGTTTATGAGTTTGTAAGAGTTTGTCAGACTACTATGAACTCAGTCCCACTGTGATCACCATTATGTTAGCTCCCCTTAATTTACTAGATTGATTGAGATACAAATGGACAGGGGTAACATCAAACCAAGATTTGGAATCCAAGGACCTAGTTTTCCTGGATTCGGAGAGGGATCTCTCTAGTAGGTGCAAATATGTGAACTTGTTTGTTGATTTTGGGTTGATTTTAGGCTAGATGTTAAGTGCAGGGTATTTTGATTGTTTTTGGTTGGGTATGATGCTCAGATAGATTTATATAGAAAACAAGGGAGATTGTTAATTCATTGGGCAATGGAGTCTAACAAGGTCATGATGAGTTCATCAATGGTTTCAAGAGCATTTGCAGGGAAATTTAACTTGGTTGGTGGATATTTTAAGGTTGTGAAGGGTCATGAGGTGAACATTAAGCTTGAGAACAGTAAGCTAATAAAGGGAAAAAACTGAATCCTTTATGTACTTGTAAACTGAGAGAGTTAGAAGATTTATGAGCATAGCTAGATAATCAAAGGCATAAGAAAATCCTACTCCATTTGATTCCAAACTGAAAACAGATAATCAACCAAGACAAACGTTTAGATGAAACATAGAAAGGCAAGAAACTTATTTAACTTTCATAGATTTCACCATTAAGAGCAGAAAAACATTTAAGATGCACAAGTAGTTATAACCATAGAAGGAGAGAAAACCATGAAAATCTTGCAACTATGAAAGTTCCTTGAAAAAAATTTAGCTAAGTAAAGGCAAAGAGCATGATTGAAATAGACTTCTTTGATAAACCTAGGCAAAGATGTTTTTAAAGAGATGATTCCAAGAACAGAGTATTTCAGTGGCAACAATATGCAGGGCTAGCCATAAATCATACTTGACACTAACTGATCTAAACCATTCAAGAAATGGACAAGATAAGAACTTCTTAGGGAGAAAGAGATGGATTCCCTAACATATCTCAATAGAAGAAAACATTGAGGCAGTGAAGGACAAACAAAATTAAGGTGCCATTAGAAAACATTTCTTAATCTAAATTTTTTGTCCTACTGCAAAATAGCAAGATGGAAAACATAATTGAAAAATTAGAAAACATGAACATAAGAAAACTTCACCATCAACCAAGCTTATGGATCTTGCAAATAGTCTCTCTCCATCAACAAGCAAACCAGGGCATGCATGAGCTCCAAGACATCAAATTGTTATCAAAAACTCCAAGAGACTATGTATTGCTTCAACATAAGTCATCAAAATCCAACTAGTACATGAGAGCCTAAAGCTCTATTTATGGAGTAGCAGAGGAGGTGGGAAGCCCTAAGAGGCTTCCAGAAACCCTAATCTAATCATAAATGCCATAAATGTGCTTAATGACCATGTAAGGCCCAAGGCACATAGTTGATAGGAAAATAAATGAAAAAAACCAAAACATAACTCCCTAATCAAATTAGGGGTGATTTGTCCAAGAAAATATTAAAAAAATCCTTTGCCATCAATCCGTGTGTTTTGTTGACTTTTTTGGCAAAAGGCTGCTCCTATGCGTAACACCTTTTCAACAGAAAATAGGGTCTGTTGTAGCTAAGTTTTGGACCTCTTCCCGGCATCAGATTTGGCCCCATGATGTCTCGTTGGAAATATTGATGAGTATAATTTCCAAAAATACTTGATTTGTGTTGAATGGATGCCACTTACCTGCTCAAAAATTAAATCTCCCAACACTTCTCTGTGCGTAACACCTGCTCTGAAAAGGAGGCAGAAAGGTCAAATTTGAGGTGTTTTTTGACCTTTTGAGGGGGAAAAATGATCCAATTGATTTGAAATTTTGTGGGTAGAATATTGGTGATGTGACACATACAAAAATGTAAACTTCAGTAGCTGAGGATGCCCTAATTTTGTGCGTAACACCTAGGGTGCTGCGCTCCTAGGGGTCAAAATTTCGAAAAAACAAAATGTTTCTGGATTTACCTCAAAACTGGTGTGTAGACCCCTCAAGGGGTTTTAGATACCTGCTGAGAAGCATCATCCAAGATTCTGAGGCTGTCATGAAATTTGGTCCTTTTTAGCTCTTATAGCTCCATGAGGGCTTGCTTTAGTTTGGCATTAGCAAGCATGCTTTTCTTACATAGTGTTTGACCATTTTCTTCTGTAAGGCAAGGCCCCTCTTTACCTTTTTGAAATGTTTATGCTCTCTTTATAATAGTATATGACCCTTTGTGCCCTCTCAAAGTCCTTTTCCCATTCTTGAAGTTGGGCATCCTTTTCTAAGAGGAGCAACTTAGTACTCATCCCTCGGTCCTCATTATCATTGTCTAGATCAACAAAACGAGGCCCTTGAGAAGTATTTTTGATTCTTTTGCTCCTTCTTACATGTACCTTTTGCTCAACATTTTCCATTTTTTATTTTCCCTTGTCCAATGTTTTGGCAGTTTGAGAAGAGATGGCCCTTTTCCTTTTAGAGGTAGCAAACACATTTCTTCTCCCTTTGTGATATGTGCATGTGAGAGGGGTAACGATGGAAGTTTCAAAGGCAGTGCTATCATCAATTTGACTTTTAATTTGCTTGATATCTTCTGCACTTGCCTCACTTTGATTTTCTTTGTCATTCATGGACTAATTTTTGTCAAGACAATCATGACTTCTGTCATGAATCTTTCCTTGATTGTCTGGTGTACTTTGATGGCTGTCCTCTTCATCATGCTGCTCTTCCTCATCATCTTCCTTCTCTTCCTCATCATCTGGCTACTCTTCTTCATCATCTGGCTATTCTTCCTCATCATTTTTCCCACTACTTTCATCTTTGTGGCTATTGCTGCTTTCTTCTTGGCCATCTCCCTCTTCTTCATTTTCTTCATCATCTTCATCATCCTCTTCCTTAATGATTTCCTCATGTCCATCACTGATTTATTTATTTTCATCATCATCCTCTCCCTTAATGCTTTCCTCATGATCATCACTGCTTTCTTCAGGGCCACCATTTCTTTCTTCAAGGCCATCATTAGCAGTTTCCTCCTGACTGTTGCCATCTATTTGTTCTTCACTAGGGCTATTATCAGCCTCTTCACTTGGTAGATTACGAGAAGAAACAAGAGGTGAAATTATTTGTGGAGAAGGCACATGGGGAGATGATGGATGAGTGGAGGTAGATGCTTGTGAAGTGGAAGGCAAGTTATGTTGGATGAAGGCTCGGGGGTCTGTAAAAACATCATGTCAGATGAAGGTTTCCCAAGATATTCCTTTCTACTCTAGCTGATATAGAACAATCATTTTGATTAAGGAGTGGTGAAGAAGGCTCGGCATTTGGTGGTCATAGTTTTTCTTCTTGATAAGTGAGGCCATTTTGTCAATTCTCCGAAAAAGGTAGTATGGTAGATTCATCATATTGACTTTAGTGAAGTGCATTAGCAACCTTATATGATATGAGTAGATCTTGGAAAATATCCCTTCACAGGTGAAATACCTGATAATTTGCTTCATTAGGACAACATATCTTTCTAATAAGTGGGAGAAAGGGAAAACAACCTTGCATTTTTGTTGGTAGTTGGGTTTCAGGTAGGGCTCATAATATCTCAACTGCAACTTATTTTGTTTGAACCATATTTCACCAATGTATGGTATATCGGTTGATTTTGAAATAATCTTAGCTGAGAGCTCAAATTGCACCCCTGCTAGGTTAATTTGATGATTTTTCAAGTAAAAGGAAAACAACCTAGTCAAGTTTGGATTATTGCCAACTTGTTTGATCTTTTCACAAAATTGATAACACCCTACATCCTGAAAGCATGAAAGGATCATATGAGAGGAGGTAACCTAGACTGTGTCTAAGGGTTCAAATCTATTTGCCCTCCCTCCTTTGTACTGAGGCTTGGTAGGTGTTTGAACCTTATCACTGCTGGTGTGGCTCTCTGATTCAAACATGGTGGTTGATTCTCTTAGCACAGAAAGGTGCTTTTAAAAATTGTTTGAGGGCTTTTGGGTTAAAAAGGTTGTAATGAGTGAAAAGAGAGAAAATATGAGCAAATGAAGGCAAGATGGAAATCTTCAAAGGTATATTCAGTGTTTTTAGAGGTTGGATTGATGCCACTCACCCTCCTTTGGTATATATAACAATTTCCTCTTTCCAATCCTAAACAAAGGTATATTTTTTTTAGAAATAGATTGTAATGCAGCTTAGGATTTGGTTCATTTGAGACCTTTAAATATGATTTTTCTTAGAAAAATGGAGGTTTAGGAGGTAACAAATCACCAACCTTGCTCTCATCCTTTGTTGAGGCCTTGAGGGTGAAGAAAATTTGAAATTTTACTCCCTTTAGCAATTTCAAGGAAAATCTGCCTGTGCGTAATAGCTAAGAGCGTAACACCTGAGTTGAGCATTGTTCGTAACACCAGGAGCGTAACACCTGAGTCTGGGCACTGTGCGTAACACCCAGGAGCGTAACACCTGAGTTGGGCATTGTGCGTAACACCCAGGAGCGTAACACCTGAGTTGGGCGCTGTGCGTAACACCCAGGTGCGTAATAGTTGAGTCGGGTCCTGTCGGGCTCTGTGTGTTACACTGCAGGTGCGTAACACCTAGGTTTGAGCGCTATTGGGCTCTATGTGTTACACTGCAGGTGCGTAACACCTGAGTCTGGGCACTGTCAGGCTCTATGCGTTACACTGCGCCAGGTGCGTAATAGCGGGTGCTGGGTGCATAACGCAGTGTTAAATAACATTGCGACCACCCCTCCTATGCGTAACACTGCAAGCCAGGTGTGTAACAGTGACACAGGAGTGTAACACCTGCAAACTTCCCCAATTTTCTCAGAAAATGAAAAAATCTTCTCTCAACGACTCTTTGTGGTTTGGAGATGACAAATGGTGTGGGGGAAGTATGCTCAAGGCCTTTATAACCCTTTTGAAAAAATAATTTGGAAGTCGAAACCCACTTTGATAATGTTTTTTTTTATTTACCTTTTATCACTGTGCCTTTTTTACTGTTTGGTGTTGCAAGTGGCGTGTTTGATTGACAAAGTTTATTTTCTCTATTTGCTGGGGGCCCCTCAAGGTTCTCTTTAATCTTTCCAATCTACTTGAAGACATCAAGACTACTCCTGTACACTTTTTGAAAGAAAAGGAACTTGTCTTGGATTTTTTATCATTTTATACAAACAACAAACCTATCCCTTTTTTCCATTTCTCCCTTTGAAACTAATATCCTTTGTATGCCCTCTACTATTTAAGAAGGAGGCCTTGTCATCTTTATTTGACCTGTCTTGCCAATCTGTGCAAACTCTTAGGTTTTTAGGGCTTTTCAAAAAAAACAAGGAGTGTTGCTTTCCAAGTTTCTCTATAGCCTCTGAGGACTTATTTATTATTTTTCAACAATCTTCAATGTGCACTTGATGGAGTTGAGGTGGGTTTTTCCCTTGTGGCCTTTGTGATGGTTTCTCGCCTATCACCACTGTTTTGTTCAACAACCATAAAAAACCCTGTTTCTCCTTAAAACACAGGCCTGCTACCTTTTTCTTGCTTGTGGATGTCTCCTAGTGAGGATTTTATCCTGTTACTTTAACTCTCCTTTTGCTGATGGCAACCTTGATCATTTGTTTGCAAAAATATGAACAAGGGTAGTTGTCCCTTGGAATATTTGTGTTCTAAGCTAAAGAGGATTTTCTTGAATGAATGTTAACCAATCTTGGGCCAAATTGCTTGATTTTATTCCTCTTTGAATACAATTTCTTCATATAGGAAAGCATAGTTTGTAGGGAACCAAATCCATCCTATGACTGAGTGAGACCTTAAGTGACCTAATGGGGCTTTCTTGGATTTGGACTTTGGACTGAGATCTAGATTTAGGGTTCACAATTGTAAGATAGGATCCATGCTAAGCTTAGTGTATTCGAAGACCTAAGGTCCAACATACTTGACTATCCAAAGGGCCTGTAGAGACAATAATTGTTTGAGAATATTATGGAAGAGAAAACAAGGTTATTTGATTGGTAGGTTTAGGTAGTAGTGGAGAATTCTGTAGGTAAACAAAACAAAGGATTTGGGCGAAAAGGCAAGACATGGTGAAAAAATGGGTGACAAGTTAGGTTTAAAACAAATGGCTTGAGCCCATGATGGGTCTTCCATGATTGGTGGGCCAGTAATGACTAGATACGATGATAAAATAGTGAAATTTCTATCTTATGATAATGAAGGCAATGATATTTCTAAAACTCACTGTAATATCCCTTTTTCAGGAATATTGCCAAGCTGCTCAATAGGAACGTTGCATAAGAAAATATGGGCAAATAAAAAGCGGGAAAAAGCTTGGTTCCTCTTGAATATTCTGTGTGGGACTCAAATATTTAATATCTTAAAAAAAAAATCAAGTTAGATCTGCTAAACAGATCTCCCACAAACGGGTACCAGTGAGATATTCCTCTTTAAGACATTATCAATCAACAATATGATCTAAACCAGAGATTGAATTAAGGGGAATTTACTGGATATGTCACCTATACAAGAAATGATGAGATCTAGAGGCTATTTGGCCCTTTTCAGACTCTGTCTATATACCCTTATCGAGAGGTAAGATCCCAAAGGGTTTACTCAGCAAATCATGATTGAAAAACGAATTTTTCAGATATGATAGCTTCATATATCATGAAATGTGTTTGAGAATGCTCAAAAACCAATATAAATAACAGATACACTCTTTCCTCAACTTTTTAACTTCAGAAAGGTGGGGGAAAGCATCAATTTATGCACTAAAATAGGTTTATAAAGAAATATGCGTGAGAAAAAAGGAAATGGCTCTGGGATATGTTAGATTAGGTTAATAGGGTATCACATGCCGAATTTCAGCTCAAAAAAAGGCGTTTTTCTATGTTAAACAGTTCCTCCTTCCCGACTAGTCAAGAAAAACCCTGATTTCCCATAACCTAAATTATGCAGAAAAGTGTTGAAGCTTGGGAAGTGTAATTTATGAAGGGAATTACTGATTTTATGTAGAAATATCAGTATGCAGGTTCAAAATAATATTCATTTATCTTAGGCATGGAAAAATAAACATTTCTATGAAGAAAAACCCTGCAATGAGTTGCTGCAACGCATAGGAGAAAGACTGCAGATTATATCAGTGTTATTTTTCAAGGGTTTCAGCTGCTGTAAGTGAAAACTCAGATCTATGAAATATCTATGGCTGAAACATAAGATCCATACCAGATCTGGAAACTACTCAGTCTTCTCTATAAGATTCCCTTGGGATTTCATCAAAATAATGCCGGAATAAATGTAGATCTGACATATAAGCTACAGAACTGCAGAATACTCAAAATTTCTGAAGATGAATTTTATTATAACTGAAATAATATCTGAAATAGCTTATAACAGTAGCTACATCAATATTTACAAAGTGAGAGGCAAGCCTTAATCACTATAGATCTTCTATTGCACAAAAACTGAAATAACAATAAAACCCAAGTGCAGAAACACAGTTCTTGAGAGGGATTGCGCAGTAGCTATAGAAAAATGAAGAAAATTATATATGATATAGATATTAATACAAAATAAGAGTGAGATCCTCTTCTGGGTGGTCACAAGACATCTTCCCTGAGAGAAGTCTCCTCCAAAACAACTAGATCTCTGTAGATCTAGACTACCACTTGTTGCAACTGAAGCAGCTGAAAAACCCTCAACATGATCAAAGTTGCTAATGAATATGGAGCTTGGTCTTCAACCTGATAGTGGCTCATTTCAGTACATTCTCCTCCAAGAGCTACTCAAGGAAGGAGGGAGAATTCCTAAACAGGAAATCCTCTTCCCTTAGGCTAAACAACCAAGGGAGCTAGAGTTTCTCAAGCAACCTCTATTTCAAAATGTCATTAACAACCATTTCTTGAGCCCTCACCTCCTTTTTATAACTTGAAGGGGTGCACAAACCCTAAACCACGTCAATGGACTTAACCCCTTTCACATTGGAACCTTCTTCTAAAACTGTGCTGGTTCTCCAAGGAAGTCCAATTTCTATTCACACATAAGTGGATTTTTGTTGCAAAGGCCCAGATTTATCCTTTTTCACATTGGGCATGTGTTTATTATTTTATTTAAGGAGCTTTGCATGTCCTCCTCTACATTTTATTCATCAAACAATAAGAAAGAAACAAAATGAAGTATTCCTATTAGCTTGGGCTAAATAGGAATATTACACTCAAAATGTTTATGAATTTTGTTTCTAGAAATCTAGGACCAATACTTAGTCATCTTCAGATAGTGAAAATTATGGATGACTAACAACCCTGAGCATATTTAATCTTCAAAGTGGAAAAATAACTTACATAATTGCTCCTCTTCCTCTACAACTTGCAACATCATGCTTAGAACATCCCAATCATCTCTGATAGACTCTTTCTGAGCCTAATTTTGTCGAATAATGCCAAAGTTATGGCTCCTTCAGTTTCTCCTAGGAAAGCTCCTCTAAATCTAGAGAAACTCTAGTTAACCCCGAGAAAACTGGAGGTTCCGCCAAAATGGGCAGCCTCCACCAACATAACCACCATATTAAACTCAAATTAGTTTAAATATAAGTGCAATTTTAACTGAGGTTTAGGCGCGTTAATAGTGCTTAAACAAATATGCATTAAGTTGGATTATGTGCATTTTAAACATGGATTAGTGCTTTAATTAAGCACGTTTTATGTTTTAACTCTGCCATTAGCATAAGCCCTCCATTGTGGTCATGAGCGTGAAGTATAGTGGTAAGGGGTTGGCCCTCCTTTTTCTGCACAATCTTTGTTTAAACGTAAATATGTGTTGCGCTCCATACATGTTATGAAACATTTCGTAGGGTAGTTGGTATGTGTGTTGAGTGTTGCGGGTGAGGTCGCGGGGTCGACCTTGATCTCTATCGGTCCTCCCCATAAAATTTTTCTCCACCACACTATATGAAATTTGACCTTTACATAGCCAAATTTTCGGCCTTTGAGGGGTACGTGGCAGCCTCTGGGCTAGCCATGTGCCCTCATCCCATTGGTTCATTAAAAACCAATGAAATTGTTGTGTGTAGCCCAGAAATTTGGGCCAATCACAATTTGACAAGTGTCAGCACACCGTTGGCCGGAGGAAAACCAAAAATTTGACCCCTTTGACCCTGTTTGAACAATTTTTTTTTTAAATTTGCCTGTTTGGAAAAGCAGACAACAAGCTCTAACTTTCTCATATGGACTCTATTTTGAACGAAACAAAATGCACCCAAGTCAGGAAGACAAGATCTATCCGATCGTTTAGGTTCCGAGCGATTCTGATCACTTTGAATTTTTAGCAATTTTTTTTCCCCAATTCAGTTTCTGATCATTCCTTCCCATTGAAAAGGTTGTTGGTCCCACAGAAGCTGGTTATCTGATGAGAGGTTAATAATTTTCTCTTTTCCAAGTTCTATCAACTTGATTCTACTTGGAAAAATCTCCATGACAACCACTTTGGTTCACTGACATGCCTTGCCTTGCAAATGGATTGGCACTTCAACCAATGTCCTCCCTTCATTGCTGACCCAATCCAACAATTGTTGGTTGCTTGCTAGCTGATTAAACACCTTGTTGTACCAAAGTGATCCCTTTGTGCTTGAAAAGCTGACTGATGGCCTTCCCACTAAGAATCATGTTCCTCCTTTGCACACACATGCATTTGATGCAAGCTTCTCCTTGGAATCCACTTTTCCAAGTTAAGCCCACCTGAGTGAACTACAACAATGAGTTCCAATATTAGTAATCACAAGAAAATAAATGGCCATTATTTTTACCTACATGGTTCCAAATTCCACATCCGGAAGAATGCATTTTCCATCTCTTTCGCTTCTTGGCATCAACACATCAAATGGTCTGCAATGGTCGTTGTTTTGGTTGTAATCATTTTTGCATCTTGTCCCTCTTTTCTGCTTCTTGATTCCATCATCCTCCAGAATTGACATGCTTCTCATGCCATGGATTTGAGAATCAATGCTAATCATGAGCCTCTTGCTCAAGAGTGGACCTTCCAAAATCCTGAGACATCTTGTCACAAGAAAAAACCATTAACTCTAAAAACACATCATGCAAGAAACACAAATTGAAGACCTCTTCCTTTTTCTCCTTCAAAGCAACAAATGTCACATCCTGTGAATATCGACATGCATTCTTACATCTTGTTGTACAAACCCATCGACCAAACACAAGTCGACAAAACATGTGTCTTCAAACAACTGACTCTCAAGTCAAACAAAAGCATGTACAACACTTGACGATTATTTTCCCAAAATAACAAAAATTTCACATCTCATGAAACAATTCATCAACATCTCACTTTCATCCTTGGAGACAAAATCAACTCTTCCAAGTTGATATGACATACATGTAACAATCAATCGACCAACACAAGTTGATCACTCATGCATGTGCAAATGATCAACACTCTCAAGTTGACAAAATACATGTTAACGAATTAATCAACCAACACAATTCAATCACGCATGCATGTTCAAACACAATGAAACTATAAAAAAGTCCATTGTTCACACACAAAAACTCTCATGCATGTATACAATGCTTAACTCTCTCGCAAGTACAATCAAAATTATAAGAATCCCATTGGTATGTATGAATACTTAATGAGCTGAAATGACCAAATTTGCTGCAACAAAGTGAGTCAACATACTCCACTTTCAAACACCTTCCTGGCGTAAACATGCAACATGAATTCTAGAGACAAATAAATGCATTCACATGAAAATTGCAACTACAAATTTCCATCTCTAATGCTTCTAAGTGAGTCAACATAACTCTACTTTTCCAACATCTTTCTTCGTGCAATATGTAGCATACTTTCAAGAGAAAATAAATTTCAATTGGCAAAGAAATGCATCAATAAGACAAGATTTGCATCAATCATCAAAATAAATGCAAGGCCTTAATTCTTTAATAAATCTAACCATCTCTTTCCAAACCACTTCAATGGCGCTTCTTTCAGCTACACTTCATCATGTGTATCATCCTGAACCACATCAATTATGAAATCCTCTTTTCCATTCTTGTCAATCTCTCTCTCCACCTTCTTCAAATTTCGTGGATGACTTGTTGGATACAAAGTCCAACACTTGTCTACAATATGACCCTGCTTATGGCAATGAGTGAAAAATAATTGCATCTTCTTTTCAACATGGTTTTCATTGTCCATTGGACCTTTGGATTTTTGTCTCCTTTGTTTTGAAAGTTTCCTGTGCATGGCTATCTTCTTCCAACACCTCAAAACAGTATGGTTATTCAAACCACAAAAGGAACATGTAAATTTTCTCCAAATATTATGTGAGGATTTACCATGTTTTTCATAATCAAAAGCAAATTTAACAAAGGCAGATTTATACCTTACACATTCAATTTTGTCGCCTTCTTGAGGAGGTGAATTTTATGAGGTAGTAGCTCTATTCAGAATACCAAAAATGGCCTCAATGGATTTAGAGCTTTCAACATCCTCTTGTTTTCCATTTCCATTAGTTGCATGCTTATGAACATCTTCTTGCAAAGTGGGTGTAAAAATTTTGCATTCCTCATGAACACAAACTTCACAAGCTTGAGGTAATGAACATATAATGAAAGTATTTCTTGAAACACCTTCATGTGCCTCCTTGGCTTTGGATAATTATCCATCATGTTGTCCATAACCAAGACCCAAATACCTAGGCATTTCCTCAACAACAATTGGCTCAACTATGCCTTGTGCATGTTTTCTCAATCCTTTACCTTCATAGCCCATATTCATCAATAATTTGGACCCTATTCCTCTAAAGCACCAAAACATTCATCCTGAGAGGAAATTGAAGATAAACTTGATTTCCATACCTCATTTTCATGCACATACCTGGCCAGGGTTTCATTTTCAATATGGAGCCAAGTCTCCATCTCATGCATATTTTCAAGAAGCTCTTGCTTTTCCTCCTTCATGGCAATCAAATGCTCTTGAAATATATTGCTGTCATTCCTATCTTCAAACATCTCTTGCACCATATCTCTCATGATGTAGAGCTTCTGCAACATCTCTTCATCAAAGAGTCTTGCTATGAACGATTGATTAGAAAGAGTTCTAGATGTAGCTATCATCACACTTTTACTGCATAAAAAGCTTCTTTGTCATGATTTGAGAGATGGGTCCTCAATCTTGACCTTCTCCTGAAGAGAGGAGATACACATAAACTTGCACACAGTTAAATTCTCCTTGCACAAATACAAAACCAATAGCTAATATTCTAGCTAACCTTGGAAAACCCTAAGCTAAACTTGGGCTAAAATGAGCTAAAGTGTGCTCTGATACCAACATGATTTGAATATGGACAAACTAGTTTTGATGTGCTAGCTTCCTCATTAGTATTAAGTAAAAGTGGGCTTAAGTATTGTCTCAATTAGCAAGTTATGAGAGGGTTTATGTGTCAATATGTGTCTTTTATGAGAAATTTATGAGTTAAACTAGTTTTAAAAACACATGAAAAGCAAGTAAATGCAGATAAATAATACATAACAAGCACATTACATAGAGCTGATAAAGGAGTTCACACCTCCTGGGCTACATCTCCTTGTACCTGCTTCAATGGCTAGGCCCTCTTTGGATTAATGGTCAATTCTTTGATTACATGCACCTGCAGTGCTTCAATGGATTCCCAACCTGCTCCAATGGATTCAGAAGACCCAAAAACCCCTAAGTAGCCTCTTCTAGCTCTACAAATGGTCTTCAAGTGAACTAGACATGGCCTCCTCTCCTAGTGGCCCTGAGGATATTTAATGTTCAAAGTGGAAAATTCACTTAAAAAAGTGTTCATCTTCCTCTACAAACTGCAACATCATGCTCAGAGCATCCCAATCATCTAGGATAGACTCTTTCTTAGCCTAATTTGGTCAAATAATGCCAAAGTTATGGCTTCTTCAGTTTCTCCTAGGAAAGCTCCTCTAAATCTGGGAAAACACCAGTTAACCCTGACAAAACTGGAGGTTCTGACGAAATTGGTGGCCTCTGCCAACTTAACCGCCATATTAAACTCAAATTAGTTTAAATATAATTGAAGTTTTAACTGAGGTTTAGGCGCGTTAATAGAGCTTAAAAAAATATGCATTAAGCTGGATTATGCACATTTTAAACACATATTAGTGCTTTAATTAAGCATGTTTTATGTTTTAACTCTGCCATTAGCATAAGCCCTTGGTCATGAGAGCGAGGTCCTGTGGTAAGGGGTTGGCCCTCTTTTTTTCCACCACAATCTTTGTTCAAACATAAATATGTCTTGCACTACGTACATGTTAAGAAACATTTCGTAGGGTAGTTGGTATGCATGTTGAGTGTTGCGGGCGAGGTTGCAGGGTTGAACCCAATGTCCACCGGTCCTCCCGATAAAATTTTACTCAACCACACTATATGAAATTCGACCTTTACATAGTCAAATTTTTGGCTTTTGAGGGGCACGTGGTGGCCTCTGGACTAGCCACGTGTCCTCATCCCATTGGTTCATTCAAAACCAATCAAATTGTTGTGTAGCCCATAAATTCGAGCCAACCACAAGATGACAAGTGTCATCACACCATTGGCTGGAGGAAAACCAAAAATTTGACCCCTTTGACCCTGTTTAACCTTTTTTTATTTTAAATTCGCCTATTTGGCAAAGAAAACAACATGCTTTACTTTCTCATACAGACTCTGTTTTGAACGAAACGAAGTGCGCCGAAATCAAGAAGACGAGACCAATCTGGTCATTCAAGTTCCAATTGATTCTTAGTACTTCGAATTTTTAGCAAATTTTTGCCCCCAATTCTGTTTCTGATCATCGAGGCAACTCATGTACCACAATTTTCTCCCTTCTACACATATACACAGTTGTGGTCTTCCCTTATTATAACTACCCTTGTACCATGAAATGTGGTGTAAATGATTCCCTTGATCCCCAGTTCGTTCCATTACTATATCATTTGTCACCTGCCATTTGAGGGATGTACCATGGACATGTCACCCCCTTTAGAGATTGAAACCACCTAAAATGGTCCTTAATTAATCCCTTATTGAGCTTGGAGACACTTGTACATGCCAAAGCCCAATATGGAAGGAAATTCCACCATGAAGTTCCCCATTGATTCCATGTCTTGTAAGATCTTTTACTTGATTATTCTAATGATTTGTTGTATTGGAGGGAAAAGGGGCACATTGGATCTTATGCAAGATTGTGGGTGTGTTTCCATTTTGGGATTGGTCTCCCTATATAGTATCCTAGTCCTTCAGACGACCACATTGGCACTTGTATGGTGATCATTGAGAGCCATGGGCATCCACCATAATAGATAGTACTTCATGGATCCCTTACACCATTCATTGATTTATTGTGTTCCACCTTTTGGATAAGGATGATGCACCTGGTTCACCATGCCCAATCGACTCCACACTTTCACCATACACTTGGTATATGATTCATCATCTAGATGAGCACCATAGATGGCTTATGACATCATCATATCCCTTACAAATGGTTTACATGCATTTTCGATCCACTTGGAGACCCGTGAGGATGTCCTTGTGCCCCCACACCCACTTGGGAGCACTAAGGGTTTTACTTGAAGAAAAAGGGGCCAAACCCTTTTCCACTATGTTTGAGGTCCATTTTCACATAATGCACATTCTAGACTTCATTAGGCCTCTTAAAAGGCCCAACGAGTCACTTTATTGATCATTTGACCCTCTTGGTAGGCTTATTATTGCGCCGAGAGGCGCATCTACAGCTCCATATGACCCCGATGTCAGGTGTGTCACGTCCTCAATGTCGGCTTAAATTTCAAATTAAAATAAAAAATAAAAAATAACAATCGGGTCGTCTTAACAAACAAATTTTAAGAATCGTATAAATAAACAAAATTTGTTTTAAAACAACTCAGCTCTAATTCACATAATTCCAAGCTCCAAGAATTTCTGCAGCGTAACTCAGCTCTAATTCACGGCTCTAATTCCAAGCTTCAAGAATTTCTGCGGCATTTAGAACTGTAAGCGCCGGAGCTGGAGTTCACTCATGTAATGTATAAAAATTGAAACTTGACTTCATTCCACTTATATTCGTATTGCTCGAAGAGTAAATTTTGAACTGGGTAATGTATAAAAATTCATGGCATTTCACTCCACCTTCATATCGGGCCTTGGTGGTTGTGACAGCAATTAAGCAGGCAGCTTATGTCATTTATGTTTCATTGGTTTGCCCATCATGCTATCACTCCTTTTCATTTAACATTGCAATAATGAATCACGTTCACTGCATTAACATCGCAGTAACAAATTTGTTATTGTTTTATCAAGAGCAACTTTATTCGATCTCCTTTATCAAGGAAGCGTGGTTTTAAAAACCATTTGTCTTAAATTTGATTTTGAAATTAATGAATGAAGTTGTATCTACCATTTCAAATTATTATTTTAAGTTTGATATCGACATTAACACATGAAATCGCCTTTTATTAATTCAAATTATGATTTCAACATTGTTTTAAATTTATTTTGTACTTGTGTCTGTGAATTTTCCCCGATGGTTTTTATTAATTTTTAGATATCTATAAATACATTTTACCCGAACGGATTGGGAAATTTTAACTTAGTTTTCAAAATGAAGGCATTACCATTTACATGGGAAGAAAATTCTATGGCCCACGAATACAAACGTATTAATAATTACATATTTTAATTATTTTTTTAAATTTTTTATTATTATTTAAGTTATTTCGGTTTTTTCATTAAAGCACGATTAATTTAATGAAAAGATGAAGTTTTGTAGGAATATGCAGAATTATTAATATTTATTTATTTTTGGTTATTATTGAGTGATATAATTTAGGTAATTTACGTAGTAAATATTAATATAAATATTTATTACTCATATTATTATAAATATATTTGGTGATCATAAAAATGAAATAATTAATATATTAAATAACAAATATATTAATATTTTATAAATATTAATATATAAATATTTATATTAATATTTAATGTCCAAATTTTATCAAACACAATTTACAATATTGCACGTGTACAACAATTGCTTTATAGACATAGAAAGAGTATTAAATATTTTGTAGTTAGATATTTGATATTTTGTAGCTAGGTATTATATATATATATATGGTTAATTGATGTGTTTGGTTTTTTTGTACATGAATATAATATCATGGGTACTAGTAATGGGGAAACTAATAATAACAATATTGAAGAAATGAGAAGTGTAAAGAGAGAAAGAGTTAAAAGACAAGGATCAAATATTATGAAACAAGTAATTGAAATCGAAAGAGAGCAGAAGAGGGTAGAAAAAAATGAGCAGCGAAGATTGCGAAGACAAAATATGACTAATGATCAAAGGGAAGAACAACGAAAGAAGGAACGTGAAAGAAAAAGGTAGCAACGAGAAAGACAAAATGAGGATGAAAGGGAAGCAGAACGAATAAATAATTCTCAGAGAAAAAGAATGAAATTTGAAGAAATGGATGAGGACGAAAAGGAAGAACATAGAAGAAAACAAAGACAACAATATGTAAGATCACATAGAAAAATACAAATCGAAGGTCGTAGTGATCTAGGGCCAACAATTGAGGCTCATTCTCCTATAAGTATGAATCTACAAAATCATCAACCAATGGAGCAATGTGACGATGAATGTGAAATGATTTCCAATGTACCAGTGGAAGATGAAGTTATTGCACATAAAAGATTTCGTGAAAGAATTGATAAATTAGGTCATCCTCAAATGTGCCATGTGTGTGAGGAGTCGTATCCTGGCATTCAAGTGGTGACTACAAAGACTGGTCCAATGTTTAAAATATGTAAACAAGAGGGTAATAAACATAGATTTTCATCACAAAATAATATGAATCCGTGGTTGCAGCCTTTGATCCTTGGAAGTCTTACACAAGTTGAGGAAATGTTGATAGCAAGAGTGAGTCCAATTTTGCAGGTAATGCATTCAATAGGTGGCCAATACAAATATAGAGGACACACAATCAGTTTTCCTCAAGATGTTAAAGATGTTGCAAATAAATTGCCTCAACATATTAAAGACTTGGATTTAATGATGGTGGTGTTAGTTCCCAAATCCACCTTAGGCTGAAATAAGGCAGAAGAAGGACAACACCAAACCACGCTCAGCCTCGTAGCAAGCCCTATGAGGACATGAGAGGGTTCTCTCCAGGTCAATCTCAATGAAAATATTCAAAGGGGCTTGAGATGATGATAAAAACAACTAATATTAGGCTAGATAAACAAATAGGAGGGTTTGATTTTTATTTTTAGGGGTTTTTGTTGGAAAAAGAGAAAAACAATTTTTGGGCTTGGGGATGAGGCCAAATTCTTGCAGAGTTCAAGTTGGGGCAGGATAGGCAATGAATTTGATGTCTTAGATCAATGGATGGATAGAAAATACTGCTGAGGAGCTGAAGAGGGCAAGAGAGTGCAAGGATCCTCTTCAAACTGACGAAAAACACGTAAAAATAAACAAAAGTTTAAGGCAGAGCACCAGCAAATCAATGAATTCTACCTCAATTACTCATTTTTTTAATTCAGAAGCATAGAGAAGGGAAATGGCATACGTATAACATTAATGAAACTTAAAACAACATGAGAAGAACATCATCAAAACTCAGAAGCCACAAGAATCCCAACAAGTGCTGCAAAACTCTGGTCTTTCCTTTGCCAAAAACTGAAAGTGGATGTACAATGAGGTGCCAAACTTTTCCCAAGTATCCAACCCTGAAAATGTCTCAGAAAATAAAATATATAGACCATCCTAACCCCTTCCCATGCCTCTAGGGGTCAAGCTCATCCTTCTAGGAGCTGTTTCAACCAATTCTAAACATGGAACTAAAATCTAGGCAGCCAAACAACTTGCCTCTATATGCTAGGAAACTGATCCATTCACTTAATTTTCACTTTTTAGTGAATGAATCCTCTAGAACAAGTAAAAACATGCCAAATTTACATCATAGTCATCAAATTACATCATGGTAGGTCAATCATCACATGAAAAAGTAAAACTAGTCAAAACTGGGCGAATTTCTGAGCTGAAGAGTGAAAATGAGGCAAAATTTCTCTATGCACCGCGCTCAAAAACTCAATGCGTTGTGCCACTTTGGAGGTGATTTTGAGGCACTTCACGAAGTCCAAATTGAGCTCATGATAGCTCATTGGAAATCCCTGGATGTCTGCTATCCAACCCAAGTGGAATTTTTCAATGTGGATGTCATTTGACCCTCCAAAACTGCAATCTCCCAAGACTGGTTCCTGCTGGTGCAAAAAGTGGCAGAAAGGCCATTTTTGGAGTGTTTTTGGCCCTTTAGGCAGCCCAAAATTTGATGAAATTCTTCGGCCATTCCTGAACATACATAATATATCATGAAAAACCCAAAAATGCAAAGTTTTCCTCCAGAAGATGTCCCAATCATAAGCGCGCGTCGGGCGGAAAAACCTGTTTTGCAACCAAAATTTTCAAAATGACAAAATCTTCTCCAAATTTGCTGAAATTTGGAGTGAAGGTCTCCCATCATGTCTCATGCTCAGCCAAGGAAGCTTCAGCCAAGATTCGGAGTGGATCCGGCCTTTTCCGACGTTTTAGTGCTTTTCTCAGCCTTGCCTTCAGGATCTTCATTTTTGCTCTGCAAACGTGTGTGCGGGCCCAATAGTGGTTTTTCATATGTATGAGCATGTATTTGTCCCTATTGGCCTTCGCCAAGAGCTTCTCTAGATGAATTTTGACGTGCGTAAGGCAAGTCTCTCGCCCAAATGGTGTCATGTCACCTAGTCTCTTCTAGGCTAATTCACGGTCTTCACGGATTTGCCGCAACTCTATGAGTGTCTGCTAATCCTCCAGTTGTTTATTACATTGCTCCAAGTAATCTATAACCCACTAAGCTCTCTGCAACTTCACGGTCAAAGTATCAATCTCAGCCTTTTGTTCCTGGATGATCTCTTTCAGCTTTGAGCTAGGAGAGCTCGCATCAACATTGATCAAAATAAAATCAGTATCTTGGCCTCGCGAGGGGCCCTCATCGTGCATAGGCTTCTTGCCTCTGTCCTGTACCTGTGCTGATGTAGAAGGCGAGACCCCTTCCACACCATGTGGAGATAGTACTCACGCTGCTGATGAAGATAACGAGACCCCTTCCACCCCTAGTGGAGATAGTACTCGTCGTGCTGCTGCAAATAAGGCTCTGTGGCCTCTCTGATATGTCACACACCCTGGAGCACTGATAGGCTCAGTCTCAGGAACCTCGAACTGATGTGAAGGCTCTGCCTCATCATGAACAATCTCGGGAGGAGGCTGAGAGGCTGTAAAGAAGTCACGAGAAATGAACTCATCCCATTTGATGCCCTACAAACCAGGCTGATGTACCACAATGATTTTAATGAGCGCATAATGATAGATGTTGTTATGTTGCTGCTCTGGAGTCTTCTTCTGCACAAGGGTAGTCATCCGCTCTATGTTTCAGCACATGAAGTATGGAATATTTATCATTCGCACTCTCGTGAAATGCATCAGAAGTCTGATATGGTATGCATAAAGGCGCGAGAATCTACCCTCGCAGCTGAAATATCTAATGATGAGCTTCATTAATGGCGCATAGGATTCCTTCAGAAACCGGAATGGGAAAAATATTCTCAGCTGCCTCAAATATCCAGGCCTGATGTAAGGTTCATAATATGCTCTATCTAGCTGCTGTCTCTTATTCCACTCCTCATCAATGTTCGGTATCTCGGTCGCCTCAGAAATAGCCTCTGGTGTCAAAGTGAAGTTCACTCCAGCAAGATTTACATGACCATCACGCAAATGTAGGACAAATAAGCGAACCAAATCCGGATGGTGCTGAATCTGAGATATCATTTCACAATACCGAAAACATGAATGTTGCTGAAAGCATGTCATTGCAAGCGGGCAAGCCTGCAATTGAGCCAAAGAAGTGGGCTCCTCCCTGACGTGCCTGCCACTCTTATGAGACCTCCTCGGTACATTTAGCTCTGCGGTTGAATCACTGTCCTGCTCATATCCCTACTCATATGATGAATTTGTCTCTGACATGGTGTTGAAAACCAGGTGTTTGACAAATAGGTGATGATAAATATATGGTGAAAACAAGAGTTTGTTTGTCAAGACCAAGTGTGCCACATATACAATAAGGTGTTGTAAAGAAATGTCACAAGGAATACAATAGACTGTCAAATGAATTTAAGTGTGAGGACAGTCACTGTTTGAGGGACTTAGGGATTAAGAACCTTTACAAGTGATATAGGAATAGATGATAATGATGGGGGGTAGTTTTAGGAACAAGAGTCAATGAAATGGCAACATATATGTGAAATCGAGAACATAGAGGCAGTCCTCAAATGTTGTGGGAATTTGGCTTTTTCAATGGATAGTGAATGATAGGGTTTGAGGCTTACCACGTGGGAACAAAAGGGAATGAGGGATATGGGACAGTGGTATAACAATGTGACAGTACTAGCAGTGATAATAATGATAATAATGATAATAATGACAAGAGCTCACATGAAAATGGAATGAGAGTTTAAGCACCAAAATTCAAGTTTTTAACCACCTCTTTTCAAACCCTTGGGAGCATATTTCACTATGGGTATAGAGTTTATGCTTGCACCAATTAAACTCTTGAATCTTCCTTCAAATGACACCCAATAGGAATTAAACTCATATAACAAGCACACACAACTTACTTGGAGGAAAATTAATTGACTTGATTTGAGTTTGGAGCAAGAATGATGATTTTTAAGCCTGTCGAGCCAGTGCACCAAGCGCAGGCCCAATGCGCCGTGCTCAGTTGGTGCGCCGCACCCATGGAAAATAACACGGTGTTTTCCGGCTCTATGCACCGCGTCGTGTGTGTGCGCCGCGGCCTATCCCAATGCGCCGCGCTGTTTGCAAACACCCAGTCTGCCTTTCTCAAAACACAGTTTGGTCTCTCAACTTCCAACTTCGACTTCTCCCTTTTTCTGAATTCCTCTTGATGAAAATGAATAAATAACTTTGAGAAATATCTTGAAAAGAGATGGTTTTAATTTTTTCTTCTCAAAACCCATTTTGTAATGTTTTTTACCTTTGGCACTTTTTCATTTAATACAACTTCTGTCTTTTTGTTTCCTCATGACTTTCTGAGCTTCGAATGATGAAATTGGTTGATTTTTTGCAGGGATGCTGGCGTCGAAACTTGGTAAAGAATGACCAGAGTTTGCATGGTGAAGTACAACATGGTGGAAAGATACATTTTATTACAAAACAAATTTTGACAATTTCTTCTTCAAAACAGAGTTTTGAAGAAGAAACGTCCTCGAGCATATTGATGATGAAAATTTTGAGCTAAAAACTTATTTGAAAACCTCCTCATGGCCTACAGGAATTATTCAACATTTTGAAAGACCAAACCCTAGACCTAGAAATTAAAATGACTCTTTTTGACCAAAACAGCTTCTATGACTGTAGATGACATGAACTGAACTTTGATGAATTTTGAGAAAATTTGACCAACTCAGCAGGTACAAGCATGAGGAAAAATGAGAGAACAAAACCCTTCTGTCAGACAATGGCATGCCCCTAACAGAATGCAGATGAATGAGCAGAATGAGACACCTAAACAATGAAGTGCAAAAAAGAGGAATGATCTCTAACGAAGGGATGTAAAGACCGACTCTAACAGGTATTCAACTATAGATGGCTAATCAGAAGACTATTATCCCACTAGTAAGACTAAAGAAGGTATTGGTAGATATTGCAGGTGTTAAGGTCCATGTAGATTTTGAGTTAATCTAGATAGTAGAGGACACGGACCCTTATCATGCACTCTTGGGTCTGGATTTGCTATTAACATGGGAGGTATCATTAATATAAAGAGGAGAAACATGATATTTGATAAATAAGGCATAAGGGTAATAGTCCCATTGAACCCAGCGGAAGGAGAATGGTATACTGATCGGTCCGGGAAGAAGAAGATGTTGATCACATATACAAACTAACCGCCTTGGATGATGACTGGATCAACCCCATGGCTAACGGCATGTTATGTTTGGAAAGAGATAGTGAGTTCTTATCTAACTTAGACGAAGAGATCAAAAACTGGCAAAATTGACTGCATGACGTTTTTGCGCTAAGGTGTCTTAAAATCACGAAGAGCTTCCGATGTATTTCTTTAGAGGTAAGAAAACTACCCCACTTTGATGGCTCTAGTCATGTTAAAAATTTCCTAGCATAATTGAGGCAAGTGTTCCTAAGGAAGGAAGATTTTGGGCCCTAGACTTGGCCATGTGTGCAACCCCTATGCGCTGGTGGGAAACTCATAAAGAAACTTTCCGAGACTTGGGGGAACGAAAAAGGATGTTGACCTGCCAATTCCATATACCAGCTAACCCACCAATAGAACTCTTCTTGGGGCAAGGAGATCCACATAGGAACATAACTCATTGGCTAGAAGTATGGAATGAGGACACAAGGAATGAATGGCTCCACAGATTTGTTCACACATTAGGACCAATCCCCACCTCCTGGTATTTGGACGTCAAACTACATCAATGCACCAAGCATTGGAGTACGATGGATGAAGACATTGTAAGGAAATTTGGACTAACGGGAGGTACCAAGCAGCTTGATGAAGCCCTGCAGGATATAGACGCACTGGTCTTTTATGAGGCCTGCCCCAAACAAGAACTTTTTGCGCCATCTTAGGATGCGCAACTACAAGATATCATAAACTGTAGAAATATGTCAATGGAAGTATGTGATGAAGATCCCTGGAATATTATGATCGAAGAGTTAGAAGGGGAACGAGTTATTGTAGGTCCATTGCTATGAACATTCGATGTCACCAAACCTCTGAAACTAAAAGAAATCAATATTGGCTCGGTAGAACAACCCAAGGTGGCCAAAATTGGGGATTAATACGATGATGGCACAATGGGAAAGGTTGCTGAGTTGCTAAATGAATATTAGGATCTATTCCTGACCAAGTTCTATGAACTTAAGGGAATCATAGGATACATGGGAGTTATGAGGATTACGTTGAAGCCAGATGTGCGGCCAATCAAAAAATGACCCTATCGCCTAAACCCATAATACAAGAAAAAAGTTAAGGAGGAAATCGATAAATGATGGTTGCAAGTATCATTGAACCAGTAGAGCATTCAGATTGGGTAAGCCCCATGGTAGTCTAGGAGAAGAATACTAAAGGAGAGGTAAGGATCTGCGTCGACCTACGAAAGTTAAATGACGCCTGTGTCCATGATCCATTCCCCACACCATTCTCCAATTAAATCCTTGATAACTTAGGGGGTCAAGAGGCTTATTCATTTATTGATGGATTCTCAGGGTACCATCAGATACGTATTGCACCTGAATATTGTAGCAAGAAAACTTTCACGACGGAGTGGAGTTCATTTTAGTATACTATCATGCCCTTCGGATTAAAGAATGCCCCTGTCATATTTTCACGCATTGTTGTAGCCGTGTTCAAAGAATTCATGCACAAGTTCCTAGAATTCTATTTTGATGACTGGACGATGTTCAGATTAATAAATAACCATGTATCAAATTTGCGCATGATGTTAGATGCCTTCCAAAAACACCATTTTTTCTAAACATCAAGAAATGCATCTTCTGTTTCCTTTCAGAATTCTATTAGGACACATAGTATGTTAGTAGGGGCTGATGGTCGACCCAGCCAAGGTCGCGATTATCATCAATTTGGTGGTTTCAACCACTGAAAAATAGTTGCTTTCCATCCTCGTTCACACAGGTTACTACATAAAATTCATAGAGGGATATGCTTTGATCACTGCTCTAATAGAAAAACTATTGAATAAGGATGTGTCATTCTTCTGGAATAACGAATTCCAGAAGAGCTTCGAGCTGCTAAAATAAAAGATGGCGATTGCACTTATCGTGATATTCCCCGGTTGGGAAAATATCTTCCATGTCTACGTAGATGCATCAGGGACCACCTTGGGAGTTGTCTTTGCACAACCTAGAGAAGGGGAAATAGATCACCCAGTGGCCTACGCTAGCAGGAAGCTATCGAGCGTGGAGCATAACTATTCTACCACGGAGCGGGAGGGGATGGAAATGGTATATGCCCTACAAAATTATAGGAACTATTTACTCAGAGGGAACTTCAAGATGTTCACAAATCATTCGTCCTTAAAATACCTAGTTAACAAGCTTGTGTTTTGGGGGGGGGGGGGGGGGAGAATCTGTCAGTGGTTGTTATTTTTTCCAGAGTATTAGTTTGAAATTATTGTGAAGCCAGGAAGGTTGAATGTTGGGCCGGATGATTTTTCCAAAATTGAGAATGGGGAAGAGGTGACTAACTTGGATGATGGATTTCCTCATGTGCAGTTGTTTTCTATCAAGGTAATTGATGAGCAATTTGTTGATATTATCCACTTCTTGACCACGAGTAAAGCCCCCGATGACTATTCGGTACCATGGAAAAACGAGTTGGTGTCCCGTGCAGCCGACTTCAATATCATCGTTGGATAGCTCTACAAGTTGGGGGTGGATGAGGTACTGCGAAGGTATGTCCTTGAACATGAAAGGCCAGCTATCTTAGAGGAATCCCACGAAGGGGTTGTAGGGGGACATTACGCAAGTAAAGCTACTATGCAGAAGATATTATAGGACAGGCTCTAGTGGCCCACACTACACACATATGCTCATACTTATTGTCTGGCCTGCAATGTATGCCAATGAACCAGGAAACCATCGCACCGAGATGAGATGCTCCTGTGACCACAGATGGCCCTACAAGCATTTGAAAAATGGGCCATCAACTTTATAGGCCCCATTAACCCCATAGCTATGAAGACTGGTGCTCAGTATATCATTACAACTACGGATTACGTTACCAGGTGGGCAGAAGCCAAAGCGGTCAAGGATTGCATTGCGAACACAGCAACACACTTCATTTTTTAAAATATCTTGACTAGGTTTGGGTGCCCAAAGATCTTGATGAGTGATCAAGGTACGCATTTCATTAATGAAATTAATAAGGCTTTAATTGAGGAATTCTCGATCCATCATGCAAAGAGTACCCCATATCATCCACAAGAAAATGCAACCATAAAAGAATTCAACAAAATTTTGGAACATGCACTCACCAAGGTCTGTAATGCACAACGGAATGATTAGGATGTGCATATCCCCTCAGTACTCTGGGCCTATAAGACTACATATAAGAATCTCACAGGAAAGACACCCTTCAGAATGGTCTACGGGAAGGAAGTTATTATGCCTATGGAATACATCGTTCCCAGCTTGCGCATCTCAGCCTTCACAAATATGGCAAACCCATACATCATGGAGGAACACTTGGCACAACGGGTAGCATTGGAAGAAGATTGGTTCATAGCCCAATTCCACCAATAGGTTTAGAAGGCATGGGAGAAAACGTGGCATGATCGAAATATTCGGCAGAAGGTATTTTTGGAGGGAGAATTGGTACTATTGTATGATAGGGAGTTCGTGAAACACCCGGGGAAGTTCTGACAACACTGGTTAGGTTTGTATGTGGTAACGGGAATTACCAATGGCGATGTGGTCAGATTGGCTACACTACACGGTGATTCCCTACAAGGATATGTTAATGGGAGACGACTAAATCCGTATCGGGACTCCTCGGTTTCCATCAAATGACTATGTGCTCAGAGTAGTTGTATAATGGACACTCTGCACACCTTGACATGGATTCGCAAGGATGGTGCACAGAACTGGGAGTACGGGTGGGTGCGATACAGGCACAGGTGTTGTGTGCAGTGGAAAAATCTAGTCATTGGAATGGAGTGGGAGCATGGAAAACCGCGCTTCTCGTTCGATGAAGAGGGTAACTGCAAATTGATGTGATGATTTATGAGGACTTTTTACCGTTACCATAATAATGAAAGAAAATTAATAATCCACCAACTGTTTTTCCCTTGCAAAGGCTATAAGATGAGGATTTTTTGTTTTACAGGATTCAAATACTGCTTAAGATTTTCACACCTTGGCCACTCTGATATATATCATCTCATCTGTCTACTTGTCTTCTGCATGATTGAGCAAGCTACACTGTTTGACAGTAACAACGCTGAGTTCATCTTCCAAGCAAGGATGACTGCTACCAACCCAAATGCACCTCTGCCTGAAATGACGTCCGAGGAAATACGATCTTATGAGGTCCGAGAACTAACCCCTGCAACAAAAGAATTTGTCTCAACTCCAGCAAAGAAAAAGGGAAAAGAAAAGGTAAAATAGGAAAAATGGGTTGGTGAGAAGCCTTGTACATCTCCTCGGATTCGATGCTCCCCTAGGAAAGTGCCTAGGAAGCGATCACCTGCTGCATCCCCGAACCCAATAGCGCTCACAAAAGAAGTTCTGTAGGCAACTCTGCTGATCTGGTTACCACCTTATGTTCGGCCACAAAGAACATCAACATGCATGCCCAACGTGGATATCATATGTGCCTATCTTCAGATGCTTCTGGTTCTAGAATAAGTGCCCCAGCTGGGGGATATGTTCGGCCACCTCCCCCACATAAAGTTCGATGACCATGACGTAGGGAACCTAGGCAGTTTCCCTTCATTAGCTCCTCATGTGTACCTATAATAGGTCGTCAAAGATGGTGTACTCAAGGTAGAGCTAATGGTTTGGGTCAAGGGATTAGCCAGTGCAGACATCTTGAACTTGATGTGCCTCCCCCACTTCTGTTGCTACAACATAACTAGCCTAGTTTTTCGCCAACTAATAGCACTCGTTCATGATGGATGATTGTGGCTACAAGGTGGCATACCAATTGATGCTCTTCTAATTCACTAAATTAATAGCCTCCCTATGTACAAACCCAATCCTAGGGAATGAATGAGCAAGAAATTTGAGCACCATATTGTTGAAGCTGTCTGGGAAAAGTACCATGTCACCCACAACAAGTGGGTCTTCCAGATTGATACAACTAATGATTCAGGAATGTGCATTGGTACTCTACTTCTTGCCTACAATTTGATGCAGAAATTCCAAGCATTGGTTGCCCCTGGTCATGTAATTCGAATCACTGGCCAATGCGAAAAGGGATTATGTTATAATTCGTCCCAATACCTAGCTGAAGAATTTCTCGACAATGTGTGCGAGGCTCAGGATCAGGTAAAATATTTCTACTACTCTTGGCTAATCTTTCTAATCATCTTAGTTGCCTCGGAGACCCTGGAAGAAGCGATATTCCCCCCTCTTGAGCCTGGCATGTGCGAGGGGGCATGGTTTTCCAACCACTTGGAATCAAAGGACCCCAAGCGGGTTGAGGAGAATAAATCCTTCTGGGTACTCTACGATGGGGCTATCTTTGTAGCCATTGGTTCCCAACCACGCCTGTCCCCAACAACCTATGATAAGTATAAGTTTACCTATCTCAATAAAGTATACGATCGGTTCGAAGAGCATCTCGATATTCAGGAAATTGTAGATGATATCATCAGTAAATATGTTCCTCCTCATGTAAATATATTTTATTTTCTAGGGGTAGCAGCATTTCAAGTGACCATACACAATGTGCAAATTCAGGCCCGTAAAGATCATACCTAGCATAACCTCCCATATATGACCACCGAGGCTAAAATCAAACATGTAATTTCCACTTGGCCAAGAGAGTAGAAGGTTGCAACCCACCCAAATGACCCATATGCAACAGGCACATCAGGCCACAACGTAGTGTCAAACTCTACTGCTCCACTTGGCCAAACAACGAAGTCGGTGATTTCAACCTCCACACAACAGGTGACCCCCAGGAGCACTACCGCGTAGCCAGAACCAGACTCCCTGCCGGATCAGAACATAAACGATTTTGATGACGCCAGTACGTCAGTCTTGAATAGTCTCAAGAGTCGCTGTGGGTTGTCTCAGGGGCCTAGAAATAAGTGTAAGGCCAGTAAGACCAGCACCAATGTAGAGGTTACCCTGATGGAGGATGACCTCGACTAGTTTTCTAATGTTGTCACCATTGCGTCTGTTGATCGACAGATTACTTGGGAATAACAGCACAAGGCCATTGTAGAATTATTTCAAGCAAAGTTGAAGGCTAGCTCAAAGCATACACCCTTCAAGTTAGCATAGATCAAGTGAGCATGGACCCATCGAGGTAGACTCACGTGGGCCAGCCAGTCCCTGTTACAGCCCTAGCGACTATCACAGATAGCCAAATATGACCTCTCCCTAGTGCTGGTTTTATCATGGAACATGCTGAATTGTGCACCCAAGTCTAGGCATGCTCATCCATCAACCTTGATGTTGGTCGACTGGCTGGTGCACAGTTGCATGAATTATTTACTGCCATCACCAGCGAAATCCAACATCGAGAAATCAACACACAGTAGCACCTCAGCAAGGCCGAGCATATTATTACAACTGAAGCTACCAAAGCTATCCAAATCTAGGCTGCGCAGGTCGCTACCATTGTGTATAAAGTTTCCTTAGAATAACTGATCAACCGGCTCTGTGAAGACATGCCAAAAGTAATTCTTGCCTCTGTCGAACCACAAGACAAGGTGAAAGGATTTGTCGTTGCCCTAAATGCATCCCAGACCAAGGTAAAGGTTTTCAAGGTTGAGTTTTAACTTCAAATCACATCATTGCAGGCCAAGCTCCAGCCTGACACCCCCCTGGAAGTGGACGTGCAGCGAGCCGCATTGGTTACAGAATTCACGACCATTATCACGACACAAATCAGTCAGGGCATCACTCTTATTGAAAATTTTATGGAATTCTGGTTCTAGGTACAGCACGACCCTCTCCTTTGATAAATCGAACAGGAGTTGAATCAAAAGGAACATGAATGTGAGCAGCTGGAAGCTACAATGACCACCCTTGTTCCAGCCCAGAACTTAGCCTGTCTTCGAACCGACCATGCGCTTCACAGTAAAATTATGGGGCTCTGGCATAAGAAATAGATACTTAACAACCATTTGACACCTTGGTCATACGAAGCCCTCAAGCTTTCACAGGACTTAAACAGGGTGGTCCGACAGTTGAACCAGACTTTAGATAGTGTCACCGCAACCACGGAAGGACCAACCTCACCGAAACTGGTGGACATTGCGTAGACTATCGCTGCATAGATCCTTCATGTTTTTCCTCCATTCAATACCACGATTGAGCATCTCAAGGACAAGATGAAGACCCCACCGGCCCTATGACTCGGGACAAGTCACAAGATTGTGTTGGGGGAATCTTGGAACAGGGTTACCTAGCCTCAATTTTTTCCAGTTTTGTAATATTTTGTAATATTTAGTTTGGCGAAGGGGGTTTGGGGTGGGTCAAAACCCCCAATGAATTGTATTGGGTCAAAAGGGTAGACCAAGGGTCTGCAAACCATAGTTTGCAGACCACAGGATAGCATGGGCTAGTATGATATAAATAGAGGGATATGTCGAGTCTATAGGGGAGGTAAGGAGTAATTAAGCTAGACACGAACTTGTGGATATTTTGTGTCGGTTTTCTGGGTAAGGGCTCCTACTGGCTGTGTGTATGGAGACCTTGAGTCCTGTTATGAGCAAACCACACTGGCTGTGTGCGCAGGATGGTAGATAGAGTCTGTAAGCTGGATTTGAATGTTAATGAATAAGAGGACCTTTTCTAAGCACTAAGTTGTTATGTGTTATATTGGCTGCGCACTATGTTCTTTATATCTGTTCACTTCATACTGATGATTGTTGATGCATACGTGGATGTGATACTGTATGAGATAATAAACGCATAGATATGGTTATATTTGTATACTATTGTATGATTTTTAAGCTCCGGTAGAGGTATTCTGCTGGTACATAGTTAAAGGGTTTCTCTATTGGGCACTAGTCTGATCAATCTGGAAGGACCGCCTTCAATTAACTTTCCCTCTCTTAGGGTGCGGAAACCTGGTTCCATCACCCTCCCATACTACTTCGGATGAGACCTTGACCTGCGCAAGTAGGCCATTGCCGAAAGGGCCAGTAGTATAGGGTTTTGTTGGCAAACCTTAAAGCTGAAACTGGTTCAGGACCCCTCAAGCCAACACTGTACCCTAACCAACAGTGTGTTGGCTGCAACTAAGTTTTGGAAACTTGCAACTAAACACACTTCTAAGGAAATTTGTTCATTCAAATCACTAATAAAATAGATTATATTCTACTAATGATGGAAAATAGAGATAGAGACACCAAGAATGATGGATTTCTCCCTAGCGGAGTCACCAATTTGTTATATGAAATTATAATCTATGGATAAACTAGATTCCTGAGTGTGGTGTTCCTTCACTCAGAACAACAAAAGAAAGAAAAATATTATTTTCTCTAAGAAAAATAGATAGACAGAAAGGAAAGAATCCTATTTATGATCCTTTAGCTCTCCTTCTCCTTCTGTCACTGTTGTCGTCTCTCTCAATCCAACTAAAGCCACTACATCGATTCCTGCAATCAAAGACAAAGAACAACAAACAAAATAAAAATATACAAGTGTCTACTTATCTTAACCAAATAAGACTAATTAGATCTGAGAATACATACACAATTGAGAATTCAATTCACAAGATATAAGCATACATATGATAAAATGAATAGATATATTTATTAAGAAAGTAGAAGGAGAATATTACAAATAATAGATCGATTCTTCGTCAACCTGCTCCAACTTCATATCATCCTCATCACACCAAGAATCATCTCAGCACCATATCAATACTTCCATTTCTCATCAATTGAGAATCCAACAACATAAAATTACACAAAATTCTTCCTCCCTATCACTTAGATGAGTGCTCAATTTATTGGGAAATTGAAGGTAGTTTCTCAATAAATGGAATTGAATGGATTTCTAATAATAGGTGAGACATGTTTCCAAGTTCAGAGGTGATGGATGAACACTTGTGTTAGAAGTATGACAACTATGAGATATTCTAGAAGGCACTAGACATGTGGAGTTTTCTGGAACAATGATGATTTGGCTCCCAGGAGACCAATGCACCCTTGAGTGTCAGGAAGTGCACTGCAGTGCAGATTTGCATGGAGGTAAGCAGACTGCAACGCAGTTAACCCATGAAGAGGAGCGTTGATGAGTCAATGGGTCATATAATCTATACTTCACACCTTGGAAACCTCACAATTGAAGCCATCATTATGGAAATTTTGAGGTCTAAAATGGGCCTACTAAGGAAATTATAAAATAATAGTGAAACCATAAAATAAGATTTGATCACATCATCAAATTATAAAGGGAAAAAAGAAAAAAATACTTTTTCAACTCGTATTTTTAAAGTTTTTACTCAAATTTCAACCGGGAGTACTCATTGGATGCAAAATTTAATTCCTCATCCAAGGAGTACCAATGTTGCATACTTTTGATGGACCTTGCTACACGAAAAATGAGAAACACATGAAAAACGTGATTGCAATCATGTTTTTCATGTATTTCTCATTTTTTGTGTAGAAAGGTCCATCACAAGTATGCAACATTGGTACTCCTTGGATGAGGAATTAAATTTTTCATCCAACGAGTACTCCCACTCGAAATTTGAGTAAAAACTTTGGGAGATAAATTGAAAATACGAGTTGAAAAAGTAGTTTTATTATTTTATTATTTTTAAATCTTTTTACCCTTTTACTTAAAAAAATGGTGAATCATCCCCCATGGTTGACATCAACATATTAAATCCTATTGGTTCTTATAAAGTTTATTTTGGTTGTACATTTTTCTTAGGAGGCGCATTTTAGACCTCAAAATTCCCCTAATGAAAAGGAATGTTTTTACTTAGGGCATATGGCAACTGAATTAAGGGGATGATAGACCATATTCCTTGGTCTTGGGGGATGATGCCCAAATTTACCTATAACACCCACGACAATGTCAAATCGAGAGAAGACTTAATTAAGAGAAAAAATCAGAAAAGAACGATACCAAGAATGGTTGAATCAACCACCTATTCAATTCCCACTTTGTCTAGATTCACCAATTACGAATTACTACAAAAATAGTAGTTATCCACAATTTAGTGATGGGGGCAATAAAATAGAGGTTGGTATGGATGATTACTTAAGGGATATGACTACTATGGATATAATGTTGTTAGATGCATTCCAGAACAATGATCAACTAGGGGATGATGGTCATATCACTAATAACTTTTTCGAAAGCCTTAAATTTGCTTCCACCACCCCTCTCTTTGGACTTGGCGGTCAGTCAAATTATAATCAGTTGGGGACAATGATGTTACTGTACAACTTGAAAGTAAAGTTTTTCTTGTCGAATGCATGTTTCTCAGAAATTTTGAGGTAATTGACCATCAAGTCCTCCCTTATATTTTGAGAAATATAATCACACAATGAACATTAAAAATGGCCAATTTTATGAACGTTAATAATTATATCAGTATTAATGTACATTTAATATTTTCCATGACCAACTACAAGTTATTCAAAGATTATGTTCTTCTGAGTGATAATGTCTTGCACGGTAGCTGCGAAGAAGCAAATAAATTATTGAAAATGTTGGGTTTTGAGTACATATCATATCATGCATGTCCAAATGAATGGTATTCTATAAAGGATAATATGCAGACAAAGAAATATGTCTAAAATGTGGCCATGACAGGTATGATAAATAAAAAAATAAGAGCAAATCATGTGGTCCTCCTTTTGAGATATTGAGGCACATAACTATAATCCCAAGGATTCAAAGGATATTTCGTTGAAAGAATAGCTATGTTGCGGGAATGGCATGCCTCACGCAGAAGTGAGTTGCAAGTTATGTGAGTCCCAAGAGATTCAATGGCCATGAAGCATATAGTGGATACATGGCCCTAAAAATTCAAGGATGAAGTATGAAGTCTACAGCTCAGCATAGCCATGGATCGTGCCAACTCATATTCCCTCCAGAACACCAACTATTTTTTTTGGCTTGTAGTAGTGATCAATAACAATATCCCCCCATGGTTGTCCGTGAAGAATGAACATATTATGTTGGCTCTCATAGTCCCTGGTAGAAGACAAGTGAAGAATATGGATGTCTACTTACAACCATTGGTGTATGAATTGAAGGAATTATGAGATGGGATAAATGTATACGATGTATCAAGACCCATCGCAGCATAGAGGAATTTTATGTTGTATGGCATATGTGCTTACATGACACATGATTATCCAGGCTTAGGATTTTTCTCTAGTAAATTACATGTTAATTGATTTTTTTATATACGTAACAATATTATTTCGCATATTAGTTATTTAATTTGTTGTAATTGTTCTGATCTTCATGATATTCTTTAACATGCCATGCATATTGTATACAATAATTTCGTAGGTCTTGTAGCAAAACAATATTTTGCTACAAGACCTTCTCTGAAATCTAGATTGTCCAACGACCTACGAAAGCCAGTGTGTGGCTACTCCAGTGTATTCCTTCAAGAATAACACACTTACAAGAGAGCAACATCCACTTTCAATGGTAGAGAGAACCTAAAGGCCTCCAATAACGACACCAACTTAATGGTTTAGAGCATATTACAGAGAGAAGGAGAAGGAGTTCATAGAAATGTTGGATTCAAATGAGGAGCCTATGTTTGATGATCCAGAATTCTTCAACACCTATGTTGAGAAAATTCCCATTGGGATGAAAAGGAAATATATATTTTATAACCTCCCATATTGGGAGCATCTTAATATTACCCACTTATTAGATCCCATGCATATATTTAAAAATGTTTCATCTTCTTTATGGAGGCACATATCATCAAAACAAAGTGACACATTGGCTATTAGGAAAGGTCTTATTACTTTAAAAACTAAAAAGAAACATTGGCCAAGACGATTAGAAATTACAGGATCAAAGGCAGGTGTTGGTCCCTTTAATTGGTATTTCAAAGAAGGTGATGTCCCATGGATTTTAAAAAAAGATGATCTTTCTTTGGCAAAGGAAGTTATAATGGGTGTGAGGGTGCCGCCTTCATACGAGTCTTCACTACAGCGCTGCTTCACTGTGGATGACCATTTGTCGAGGTTGAAATCGCATGACCATTTGAATCTTCTAAGAGTATGTATAGTCTCAAAATCATTATTTTATTATTTTTTATATTAATAAATTTTATCCGATGCAAGGATAAAAAAACATAACTAATTTTGTATATTATTGCATGTGTTTATAACTTTGCAGTGTCATTATCCTTTTTTTGTGTGTGGGTGTGTGAAACATGAATTCCCCCAAGACCTAGGATGTGCCATATCTAAATTATCTTCATTTGTATGTTGAATCATGTCAAAGGAGATTCATGTGGCTTGCATTCCACGGTGGCATCAAGAGATAGTTGATATTGTTTGTATGTTTGAGAAGGCACTGATGACGCGTTTCATGGACTTGCAGGTTCATCTTCTAATCCACCTAGTAGATGAGGTTGAATTATTTGGGGTGGTTTCTTGACGTTAGATGTTCTTCTTAGAGAGGTACATGAAGAAATTGAAGGTTTTTGTTCGACAAAGGGAAAAATCCGAGGGGTCTATGGTAGAAGGGTACATATCATATGAGTCTTTCTATTATGCCCTCCCGACCCAGTACATAGGCAACGGTTCAGTAATTTAAATGACCACATTTCCATGTAGTTTTAAAATTAGTCACGGTGCACATTTTTTCGGTACCGCATCGCAACCCGATGTGGTTTCCATTAGCACTATTCACAGTGCGGCAGGTAAATTTACAGGTAGCACCACGAACAGTGTGAGCCAAACAACTCGAGTGCACCACACACACACACACACACACACACACACACACATATATAGATATATATATTAAATAGTTAATTTTAATTTTTTTTTAAAATCTAATCTGCTAAAACGTTTAGTTATTGAGAAACAAGTAAAATACCTATACATTTTCTCGTCGAGGAGACATACTTGCTGATGAATTGAAGAAACCAAATTTGCCCATAGTTTTCAAAAATTCGAACTCCACAAGGCAATGGAAGATAGAAATACATGTAATGGGAGCACTGATGGCAGGGCACCTCACACAAGACAAATTCACACCGGTTCTTGAGAGGTTTGGAGCACTGAAGAAGTAAAAATGGCATTTTTACGGTCGGTAATTTTTTTTTTATTTAACCCTGTTTCGGTGCAGGGGTTTTTGAGATGCACCGGGGATATTATCGATGGCGCACCGCACATCATGATAGTGTGCTAGATTACTGTGATACAATAGGCCTGTTTATACGTAGATTACTGGTGTTATTGTACTTAGATGCACTATGTGGGTTTCTACGAAGATCACAGTGTCTTGGTGTGCCAGTTTTTAGTACGCACCGATGCGTTTTGAGAAAAATGCACCGGTGCGATTTAGGATGAGAAACACACCAAAAAAAAAAAATCCACAAAAACCTCCACTTGCCAACCTCCTCTAGAGACCTCAACTAAAAATTGATATCTAGGCTATTTTTATAAGGGGTTCCTCAAAAACATCCACTAGAGGGTATTTTTTCTTGTAGTGAGAAAGAGGCTAGATGACCATTTTTGAGCTTTCTGGACTCATTGGTGCAGGTTTCAGGAGCCGAAAAGAATTGTAAATAGGTAATTTTGTAAATTTGAGCATAATATAGAGGCCCAAGCCATGGAAGCTGGACCAAGGAGATGTAGCCCTGGAGGGGTGAACTCCTTCATCAAATACCTATGTTGATGTGTTGTATGGTGATATACTGTACTTTTATTTTTTGTTTTTCAACCTTTATTTTATGTTAAATATTTCATAAAATTAACATGAAAAACACTCATGAGACTTGATAATTTGGAACAAAACTTGAACCGTTAAGCACACGTAAGACATTTGTTTCATATTCTGAAAGAGGAATTAGTTGAAAATTACTAACATACTCCATTCAGATCATCATTTTTGGTAACATAGCTTTAGTTCTTTAGGTCTTTAGGTTTTTTGTGCAAGAAAGGATCTAATTGTTTGCAATTTTGTGTCATGCTTACAAGGTTAAAACTCAAAAGAGGAGAAGGTAAGCTGGTTGAAAGCCTTGTAGTTGGATCAAGAGGAAGAAGGGCAAGGTTTCCAAAGTCTTCAACACCAGAACATCCTCAAGTTGAAGTTGATTCTTTAGTGAGCATGTCTCATGAAGGAGAACCTACCATGACAGAAGATGAGAGAGAATTCAAAAATATGTTTTTTGATATGACTGAGATGGTTAACATCCTCTACGAGGAGAGGAATTTAAGGATGCAAGGAGAAAGTTCAAGGACTCCAAGAGGAGAGGGTTCTCTAGGAGGAGGAGGCCATGGAGATGATAATAATCCAACATCCACTCCACCATCATCCTCACCACCATCTACACCATATTCTTCATCATCTTCCTCTACCACAACTTTTCCATCTGTTCATAGGCATACTTCAAAAGGAGCTGGTAAATCACCCTTACTTAAACTTGATGTTAAATTTGGGCTTCCGATGTATAATGGTGAAATGAATGTGGGGAATCTAGATAATTGGACTCATCATTTGGAGGTTTATTTCAGAATTCAGAACCTTCAATAGGATGGCATAAATATTCATTTTTCTTCCTTACGTATGGAGGGTGCAACACTTCTATGGTGGAAAGCAAGGACTCAATATGAGATTAAAAACCATGGTAAGATCTCAATTTCTTGGTATAATTTAATTTTTTCCATTAAAATAAAATTTTACCCTCTAGCTTACATGCAAAAATCCATTATGGACTAGAAAAATTTTAGACAATTAAAAGGGCAAAGTGTGCAAGAATGTTTTCATGAATTTAGGAGAAGAGCTCTTATTTTGGGTATCAATTTTATCTTCTCAAGAAACTTTGTTAAATTATATTAGGGGTTTGCACAGTAATATTACACATAATATTCTCATGTTAAATCCCACAAAATTATATGAGGTTTGTGTTCAAGCCATACATCTAGAAGCAAGAGGGAAACATAGTGCAGATGAGAAATGTGATAGTTTCCTTGAGTACGAGGGTAAAGGAAAGGGTAATTTTAATGGAAGGGGAAATAAAAATGGTTCTATTAAAATAGAGAAAGAGAAACTCATATGTAAACATTGCTCGAAAAATGGTCATGGTGACGACCATTGTTGGAAACCCCATCTAGAGTTGAAGCCAAACAAACTTATAGCCAAGGAGAAGGGGAAAACTATTGCAATAATTGAACATGGCTTAGGTTCAGATTCAAGAGATAAAACCAAGATTAATACAATGGGTTTGAAAGGTAAGAACATAGCAAGCACTAATTATTTAAGTTATTCCAATGTAACTCAAGGTGAAGATACAAGAATTGAACTATTTCATATTAGAGTTTTTTCAAAGCATACCAAAATTGACACACTATTTGATAGTGGTTCTCAAGATAATTTGATTTTTGAAGACTTATTTAAGAGGTTAAATCTTGAAACTGTTACACATCCTAGACCTTATCCTTTAGGGTGGATATGCAAGAATGACAATTTTTAGGTAAAAAAGGAGTGCATCCTAAGGTTTGCAAGTAATTCAAACTTTCTTGACAAAGTTGAACTTGATGTAGTGTCGCTTGAGATTTCAGGTATTGTTTTGGGAATTCCTTATCTTTATGTCAAGAAAGTAGTATTTCATCACCATGAGAATAAGTAAAACTTGTTCATGGATGTAATTGAGTACATATTTAGAGCGCATAAGAAGAAGATAAATTTGTCTCTTATACATGTAGTAGAAATGAAGGGAACAATGAATGCAAGTCAACATTTAGCTTTGTTAATGTTCAAGAATAGTGATGTTTTGAATGAGACCTTTCAAAAAGATGCATCAAATAGAAATTTTGATTTCTTTGAAGTTGTTAATGTTTGTAATAATATGTTTTAGGGCTCTCACATGTTGCCTTTGAAAATAGGTACATAAGATGTGAAGGATTTGCAACAATTCACATCAGTGTTTAACAATCATGGAAACAGGATGTCGGTGCAAGAGAGTGCAAAGGTCAAAGAGAAGGCACCACAACAGTTTGACAAAGAAGGCATAGGTTCCATGAGTACTTGTTTTTGGTTTCAAAATGGTACATGGCAATGGTGAAAACAGTTGGTCAAAATTTGATGCAAGTACAAAGCAAGACATGCTAAAAATCGCCATGTTGACAGTGTTCAAGGTGAGACAATTTTCAAGTTTCCTTTGATTGATGACTAAGGTGGGAACAAGTTTGTTTCTTCAAGGAAAACTTGTTTTTCTTCAAATTTAGGGAAATTGTAGCATGATGGTGTTTACAACAGCAAGACAGGGTCTCAAGAATCAAGGAGAAATATTAGTTTTTATGAAAAGCTTAAATTGATGAAATTGGGAAAATTCTAGTGGATTGAGACTAGAAGGGTGAGGGAATTGTAACCTCATCCAAATTTTTAGTAATGAAAGAGATTTTGGGGTCCAAAAGGCTTCTAGTTGGGAGGATTGATCAGGTGCTTAGTTTTAAGCTAAAAAATAAAAGTTATTAGAATGGCGCCAAACTTGAACAAATGTGTAGTGCTCAATGTTCTAAATCTAATGCACTTTGTTTCGTGAAAAATGGACTCCATATACTCCCGGAAATGAGTTATGTCCATTTTCACAAATAAGCAAAAAAATAGTGACAGGGAGGCTAGTTAGCAGCCTGTACTGCTGACGTGGCATACTAACTGGGCAGGGTCAATGTTTTGTCAACATCCTCTAGCAAATGAAAACTTGCCAAGTGGCAGTATCTTATTAGTTGAATTTTTTTGGTTATTTGGAAAAATGTTATTAGGTTTAAGGTCGGTGCAATGGGGAGAAGACACATGGTGCAACCTTAGGCCACCACGTGCCCTCCCCTCCACAGTGGTGTGGTTCAAAAGTTTGATTGAATTCTGGGGGGAGGCATTGGGGTTTGACCCTGCGACCTCCCACACAACACGCACTCCCACTACCACCATGCCATCCCACAAGTTCTTAACATATAACGTTCCCACATTAACTTAAGTTAACCTATGTATGGGGCAGAGGGGGCCAGCCCCAATCCATGTGACCATAGCCCATGACCATGGCAGGAGCACCAGTGGGCTAAGTACTAAGAGCAGGATTAACGAATTAACCTGGTTTCATTAACACCCAAACTATCATTAAAATGCACTAATCCTAATAATTAATGCTAATCTGGATTATCCACTAAGTGCAAGTTTAAAAGATTAACCGCTCTTAATTAGTGCTAATCACACTTAATTAGTTTAATGAGTATTAACTTGGAAAACCTCCATATTCAGAGAAACTACCAGTTTAACTCCAGCTAACCGGATTTAGCTCAAGTTAGCTAAATTCAGGCTAGAAATTGTGGGAAAATTTGAAAAGGTCATAACTTTTAGAGATTTCAACCAAATCAGGTGCAGAAAGAGGCTAGATGACCATTTGTGGGCATTATGGACTCATTGGTGCAGGTTTCAGGAGTAGAAAAGCATGGTAAATATGAAATTTTACAAATTTGAGAATAATATAGAAGCCCAAACCATAGAAGCAGGTCCAAGGAGATGAAGCCCAGGAGGGGTGAACTCCTTCATTAAATACATTTGTTGATGTGTTGTATTGTGATGTAATATACTTCAGCCTTTATTTTATGTTAAATTGTTCATAAAATTAATATGAAAAACACTCATGAGACTTGATAATTTGCAAGAGAACTTGAACCCTTTAGCACACATAAGACATTTGTTTCAAATTCTAAACGAGGAATTAGCTGAGCATTACTAACATCCTCCATTTAGATCAATGGCATTAAGCCAAAAAAAATTTAAACCTAATTTTGATATTTCACGTAGTATAGGGAGATACAAGAGGATAAACAGGAAAATATTGATAGTATAGACTACAAGGTGACCATTCTAACAAAGAGATTAGAGATTCTATCTGACCACCCATCACTGATGCCTAGAGATTCTACCCAAATAATATTTTTTGTATTATCATATCGATGTATGTAAACATTAACATAGGCCATGTTTTTATAAAACGTTATATTTACAAGATGTTCTACTCTTTTTTTCAGCTGAAAAAAACAACTGGTTTATATTTTGAACTAGTACATTTTCTAGTATGAAAAAAAATTACATGTCTTCTATATGCCTCTATGCAGTATCGTGATATATCATAAATACCAACATAAACAGTATTTCCCATCTATGTTATCAAAATGTACATTTCAAAATACTATCACAACATGTATGCATCTAAAATAAAATCAACAAATTCAAAAAATGCCAGAAAATGCTAGATGTAGGGAAGATTAATGGATCCTTCATCTCTAATGTGATTATCTTCCATATATATATATATATATATATATATATATATATATATTTGTATTTCATGAAGCCCGTACAATCTGATAGTCCCTTCTTTGATAGAGAATCTGCAACAATATTTGCTTCCCTAAAAATGTGTTTAAAGGTTATTTGTTGGAAATTTTGTCTGAGTCCATTGATATGATAAATCTAGCAACTTAGATTAGGTGGGGAGAACTTAATGTTGACTATGATCCCATCAATTATTTTTTTGACCCTCCATATATATATATATGTATGTATATTATTAATAGTCAATAATATGGAAAACTGAACTAGTCCCCATAGTGATGGAACCTATGCCCACATATTCGTGCCAGCGCCTGCATACCAAGATATTTTATAGTGTGACATGTGATCCATTCCGAGCCATACACCACAATATTAGCATCCTCACTGAGCTTCACCATCAAAGTAACCTACATAAAATATAATGTGTGAAGGAAAGTTTCATACCGATTGATCCTTAACTCTCTATGAGCCTGATCTGAGATTGTCCATCCATGTACCATCCTTCTAAGTAATTTTGTAGATATCAATCCCATAATTTTCAAAAAATAAAACCATTTTCGACCTTCCATAATTCCCTAAAGATGAAAAGTGGGTTGGCTTGTATTCGACAACCACGTTCCATCCACCAATTGAGGAATTTTTCAATGGACATGAAGTGTATGAAAGGATTGTTGCATTGTTGCATGATGTATCTCCAAACCTGCAAAGAAATAGGACATTCCAAAAGGAGGTGTGTGTTTGTCTCCAATGAAGATTTACATAGGGGACATCTACCAGGCCCCTACATGAATCTTTTCTGTAGATTCTCCCACATCAAATTTTTATTGTACCAAACCAACCGAGTATATAAAATAATTTTTCAGGGGAAATTTAACTTCCACGTTTTAAATAACCAACAAGATTGTGTGAAAGGGTGAATGGAAGACACAATGTACCTATATGACATGGAAACCAACCCATGTCATGCAGTCTCCATCCTATTTCCTGCAAAGTCCCTCTCGACTAGGTGACTAAATATATGTGCTCCATTCCTCAACATAATTCTCAGTTAAACCCATATCCTCAACATTTCTAAAAATAGGAAATATACCATGCCATCCACATATCACCCACACTAATTTAAAGTATCCTCTAGATTGTATATTTTGTAATGTATCCTTGAAAAGATTTTGATTCCCCTCAACACCAAAGATATTATCCATATCAATAATGATGTTATTTACCATGCCAAAATCCCATGTCGTCCGCCTGAGAAACCATTCCTTGATCTTAAGAAAGTTGTTCCAAATGCATGATCTAGTTTTTTGTCCAATATGTCTAGTTATGATCCAACCACCTGTTGCCTTTTGCCTCAAATATTTATAAGTTATTATATTTTTCCAAACAACATCCCGGTATAGTTCTCTCCATATAGATTTGATGATGAGATCCCATATGAAATATTTTATGTCCAAAATACCCCACCCAAAAAACTCTTTCGGGACCATTATCCTCTCTCACTTGATCAAATGATACCTATATCTAGAATTAGATCCTGCCCAAATTAAGTGTGACATTATATTTTTGATTTTTTTATCACATATGATGCAAGTATATAAATATGTGCCCAATAAACCATTAACTTCTCAAGAACTTCTTGAGCCATAATATATCTTTTCTAAGGGTTAACCATCAGTGTGCCCAATTTTATAATTTCTTGTGAAAATTTTCAATTAACCACTTTGAGTCCATAATTTTGTAGTTGTTTGGATTTAGATGAAATCCTAAGTATGTAAATCCATCCCTTATGGTTTGTGTGCAAAAATGGAAAAGTGTGGCAATGTAATTAATCTCCTTCTGTACACCGTAGGAGTATATAATTAATGATTTATCATCATTTACCATCATACCTGAAGCCGCCCTGAATCTATGAATAATATGGTGCAATTTCATCCATTTTTCTCTTGAATCCATCCTATAGGAGAGAAAGTTATCCATAAATAAGCTATGAATAATATACGAACATGATCCCAATTTAATGTCCTAAACAATCCCGATGAGTGAGAAACATTTATCTTATCAGTGAGTCCATCCATCACCAATATAAAAAGTAGAGGTGAGAGGGAACACCCCTCTCGCAAACCTCTCTAATATTTTAAGAAATTGGATGGGAATGTGTTCACAAGAACCAAATATTGGACAAAGGTGACACAACCCATGATCCTATTGGAATCACGATTTCCATTATACCAAAACCTGCAGGTGTTGGTCTTCAATGCAATTGTCAGAGTTAAGATCCATGAGAGGTGGTCAATCCATGTCATGAAAGACACGGGGAGCATTGAACCCAATGTCCAACAATCTCCCTCCAACGCAATCCGGGTGAGTTTCTAACTTGAGACCTGTCACTATGATACCAATTGTTGGAGTCATGATTGTTGTTAGACCAAAACCTGCAGGTGTTAGTATCCGCTACAATTGTCAGAGTTAAGATCCACAAGAGGCGGTTAGTCCATGTCGCGAAACACACGGGGAGCGTTGAACCCAATTTCCAATAGATCCATTCTACCATATTTATAGATAGACCAATATTAGAGAGAATGAGAGAAAGGAGTGAAAAATCCACACATTCATATGTCTTCTTTAAATCAATATTCATAACCGATGCCCCCAATTCTTTTTGTGGATAGTATGTATAGCTTCATAATTTATAGCCACAACATCATGCATCAACATGTTATGGAGAAAACCAAGTTTTTTCTAGGCGATATAATTTGACAGAAAATCCTTGATTTGATTTGCTATTATCTCAGAAATGAGATTGTAATAGGTATTGCATAGAGAAATAGGACGAAAGTCTAAGAAGGTGGAGGTATTGTCACTTTCGAGATCAAATCAATAAATTCAGAATTTATAGCACTTGAAACGTTGGGCTGTGAATACGACCACTTTTTAACACTTATTTCATCCATTTTTACTCTTCTTTATCATGTCATTTATTACAATTTATCATATAAATCCATTTTATAATGATTTATGCTCTTATGGATGAATATTATTTATTCTCCTTTATTTTTAATAAATTGATGATTATTATGCATAATTTTATCAATGATGGTTTATTAATATATTTTGTAATATCACTCACCATTTTAGCCTCCAAGATATTTGTCAGATTGAAGATTTGATCTCCAAATCATCATCAAATATTCCAACTTAGAAATTCGCTGGAATAAGAAGTGATAGTTTTGCGGTTAATATTCTGGGAAAATGAAGAAGAACCTGGAAAATTCGGAGCATGGGTTGTCCAGAATGGGCCCAATTAACTTTAGTGAAGAACAGTTTGCCCAAATTTGGCCTGTATTGAGAGAAACGCAGGGTTATTTGAGCATGATTTTCTCAGATTTGTTGTTGCCGCCGTCTTCCAAATCTCAGCTGCAAAGCCAAATTCGCCTTGCTCTTGTTGAAAGATTGTTGAAAATGTATTTTCTGGATGATCAAGTTGTTGGGAACAAGCCAATATTGTTATGGGAGATCATAGTTTCTATTTAATTTCTCTTCCTTCTGATTATAAAAGGAGAGCGTGTATTGTGTATTGAAAAACAATGGATGATTATTGAATTCCCTTTGTAACGTTGTAATTCCTTGACTCTTGTGAGAAAAGAGCAACTGATGTAAAAGATATTCATGTTTGATTAATACAAAGAGGCATTCTCGTTCTATTTCTCAAGCTCTACAGTAACCCAGCGGCACTTTCACCAGTGGTTGAGGGCCCGACCCTGGTGGAGCGATCCGCTGTTTGTATTTCTATTCTTTTATTTATGTTGTGTGATAATTGCATTTAGATTTATTACGATTATAGAGTTATTTGATTTCTGTTGGATTGAATTTAGATTTGATGTATACGTTAATGAATTGCACTGCTATTCTATCTTAGCAAGGATCGTATTTACTATCTCATTCATCTTGCTATCTTTTATAAAGCGTTGTTGTTCCATTGATTTATGATTCATTCCAATGAACTGTTTCATAGCCTTGGCTGTCAACAGGATTGGAGTATTGAGATTAGTTACCTAATTGCGTTAGAATTAGAATTGTTGTTCATATTGCTATTCCTTTCCAAATTTTGTTCCTTTCAGTTATTTTCATCAGCACAAAGATTGAGTTTGTTTTCATTTCGATTGCTTTAAGATCAGCAACTGTAGAGGACACTGGTTATTGAAAACACTCCTTCGTAAAGGAATCAAAGATGATTTTCTAGAACTCTTAAATCTGATAGGAAAAGGTGATGTTTTTCAGTTATCATATGATGATGTTTGTGAGTTGTGCATAAGGTATTCAAGAGGAATTTCTAAGGCTGGTAAGAATTCTAGAGAAGTTT
>CM076575.1:26338585-26541650 GCA_034641835.2 Pinus albicaulis
ATTAACTCACTATTCATATTCAATTTTCTCCAGTTCAGCCCAATGAAATAAGGAAAACAGAAAATGAAGTCTTGATTTTTCTTTCCAATGCTCCTACATAATACAAATACTCTTAAAAACCAATTAATATATAAATTGTCATCATTCATGCTAAAATCAGTGTGAATTTTTTTAATGAATCTGCTTACAATTAATATATTACATTGCTCACAGAATAAAAGATAATTTAGAACTATGATTTCACAATAATAAATTACCCTAGCAGTTCAAACTTCGAACACACCTTATGAAATTAAAATATGGCAGGTTAATGAGCCAATCTAGTTTCCTCGGAGCCAATCTTGAGCTCGGCCTAAGTCTGAATGCCTTGAGAGTGCGAGTGTAAGGAACTAGACGCCTAAAGCTTTTATTTTGTGCTTGTGTAATTCACTATTTGACCATCAAGCCAAGCCACCAGCTATATTAACACTACTTCATGTTGGGGCAGATTAGAATTCTAATTTTTTAGTGCTATAGTCGTACTTTTTCACTGCTTCACTAATCACAACCTTGGAAGTTTGCAGGGAAATGGGCTTTATTCTTTCTTTGGTGTTTTATATAAAATAAAGGATTTGTGAACTTTTTGTAATAGGAAGGGGAAAACTAAATTGATTCTAATTTTAAAATATCAATAATGATAAGTGGTAATTCCTTTATTAAATTTTTAATTTTGAGTGAGCCAAAAAAGTAACTTTCCTTACTTTTTGAGTACAACCTTGCAATTGCGAAGAGGACTAGTGTTGCAAAATTATTGGTAAGTGGAAATTAAAGGGCGTAAGAACGTTTTTGAAAATATTTCAAACGTCAAAATTAAGTCTTCTATCCTTCCTAGCACGTCACGGAAAACCGGAATCCGCAAATTCTAGTTGTCAAATACATGCAAAATGCCTTATGACGGGAAAAATGGAGGATTGGTCCTATGTTGCTACATGAGTTAGGGTTTCATGTGGTAGCAGGGAACCTTGAATATTTTTTCAAGGATAGGAAAGGAGAGTTTTGTCAGTTATTCATCACATGAAACTTCATCACCATTTGAAAATTGTATCCTAATTTGAAACAATAAGACTACCCAACTATTTCATTATTTAATTTAGATTGTGTAATACAAAAAAATATCCTAGATAACTTAAATAATGTAAGCACTTTTGCAAAAATTTAGTGGGGAGAACCTTCAATTACATTTATTTTGAAGATCCACTTTCATTTTAAGCCATTTTAATTAGTCTTTCATGGCTATTCTAGTAAAAATTTCAACCTCTTGTAGAAATTTGTTTGTCACTTGTATTAGAAATGAAAAAATCAAATGTATATAAAAATGATTTGAAATGAAAAAATCAAATGCGTGCTACATAAAAATGATTTTATTAAAAAATACATTAACATCTGATATCACGGGCGCATTCGCCCTCAGCTCTTGCAGAACAGCATTCGCCCTCAGCATTCACCCTCAGCTCTTGCAGAACAACATTTGCCCTCAGCTCTTGCAGAACAACATTCGCCCTTAGCTCTTGCAGAACAACATTCGCCCTCAGCTCTTGTAGAACAGCATTCGCCCTCAGCTCTTGTAGAACATCATTCACCCTCAGCTCTTGCAGAACAGCATTCGCCCTCAGCATTCGCCCTCAGCTCTTGCAGAACAACATTCGCCCTCAGCTCTTGCAGAACAACATTCACCCTTAGCTCTTGCAAAATGGTAAGTTCTTACTGCAGGCCCTTCCTCCTATAGTAGGGTTGACTTTATTTGGGTTTTTTTGGTCAATTCCATTGGATTGTGTTAGGCTATAGGGTTCTCTCTAGATGTCTTCCAATGTTCTTTCGGATGAGTTTCAAAGAGGATGTGTAAGATGTGTTTGTGCTTGCATGAATTTGACTCCACCAGTTTCATGAATTTTAAGCTATGGATTTTAGTTCGACAAACTCATCCATCTCAACACCCAGTAACGAATTGCCCTTGGTCTGATCTATATTGAAGGTGAAGTGCAAAGTGGTAGAGAATGGGAGATCGAAATTCATCAAATTTATCACAAGGGTAGTACTCTAGATTGAAAGTGATGAGCTTTAGTTCTCGAGATTTGGGGATTTTATGATATTTGGGGATTTTCTGATGACATACCAAAGGTCACATCCATACAACCATATCAAGGTCAATGTTGAGATCATTCTCATATAGATATAGGTCACTAATATATAGGGTTAATATCATCATCACTATCCATGGAAATTGAATGGTTACAAAATCTGTGATTGTGGTTGGCTCATTTATAATTATTACCCATTTACAGTAGAGCACAGAAACACTAAATATGGCCCGAGCAGAGCCTTTACAACAGGCAATGGAATTGCAGTTGCTTCATCAATAACCAATAGCTCCACTTGAGAAAACTTTTCATAACCTTGGGGCTGGATATACTGCAGAGAAAACAATTGTAGTTATCATTCGTGCTCCAATATATTAATATACTTTTTACATTGAACTGAAGAAAGGGAAACAAGCAAATGCTATCCATCATACAATGCTTTGACATAAGAGTTTTGAGTGACATACTTGAAAAAAGAACTCATCCACTGATATTTATAATCATTTGAGTTATTCAAGTTAAAGACAATGTCAAGAATCAAGATTCAATACCCTCTATTATCTTCATCACCCAATACAAGATTTAAATTTTTCCCAAAGAAACGCTTATTAAATTGGCGGCCATTATTTCTCCCTGCTTTAAAAACCCTACATTTAAATGAAAACAAGCATTGCATTTCAACTACAAAAATCTATTAGTGTTCAAATGTACATGTGTGCATCACTTGTGTAGGGTATTCCTTTTCCACTTTCACATTATCCAAGAATGTGTGCAGTATAGTTCATATTTTTTATGATTTAGATTATCTTGAAAAAGGAAAGGTAAATTATTTCCCATGGAAAAATAAGGTTTTCCCTTTTTACTACTGGAAATGGTACAACAAAGTTCCATTTCTACCCGAAACTCCTATGAAACAGGAACCAAATAAAGGCCATGTCCTCGATGGACATCATTTGGCTTTGAAAATGGCCATTGCACCGTGTTGTTTCTTATATTACATCACGATAGTTTCTTAGGTCATTTCTTGTTTCTTGAGATGAAAAACAACCAAAGAAATCGTGAAGTTCCTTTCAAGAAATAAATGACCATTTCTCAATCATATCTCAACCATTTTTTATTTTATTCAGTGGTTGCTTACTTTGAGAGAAATTTGACACTTTTATAAGGAATATAACATAAAACCACAAAATGGGAAGGAATTGATGAGGTACATGACCCTTAGTTGTTGTCAATTAAGAATTGATAATACACGATGCATGTACTGTACTACAAACTAGATTCCTTCCTGGAGTTAGGAAACAAAGTATTGAATCAAATTTGTAGTTTCTAACTTCTTGTATTGGTTCATCAATCTCGAAATTCAGACATTGCATGTCTTCATTGCTTCATGTTTGAATAATTTGCATTATATCGTACAATAGGAAATCAGGAGTTATGATTATTATTACTTTATGGATCTGTTAAGTTACTTTTAAGTTTGCATGGTTTAGTGTGAAATTATTCTTGTGTGCCCCTAGGCCCAGTTGAAGGAATGCCAAGGACTGAGAACCCTAGTTTTTAAATGGTATCGTTTCTTATACCCAAAAACCCCTCAACATCACTTCTTATTAGTTATTAACAATAGTGTTGTAAACAATTTGAGAATTGATATAGCAAAATCTCACACTTCTCAAGATAAAGTCCTAAAGCTAAAGTGTGATACCATGTGTAATTCAATAGCCCCATTGTCACCTCACCAACCTCTTTTCACTTCAGGCTAGCTCTCCTCCAACTCAAGGGGGGTTCTCCCTGGTAGATGTTAGGGATCTAATGGCCCAAACAAACCAAGTCAAGAGCCCCCTAAATCTCTATGTTTACTACTATCAATCAAAATATTGAACAATAGGGTCAGATATGCATCCTGAAGATAAAATTGCTAGGGTATTTTTGGGTAATTTCAAAGGGAAAGTCCCCAAACACATATAATCAAGGAATTATAACGTGATTTCAAACATTAAATATCAACAAAATGGTTTAAAGGATATTGAAATGAAAAAGGTGATGGAAGATAGAAAGTGCCTTACTTAAATGCTCTGAGGATTTTTCAATAGTTGCTCCAAAAGCTTCACTTCAAGGCCCTTCAAGATCGTCTCCAACAATGCTATACCATCAGCTTCAACAATGTTGCTCCAAAAACGTCCTCAAGGTCTTCACAACAAGTTTACTAGAAGTTGCTCCAACAATATATTCAATAAGGTCTTCATTTTCAACTCGTCTCTTGTTTGGGTGCCTTAATGTGCAATGACATGTTTCCAGGACTGAATTCAATGCAAGGCATATTTGAAACTCTAACTCTGTCTTCTGGTGTCTTATTAGAAATTATTTCAGTTTTCATTTTGTGTTTTCAAGTTAGATATTGTTTTCAAGTTTTTACATTTCTAATTTTATTGCAATGTGCCACACTGATCAGGGTAGTACAGGAACAACCCTGAGATGGGATGATCGCAGAAAGAGGCCAGCGGAAGAACATGTAAAGTGCCAGCATTAATCTATCTTCAGGTATTTTAGTTATTTACATAATTGAAATAATATTAATTTTTTTCAAATATGTAGACACCTAGCCATGGTACGCCTGATGATTCCCTCTGAGGAAGAGCTTTCTTCATCCCTATCTCCAGTGCTCTTGTTGCAAAAAAATGCACGAAATGCAAGGTCGGAATTTGATACTTTGATAGACATGCCTCAAACACCTGAAACAGAAAATAGGATAAAACAACTTATGACCCAGCTAGAAACATATCAGGTAATAATAAAAAGTCAAAAGGATTTTTTTTTTCTACATGAGATGAATTGTGATAGTTTGATTTTTAATTTTTACATTGACTAAACTAACAAAAAGTTCTTTTGTATGTAGTATTTTCTGACACTTGCTGAACCCGGTGTTGGTGGTAGTGGGACACAAGGGCAAGATATTGCCCAGCAACCCTCTCGTACATCTTCTACTCCTTTAGGTGCCAGCCAAGAAACACACCCTGCCCAAGGAGACACCCAGCCAACCGCTAAACGTGTTGGCAGTGATGAGGCTGATATGGCCAACTACATTATTGCATTTCCTGGAGCTACACGTGTCAGCTCCACAGGGACCATTAATGGCACGTTGTTGGTGAATGATGAAGGTGTCCCTATAAAGCACGTACAACTCCTAGGTAAATTTTAATATTTTAACTATTTCATGTACTCTATCTAAAACATATTTATCATGATTTTTATTTTTAAATTAATGATAATATATTTTTTTTTCTGTGTAGGAAACAATGAGTTCTACAAGTTTTTGGAGAGCCATGCATTGGTAATTTTTGGCCCAACCATACGCACAAGGTGGAATTCCCAGAATTCCAACCTGAAAAAAGAACTTCTAGATTATCTAGAAGCCCTTTTTGGGGTCGGCACATTTGACAGAACAACGATGGCTCGGGTAGCCAGCAAATATTTGAAATATACCAGGGACACCTATAGGACAAAATTGCAATTTAACCCTAGACACGAGCGTCCTCTCACAGTTCCAGAGAGTGATTGGAGAGCACTCATCCATGACGGAAAAGAGAAAAGGGCGAAGAAAAAAGGAAAAATGCCAACTGGACCCGCAAGGTAAATTACAACTTTAATTCAATAGCTTTACTTTTCTCTATGTCTAAAATAAAAGTGTGCTACGTCATATCTGAATTCAATATTTTGATGATAGGTTGCCTAACACCTCGAAGGCAACCAAAGATAGGATTGAAAAAAAAGGGCCATCACAAGCTAGGCCAGGGCGGATACTTGAAATTAGTTGCAAGAATTTTAATTAAGTAGCTAAACAACTTATAATTAATTGTATCACTTTCCAACATTTTTTAAATCCTATCAAATATGATTAAAAATACACAATCATATGTAATGTATGGTAATGACTTCAGAATAGAAACTACAGAGGAAGATAAAAATATCGCTTTCCATTTCAGCTATCAAGTCGTAGTTGAACGTCGCAGAAGCTTGGGGCAGGTCCCAAGATCCAGAATGCCTGATAAGGTAAAACATTAACCTTTCAATATGTTTGTTTTCGTCCATAAATTTAATGTCTAACAAATTTTTTTAAATCAGGGGAGCAGCACTACCGACGAGGAAAATAACCCAGTTTTAGAGCTAGATGTAGATGTTCCTCATGTGCAACCTGATCATTGTAGTGGGGACCAGGCCGAAAATGCTATTATCAGTGAGGGTCATGACGGTAATTAATTCCCACTTATAATTTTTTCGAATTATACCTTGATGGTTGTCCTTATAATGTTTTTTGTTTAAATGATAGAGAATGTTTCCCTTGAGGATCTTACCACCAGAGAGGAAGACAGGGCAACAGTCTCAACGACGACAACTGGTACACCAGGTAAATAATATCATTGCAATTTTTTTATTAATATTACCGAACTAGTTCAATGATATTTAAAAACTGACAATTAAAATTTAATATTATCTGTTTTTGAAGGCGATGCCCCTTAACTGGATGAGACCAGACATCGTGACTACGCAACTAGGTCAGGAGTGCGGGTCGAAAGGCACGAAACAAGAGCAGAGCACGATGATATTGATGATGTAATTAGGAGCTTTAGAAATAGGAAGAAGAAAAAGAAAATTTGATAATGTAAAATATTGTATTATTATAAGACAAACGTTAACATACTTGGAACATTTTTTGCGTTATATAAAAAACTCATTTATCATACTATTTTTATGTCAAGCATTAATTTTAATGTTTCCTTGCATACTTTTTGTTGAATTATTTTTTTATTAGTTATTAAAAAAAAATTTATGCTCATGAAAGTAAAAAATGAAATATAGATTGGGTATCGGGGAATTGAGAGTGATGTGAGGGGGGGGAGGGGCCATAAGAGCTTCCACCTTCACGTGGTTGGCCCTGTTTAGTAGAGAATACTTTATTGGAGCGATTTAATCTTGGAGCAAACCTCCCTCGATCCAACGTAGCAACAAAAAAGTCACTGTTGACTTAGTTGCTACTCTTTCAGATCGTGGGAGGCTTGTTCCAAGTTCATGCGACTCCAATAAATTTTTCTTGAAATGAAGAGGAGCTTATTCAGGTATGTTTTGACATTTTCAACATTTGTTCTAACATTATCATAAGAATGCATCTTAGAGTAAAAAATACTACATCAATTACTTGTATTTATTATATAGATAATGATGGATTTTGATTGACTTGGCAGTGCAGGTACAAATCCTCTTGCATCATGAGAAATACAACTTGTCAACCAGGGTCATGTCCAGGATATTTTTTCTTGTGTGCTTGACCAAGTTCGTAATGTCACATTTTGTAAGTTCCTTTACAGTTCATAATTCAATATTAAGCTTGTTCATGATTATTATCTAGGTTTTTTGTATGTGTTTTTTCATCTATTTGATTGTAAGCAACTCTGCATGTTTCCTGTTGTTCACTATGATTCTCCCATTACCACTCCCAGGATGAATCTGAATTTATTGTTACATAGGTTACTTTATTGTTACTATGATTTCTCCATTTACGATTTCATAGGTTACATCATGTAAAGTTGTCAATCTCAGGTTGGTGATGAGCTTTAGTTCTCCAGATTTGGGGATTTTCTGATATTTTCTCCTCATGTCATTCCTGCATCACCTCGTTGTTTGAGCATGCCAATTGTCTACCACTTGTACCAATTGGCACATGTCAATCTCTGAGTGGTGCCACATTTCACCTATTTTCGGCCCACTTGACCACCTAAAAAACTCAAATCCACACACCATGTGTCTTTATCATGGAGTGCCACATGTCCTAGATATTTAGGCCGATAGGCCTTCTATTATGAAATAGATCAATTTTTTTTTCGTCAACACTTCTTATCTAGGCATGACACCTGTTACTTGTTTAATCTGACGGTCACAGTCTCTCGGGTTACCTTCTAGGTTTGACATAACACTGGTTTCTGGTATATTTCCATGGAATCGGTCTGAAAATACCAGCAACAATCCACACACCTGCAACCGTCGATAGACCTGCCGTTTTAGTAGCTGCATTTCCACAACTGCCAATACACCTGCCGTTTTAGTTGCTGCATTTTGGCAACTACCAATACACCTACCGTTTCATTCTCTTGGACTCTGTGTATGCATATTTTTCATATAATTTTATCACGAAGTTGGCTGCAGTGCTTTGACATGCCTTTGAATATTTTGGCAGGTTAGAAGAAATTTGAGGCCAGAGCTATTGAATAGACTTGATGAGATAGTTTTATTTGATCCTCTTTCTAGTGATGACCTCAGAAAATTTTCTAGACTACATATGAAATATGTAGCGATTCATCTTGCAGAGAGAGGTGTTGCTTTAGGGGTTACAGATGCTGCTATGGATCTTGTTCTTCAGGAAGCCTATGATCTTGTAAGTAATCACTTTTTTTTTCTTTCTTCCTTATTCAGAGTCTATCTTGCTAGGGGATGTGCCCGTTATGGTTTGTTATGAGACCGTTGTCAATTTCATCACCGTCCCTCATAATATGTTTGATTGTGTTTATAAATAATAAACAATTATTACACCAAACAGTAAACAATTAACTGTACTATGAGTAATATGATATCTTGAAATAATTCTCATTATAATTTCATAACCTCTGCTCTCACTTGGTGGTGTCTATATCACTAAGTGTGTCTTCTTTAAAATTATAGCTTCAGCAGACAATGAACAATCAACTGCACTGTGAGTGATATCTTGTAATAATTATTATTATAATTTCCTAACCTCTACTCTCACTGTTGAAAATGCAACAAGATGATGGAGCTTAGTGAAATGAAGTCGCCTTCACTAAGTGGGCCCGCAGGCTATTTTTGGCGCAAAGTCTATTTTTAGACTATGTCTATTTTTAGACATATGGAGCATGGTCTAGGAGTTGCAATATGCTATTCTTGGATGATTGGTCAATTTGGTAGAAATATATGGACCTCTATTTTTAGACATACAAGTCGAAGTCTATTTTTAGACTGCCTGTCTAAAAATAGGTCAGTCAAATATTATTAGCCCTTAATAATATTTGGACTCTAAACTTCAGTTTATTCTCTTACAACACTTCAGTTGGAGCTATGGATGTGGCCCATGCATCTGACAGAAGGAATTACGCTATTCCTTGGGGTTTGGTGAGCTCATGCATGGTTGACTTCAGTTAGGACTTCAGTGGCAGAGTTTGGTGGAGTTGATGAGACAGTTGGTGGAGTTGTGTTCGGTTTAATTTAGTTGAACTAGTTGTGATTAGTTTAACTAGCTAATCAACTAGTAATGAGTGGAGTGAATTAAATATTATTTAATTCACTAATTATTAACTCATTATTCAACTCAAGAACACATCAGTTCACTACAGTGCATGGACAGTTCAGTGGAGACCAATGGAAGAGGTAGATGAAAGGGTGAGTTTGCTATTAGTTGCGACAGCAGTTGTGCATGAGATTTGCACAAGCATTGGAGGAGATTTCCAATGATGATTGCGCAGTTGGAGCCAGTGAGATTCGAACTTGGATCTCTCATTAGACCAGCCTTGATTGCGCAATAGAGGCAGGCAATTAGTGGATGAGTTTTGAACTTGTGACTTGTTCAAAACTGAGCTAGTTTGTGTGTAACTTTTGGAGACAGTACTGAGTACTTGTGAGGAGTATTGTACTGAGATTGTTACATGTTCTCTTCTATTATAATATAAAAAATAGCTGGGGGTTTTCAGCTATAAGATTTCCCCATTACATATTGTGTTTATGTGCGCATGCGACTGTTTCTATTTCCGCAAATTGATGATTGATTGTAGAAGAGGTTATGTGTTATACATGAATTCGAATTAATGTATGATCAGGATAATCTCAGTGGATAAATATTCATTATTCAGCAAATTTCTACATGGTATCGGAGCAAATTGATCATCGGGATCTATTGCAGTGACTACAATATTATTTCGGTAGACAGAGTCTGTAACGGGCCAGGTAGCCTCTGGATCCATCCTTTCTCTGAAAGGTGACATATCCAGTAAATGCCCTTACAGTCGATCTCTGTGCTAGAAATAATTTTTTCTCACAGATCTAGAAGCAGTTGAGTTTTTGAGTTTGGAATTTGAATTTTGCAGCAGTTTTTTTTCTTGGTGCCGGAGTTGAAAATGTCTTTCAACGGTTTGCGACTCGAATATGCTCTTGAAGGCAGTTCGAATTATGTTGCATGGAAAGATCGCATGGAGGCAGTATTAGAAGATAATGGACTGAAGGAGTTCTTAGATACGGATGTCCAAAAGCCCACTGATCCTGCTGAAGTCGAGGCTTGGCAAAAGAAGATGGCGAAATGTCGAAGGATTCTGTTGGAGGGCTTGAAGGATCACATTGTATCCAGCCTGCATGGAAAAGCTTCTCCATATTTGATGTGGAAAGCATTGACAGATCTATTCCAGAGTAAGAGCAACCAAAGGAAGCTGGCGCTCAAGGATAAGCTCAGAAACATTAAGATGGAGAAAGGCGACAGTATCGCCAAGTACCTCACGAAGTTCACTCAATGCAGAGATGAGCTGGGAAGTGTGGGGGTGACTATCGAAGAAGAGGATATGGTGGACCTGGCTCTCCTTGGTCTTCCGAAAAGTTGGCATGCATATCAAGATAGTGTCAATGGTCGGGAGAAGTTGCCGGGATGGGAGCGACTTTGGGCGGATCTCATGCAGGAGGAGATAAGGAGGACTACCAGGGACGGATCTTCATCAAAGGTATCTGATGAAGAAAATTGCGCTTTGGCTGCCAAAGCAAAGAAGGGGAAGAGCAAGAAGGATTCTCAGTCTGGTGCGAAAGGCAAGAAGCAAGACATGTCCAAGGTGAAGTGTTTTCACTGTCACCAGCACGGACACTATGCCACAAATTGTCCGCAGAAGAAGAAAAATAAGAAGGCTGCTGGATCTGCAGCAGGAGAGGCATTGGCTTCTCAATTTGAACTAGATTTTTCACTGATCGCATGCTTGGTTTCAAGTGTGGTGGGATCAGTTTGGTTCTTGGACAGTGGTGCGTCATTTCACATGACCGGAGATCGAGATCTGTTTTCAGATCTGGAGGAAAAAGATCTTGGAGTGCACATTGAGATGGGCGATGATGGTAGATACAGTGCGACTGGTATCGATACCATTTCCTTTGAGAGGGAGTTTGGTAAACCTTTCATATCGAAGGAAGTTTTGCATGTTCCAGGATTGATGAAGAACCTGATCTCTGTGGCAATGTTGGAAGACAAGGGGTATGATGTGGTCTTCAGCGAAGGAAAAGCCTTCCTGCGCAGTAAGACTTCTGGTGAGACCCAAAAGATAGGGGTTCGAGTCAATAACCTTTATCAGTTTCAAGTAGATGGCTGCGCAGCAATGGCATGCAAGGCGGGAGAAGTGGTGAGCCGGGATAATGATGGCAAGCTGTGGCATAGGAGATTGGGCCACCTTCACCATGGAGCTTTGAAGATACTGTAGCAGATTTCTACTGGGCTTCCTAAGGGCACTCTTGCGCAGTCAGATCAGTGCAAGGGGTGTACCTTGGGGAAGTATGTGAAAGCCACCTTTCACGAGAAGGATAGTCGCACCACGAAGATCCTTGAGAGAGTTCACACAGACGTGTGTGGTCCTTTCTCTGTAGCTTCGACAGCAAAGCACAAGTACTATGTGATCTTTGTTGATGATTTCTCTCGGAAGTGCTAGATCTTCTTCATGCAGAAGAAGAGCGAGACATTTTCAAAGTTCTGTGAATTCAAGGCGCTGGTTGAGAAGGAATCGAGGAAGCATGTGAAGGCTCTCAGGAGCGACAATGGTGGTGAATTCATCTCTACTGAATTCAAGGACTTTTGCAGCGCAGAAGGGATTCAGAGAGAGCTCATCGCACCCCATAACCCACAGTAGAACGGGGTGGCTGAGCGGAAGAACAGGACGATCGTGGGTGCTGCACGAGCGATGTTGCATGATTAGGGCCTACCCCTTCACTTGTGGGCTGAGGCATGCAATACAAAAGTATATGTGCAGAACCGTTGTCCTCACAAGATTCTTGGCATGAGTACACCGAGGGAGGCGGTCGGCAAGAGCCCCATATTTCTCATCCGAGAATTTTTGGCTCACTCGTCTACATGCATGTGACGGGTGACGCCGTAAAGAAGCCGGATCCGACCGCAGGTTGAATATTTGTGGGGTACATCGATACACCCCACAACTATCGTATTTTCCGTACGTAAGACCGTTGTGCACCCGGATATCAAGTTTCAGAGGAGAGCTGGCGGTGTTCGCTTTCGAGAGGGAGCCACTCGTACGCATGAGGAGCCGTACCCTTGGCGAGGAGCTCCTTGGGATGTGGATCAGCCACAAGAGGAATTTTAGGAGGTGGAAGAGACCACCCATGCAAGGCCAACCATCAAAGGGCGCAAGCGCACCACAGAGCCGAGCGACCGGCTCCGCATGCAGAAGGTTGCACTCACTCCACAAGACATCGGCGAAAGAGGTAGTCACCCATCGAAGACACTGTGACACATGGCTCTTATGAGTCAATGTGTCATGATCGAGCCATCCTCTTGAGGAAGGTGGAGGAACTCACATGGGTAGATGCCATGATCGAAGAATATGACTGTCAGTCGAAATGAAGGCATAGGAGATTGTCCCAAGACCGTGAGGGGGAAATCAAATGGTGGGTTCGCGATGGATCTACAAAGTGAAGGCACCGACGGGAGGGAGAAGTACAAGGTGAGATTTGTCACCCGTGGCTTCTCACAGCATCGAGGGGATCGATTATGAGGAGACCTTTGCACTCCTGCTGGCGGTACTCTTCCATACGGACCGATCCTAGCTCTCTGGGCCAGATGGGATGGCACATCCATCGATGGATGTGAAGACCGCGTTCCTCAATGGAGTCATCGAGGAGGAGGTGTACACAGCAGCCCGAAGGTTTCGAGATCTTCAATGCTGAGTCGCATGTGTGCCGACTCAAGAGAGCACCGTACGGGTCAAGCAAGCACCTCGTGCTTGGTACACACGATGTACAGCTATTTCACCGGCTTGGATTTTCCAAGAGTGAGGCGGATCCTAACCTGTACCAGATTGTGGTGGAGGGGAAGTTGCCGATCATTGTACCGTATGTAGATGATCTGACGACGGTGATGAGCTGTTGATACTTTCATGCAAGGAGTATCTTGCTAGAGTTCGAGATGAAGGACTTGGGCCTCCTTCATTATTTCCGGGATTGAGACGTGCGTCGTTGTGCTGGAGGATCGTTTGTTTCTCGTAAGTATGCCTCGAGATACCGGAGAGGTTCAACATGCATGGCTGCAAGCCTATCGACACTCCTCTTCCCGTGGTTGGAGGAAGGAGGATGCTACTTCACGTGAGGTAGGATGCAACTGCCTATCGACGCTGGTGGGGTCGCTTATGTATCCGGTCAATACACGACCCGATATGCTATGCTTCGTTAACCGGCCTTTCGCAGTTGCGGTTTTTGCCCACCAAGCTCTTTCCTCTCGAAGGTGAAAACATGTATCGTGTTATCTTAGTGGCACATCCAGATATGGTCTATGGTACAGACAGAGGATGGAGTGAATCTTTCCTCGCTTCACTCGATGCATTACAGAGCCCAACCCGACCGAAAGAGCAATATCCGGAGGAGTTTTCGCATTGGGTCGACAAACAGCTTCGGCACAAATATAGGCGTAGATCCGTGGCACTTAGTTCAAAGGGTGAGGCCGAGTACAGCGGCGCAAGCTCGTCGCATGCGAGGCTATTCGGATGAGGAAGATCCTCGTTGGATTGTTCGTTGCACTTGGAGCCTATGTGATTTATTGTGATAACCGTAGTTATCAAACTCTCGCTAATCCAAATATTTCATGATAGATCCAAACACATTGACATCGTGTACCACTATATCGTAGATTGTGTTCATAATGGAGAATCATGTTACTTTCATGTTCCTACTATGAGGATCGTGATGCCGACATCACTATGCGCCTACCAGGAGAAAATTCGAATTCCATGTATATGTGATAAAATACATAATCCATATTCCGTCGAGAGTGAGTGTTGAAAATGCAACAAGATGATGACGTTAGTGAAATGAAGTCGCTCACTAAGTGGGCCCGCAGTTATTTTTGGTGCAAAGTCTATTTTTAGACTATGTCTATTTTTAGACATATGACATGGTCTAGAGTTGCAAGAGATAAAGTTACCTGGATGATTGGTCGAGTCAAAATATATGGAACTCTATTTTTAGACATACAAAGTCGAAGTCTATTTTTAGATCGCCTATCTAAAAATATAATGTAACAATATTATTAGCCCTTAATAATATTTGGACTCTAAACTTCAGCTTTATTCTCTTACATCACTTCACTGAGCTACGATGTGGCCCATGCATCCGATGCAAGGAATTACGCTATTCCTCGTTCGTGAGCATGCAATGGCCGACTTTAGTTAGGACTTCAAAGGGTAGAGTTTGTGTGAGCCGATGAGACATTGGTGGAGTTATGTTCGGTTTAACTTGGGCCCGAACTAGTCATGATTAGTTTAACTAAAGCCTAATAAACTAGTAATGAGTGGAGTGAATTAAATATTATTTAATTCACTAATTATTAACTCATTATTCAACTCAAGAACACATCAAATACCACAAAGGCATGGACAAGCCTGGTTGGAGACCAAAGGGAAGAGGTAGATGAAAGGGTGAGTTTGTTATTAGTTGCGATGCTAGCCAGTATGAGATTGCACACAAGCATTTGAGGAGATTGCCAATGATGATTGCGCAATGGAGTCAAAGAGATATTCGAACTTGATCTCTCATTAGACCAAATTTTCGATCGGCGTTAACAGTGTGCAATTAGTGGATGAGTTTTGAACCTATGACTTGTCTAAAACCAAGCTAGTTTCTGTGTAACTTTGGAGCGTATCGAGTACTTCACAGAGGAGTATTGCATCGAAATTGTTACATGTTTCTCTTCTATTATAATACACAAATAGCCGGGGGTTTCTAAATTATAATCTTCCCCATTACATATCGTGTTTATGTGTGCAATGCCAACGTTTCTCATTTCCGTAAATTGATGATCGATTGTAGAAGAGGTTATGTGTTACATGAATTCGAATTAATGTATGATCGTGATAATATCGTTGACAAGTCTTCATTATTCAAAGGTTTCTACACTCACTAGGTGTCTATATCACTAGGTGTATCTATTATAAAAATTATAGTTTCAATGGTACATAAATTGTTATCTTAAAATTATAACTTTGATGGTGATACCTTGTGATCGATAATGCAGCTTTGAAGCAGCTTTGGCTTTCGACTAATTAGTCTCGTGAACCTTTGAGAATACAAAGGGTTGTGATTTCGATTACGGGCAATCGCCTATATCAGGAACTTACCTCTCGAATGGATAATGTTCAAAAATAGGTAGCACGTTTATTTTATACAAAATTATTCTTCCCAACTATATTTATATGTCCGTAATTTTGGAATTTGATTTAAAAAACCAAGACCTAACTTTTTGAGTTCAACCGTGTTCAGGTGGGTGTCAAGCCATTGTGCCATTGTCGGAGACTCTCATACATTTAGGGATCTTTCCCCTCGCTCATGGAGCTCGAGGCAAGCCGCTCGCCTAGTCGAGCACGTCGTAATTTCAATGATAAGAAATGCTACATGGGCTCGTCAAATTTTTTTCCGTGTAAACCCCAACCACTATTCGAACAAAGCATAATACATTTTCTCGCTCTTTCTTCTGGGTCACAGATACCGTGGATTTTTTTATAGATCTTCGTGTTTTCGGTAGATTTAATGCATATGACCTAGCGTCGTTCATTACAACGTGACTTTGTCATCGGTTTTAGAAAATGCTCGTAAATTTGGGTTTCACAAGGATTACTCGCTTGCAATTATCGATCATCAATCACATTCAAAAAGTCTTTCATAGTATCAATAGCTCGTAGGTGAATTTCCAAGGTAATTTCACACATTCGAACTAAAATTTTTTTGTCCTTTTCAATACTTCGCGCTTGTAACAACTTAAAAACAATCTAGTGCACAATGCAACAACAACAACACCTCTTACGTAAATGTCCGCAATTCACCCTCTCGCACGATGAATGACTATGGAACCCTTTTCAGGAACAAAATACCGGAGCTGAAGGTATTGGTTTCCATTAGGATCATGGAATTCAACATCCAAAATAGTATCAAATTCCACCGCAATAGTATTCCCTACGAGGGCAAATACTGAGACCTATTGGACTCATCACCCCCAAAATAGCCTCCAATGGCTACCTGTGAGTGTGATCCATCCCCAATCAAACAAGAACAGACCCACATCAAGCGTTAAAACGAGAAACATGTTTTGGAAAGAAGAAGAAACTTTTGTATTAATAGGTCCATAAATTTAACCTGTCTATCGTACAATGCCCTACCTACACTTTAAATTGGTACTCCCAACTCCATGCTAAGGCTCACCAGCCATTCTTCGCATGAGCATCTTAACCCTAAGTTTGACCTTCAAAAATCCAAGTCCCCCGTTCTATGCCCAAGACCTTTGTTACAATGAGAGAGTCAAGTTAAAATACTTCACAATAGGAAGCAAAAGAAACATCACAAAATTGCTCGCTTTAGACTCATAATTTTCCGTGCGAAAATTCAACTCATATATAGTAAAAAAACATAATATCGAAACACAACCAATCCACAATGGAATTTGAACATGAGGAGTTATAACCGTAGAAAACCCTCTCCGTTAAGAGAATTTTAATGGATTTAAGATTCTACTAATGATCGCTTACAACACCATAGCAATTATCGTCACAATGAAATCTAATCGGAAGCAAATCCTCGTACGCTCTACATTTGTTGTGCTGGAAGCAAGAATCTTGCCATCTCTCGATGATCCGGTTTCGTGGGTCAAACTTTTCATGGTCGTCTTGTTCGCTAAACATGAATTTGTCTTAGCTTTCGTTCGTTTCTCATTTAGGATCGTGGGACCGATCTCGCCGTGGCTTCGTTCACAAACTTGTTCAATAGGAAAATTCTGACTCGCTATATATACGAGCTTCAATGGGCGCTTTCAAACTGCACAGTATTTCACCTCAATGGATTTCTACGCAATTGTCACCATCGGGACCGCTTTGTTACAATGATGGCTCATGTCAAAAACTATGTTATCGTGCACCATGAATACCTTCCCTTCGCTTCGTCAAATGGTTGGCACCATCAACTCGACTTTACGCTCCCCTGGGTGATGATAAAGGCAAACACTTTTTTGGGTAGTGTTACACCATTTTTTGGTCATCTAACTCTTCATCATTAGATGGACCCAAGTACACCATGTAAGACCGCTTTACCCCAAGTAAATCGCTTTCACTATGTTAATTAGAAACCCCAAAAGGAATAATTAATTAAACCATAATTTAATTATCTCTTACCATGTTTAACCCAAAACAAAGAAATTAATGAGATAAACCTATTATTATCTTATTATTTTCTAGGAATAATTATTTAAATAATATTCCTTGCTAAATATGACCAAATCAACTACCATTAATCAAATAAATCATTATTTATTTCCGATTATATCCTAACCACTTCCTTAAAAAGATAAATAAATCATTTATTTATTTATTTTTCACTAATCAAGGGATTCGACCCAAGTCAAACACCCTTTCCTCCAACAAATAATAATAAAATATTCCATAGAGGTGGATCTAGATGTGATTAACATTATTTTAATCAGCACCAGATTCAAGGACCCAATATTTTGTTATAAATTAGATAGCTTTCCCATCATTCTTCACCTTTTGTTGCATACTAGATCACTCGGGATCTATACACTCGGTCTCATTTTTCGCCATTGTTGCTCCTATCGAGCTCTCTAAGCTATACCTTCACATTGGGTTTTCTACATCTACAAGAGAGAGAAAGCCAGATCCAAGTGCCGAGGACTACAAAGAACCCATCCCATTGAAAAGATCCGGATACACCTTCTTGTTTCCTCCCTGTGTGCCCCGTAATATAAAAATTCATTCAAACCGTGTTCTTGTCTTCGTCCGTTGGATGCATGGAGCAAACTTTACTTTAATGCTTAATATCTTTCCATTTATGTATCCGTTTATTGGCAGCGCACTTTAACTACTAACGTTGATCCGAAGATGTTTTGCAACACTATTGTTGTTAGGGCTATTAGTTATGCGTAGCTGCTGGTTTTTCGACGCTTCGACAAAGAATTCATACTAACAAAATGGCGACTCCACACGGGTTTTAAATTACGACCGCCGTCGTTTCATATTCCCGCATATCCACTACTTCGTGCCCTAGGGCTTCTTTTTACGTTTAGTTTTTCTTTTCATGTCATTTTTCTCACATAAAACCCTAAAAACCTAAAATTTCTAACTTCCGTGTGTTTCTCGGCCCTATCGTTGCCAGGCGCGACACCAAACGCCCGCACCTCGAGACCCGCAATTTTTCGTAAAATCACGCCGAAACAAAATGAACGGGGGTCGCACTCGTCCAAAACTCCGACCCCAGACGCACCTTGGCCCCTCGTTTCCGCGCTCAACTCAGCCTCGAGTCGAACCTCGCGACCCGCCTTTTTCCGCATTTTTCCGTAATTTTTTCGGGTTCGCCGCAGCCTCTCCGCCAGGGTTTTCCACCGTCTCACCCCCGCCTCGACCAAAGATCCGATCCGCTACTCATCTAAGTGGGAACCCGGCACTAGGGGCTTTAGTACCCTCCACTTCAGGAAGAGTTTCAAACGTCGTTCGCTTCGTCGCAGCTTCAGCCCCTCTTTTCCGCATCTCGTGACCTCACTTCCGCATCCATTGAATGAATTTTTCCTTCAAATCACCTCGTCGTTTTGTTTGGACCCCCCCCTAAAGGCCTCCTCGCCTTGCCCCGGCCACAGATTTCCCTTTTTCCACCACCTTGCCTCCGTTCCCTCGGCCGTGATCTCGCACCCCTTATCCGCCAGCTTCGTGTCCCGCATCTCTCCGTCCCCTTGACCCCAGATCCGTTGAGCTTCCTCGTGTGTGTTTCCATAGTTTTTCCTCTTTCTTTCAAAGATAGTTTTGAGAGACCCACCTTCGGGTTAGATAGATGCATACGTAGCCGTTATTTTTCTCCGTTATTTCAGCATTTTACCGTTCTCTCTCGTAGGTTTATTTTCAGCTACGCGCACACTTTTTTGCTCTCAACAATCTTAAAAGGGTTTAAAAATTAAAATTAACGCACACCACACACCGACCCATGAAGAAGCGCCCGGTTTACACCGCCCGGTAAGATCAAAACTGACCGTCACCGCACCTTATCCCGCCCTCGACCTCTTGAGCCCGTCCCTCGCCCTCGTCGGTTTCCTTCTTCCTCGCTACCGTCGCGCCCCAAGGCGCCTTTTCCCGAGACTTCGGCCTTCATCCTCGGGCCGTCGATCACTGGGGCACCGCGTCGTCGTCGAGCGTCCACCTTCGAGTCCGCACTCCGACTCTCTCCCCCGATTCATCGGATCCCCCTTCTCCTTCCGGTCCTCCTCCGACTCCTTTTACCTTCACCATGTCCCATCAAGGCCTACTGCTAGCGGTTCTCCCGCCCCCAATGCCGCCCTACTTCTAGCGGAACCGTCACAACTACTACTCCTACGACCCCCGTCGCTCGTACATGGTGCCCTACCGATTTCCACGCTCGATTAACGACCCCATTCACCATAATACTACCCGGCCCACTATGCCTACCAAGTTACCCTCTCGATATCCCTAAGTTCCTGAGTCTTAATGGCGAAGACCCAACCAATCACGTCCGGCCTTTCCATGTGGTGTTCCTCCAACTCCATTACTCGATGACTCCATCCGTCTTCGTTTGTTCCAACGCACGCTTACCGCGAAGCTTCTAAATGGTATGTCGAATGTGCCACTTCCTCCCATACCACGTTCGAGACTTCGCCCAAGCCTTTCACATTTCCAGCCTCCTCTCGAGCACGACACCGTACTCTGGAGCTCTTGACTTCATTTAAGCAATCCTCTTCCACACGCCTCTTCGCCTATGTTCAGAATGGCGACGAAGACGGAGCTTATGTCGAGCCCCTCCCTTTTCAAGATCGGGTTTACATGGATCGGTTCTTCGCACTTCTCCCGTCTTCCCATCTAAGAAGATGTCGCTCTCACTTTCCTCAATCCGAAGAAGCCGCCCTCCAAATAGCGGAAATACACCCGATCTACGGCCAATCAAGTTATGCGCCACCGTTCTTCCCGACATCCCGGTGCCCGTGGCGCTAACGCCCGGGCATTCGACTCCGCCGACGTATTGTTGGATCTCTTTCCCACCCTCCGCTCACCCTCCTATGAGCCGATGGCCTTCTCGTGGGGGCCAAGACTCTCTAGCACTCGCCCTCCCGCAACATGCATCCGTGATACGGCATGCCTCCTCCTTTGCCCAACCTCCTCGCTTACCTCAATGCTGCCCAACCCAACCCTTACTTTTATCCGTGCCCCTCGGTGCGCCAGCCCCCCCAGATATGCGCTTCCGCCCCCCCCCCCCCCCCGCCCCATCGGGGCCCCTTACAACCCCTCCAGGCAAGTATCTATGCCAGCAGGCGTTTAATCCCCCTTCTTCTCAAAGAAGGCGGGAGAGGGGGCAAATCCGTAACTCCATCCGCCCCGTAACCGAGGTCCCACTGGTCCCGACCCTAACACTAGCAACCAGCCTCGTGGCATTCCACCCCAAAGCCGAGCCGTACCGCTTCGCACAAACAAGCCCCTCGTTCGTGCTGCGTGTTTACTAAATACCACACTCACACGATTGCCCTCTCTTACTCCCGCATGCTGGCGTATGTGAGTCTCAAGCCACATTGCGCGGACAACACGCCTCCTCCCCCGCTCCTCCCCATCGTGACCACTACCTGTGCCCACCGTGTTCACCGATCCTTTCCCCGCCGTGATTCGTGGCTACCCAACCCCCCGACGTTCCATGTGCCCACACCCTCGTCCATTTCCGTTCCTTCGACTACCAGATCCTCATGATGCACTCCGATCCGTCCCCTTCCGTCGACCTTCACCTTCAAACTCGGTCTCGCCGCACCCCAAGCCCCTCGCTTCCGTCCGCCCGCTCCCCGAGCCTCCATCTTCGTGCCCCACAGCCTCTTTTCGACATCCAAGGGCCCTCACACATCCCTCAACCCAAAGCCGAGGTTCACCCAAAGATTCCAAAGGGTCCCTTACGCCGAAATGCCGCCTCCGGCCGAGCCGCTCAATCGTACAATATAGTAGATGATTTGGCACAATCCCCTCGCCGCCATTTCCACACGGGGAAACTCCTCCGGGCCGTGCCCTTCTCAAAGGAAGGCTCTACTATCTCGCCGGGCGCCGTCGATCCCCGCCTACATCGAACTCGATTGTTTTCGCCGCCACCAACCCGACCTCGGTCTCTTCCTCCTTCCGGCTGCTTCAAATCCCGCCAAAAATCCCAACGCCACCGCATCCCTAAGTAACCGATGAGGGGGCATCCACCGTGTGATGTCCGCTCGCTTGGGCAACTCCTGGTCCCCCGAGTCGTCCTTCCGACGATCACCTCGAGCGTGGGATGGCTTTCCTGCCTCCCACCCTATCACCGTTTCAGAATCGTCCCATCACCTCGCCTAAGACCGTTTGCGTTGATGTTGATGTTAAGAACCCCAAGACTCCTCCGCACCAACAAGCTCAGGAGCTGTGCGGTGTCCATGGCCACTACTCCCATCATTGTCCTCACCCGACGACGTCGTGCCTCCCCGAGGTGATCCGCGAGTATGAGGTCGAACAAAATCAATCCGCCTCCCATTCTCGCGCATGTCGCGTGCCCACCGAGGATCTGCACCGATCCCATCCACATTCCCCCCTCGATGTCCGGGACAAGACGGAGTCTGTTGGGTCACCATTCTCACCTATCCTCCTCCGCACGACACTTGGAACCCAGCCCGTCCGCCGCCCTCCCTATCGTGTCCCCCGATACTCGAGATCACCCACCGGTGTCTCCGTTGACCTTCGGCAGCCCCGAGTCCCCCATGTTTCCGATAGCTCCCCACATCACTCGTTTGAGTTTTGCTCATCCCCGCTTCCTTCCCCTCGCTCACTCTCGCCCGATGACTTCTCGCCCCCTCACGCCGTCCTTTCCTTTCATCCCCTGCGACGTTCACACCACCTCGCGCATCCCCCGTCCACATCCTTTACCTGCTACGCCGATGGTGCAAGTCGCTACTCCAGAATCTTGCCTCCCCTTCTACAGGGTGGCCATCTTTCACCCTCTCGCATGACCCTGCTCGTCTAACGGCATGCACTGTCTCCCGCCACCAACAATCTCCAGTCGAATACGATGCAACATGGCCTACTAAATACGTTTCGCCGCATCGCATTCGCCGCCCGCACGTTCGCTCGATTCCTTGCTTTTGGCTATGCAACTAAATGGTGTTTATCGTGTGCGTAGCCTCGTGTCGTGTTGGGGACGCTATTTAATAGTAAAAGTCTTAATACGTGCGTTGAAACCATAACTTTCAACCATGTACCAGTATATCGTAATCACTACGTAGATAGTATTGCAAACCATGTTCTAGATTGGTATTTATCACACCACTCATACAAGACAATAACATTAAATCAACCATCAAAAGACGATGGCATCCATAATATGTACGTAAAACCATATATCGATGAGTCCATCTACTCGATACATGCCCATAAGATGTTCCATAAAATCAAACACGCCCCATACATATACATACGCATGCCCATAACATGTTACAAACAGAAAACCGGGGGCACCATATGCCCCTCCATACATTCTAGGGGCACCACCTCGCCTTTACATACATCGAAGGGGCACCATATGCCCCCAATCACCACCGCAGGCTCCCGGCCAATGGCTCGCCCCCGCAAAGACAGACCGCATAGTCGGACCGGCCATCGCGATGCGCCGCATGATACCCCCCGCCACCCCGAGGGGAGACCAACACATGGCTCTATGTAACGGTCGCCTAAATCCTCGCCACCCGCGCTCGATACCTCCGGTCAACAAATGGCCACATCTACGTGGATGTCCTCCAAAGAGGGCGCGCTCGCACCATCATTTTGCGTCGTTCTCGATCCACTCGACCCGTAGCTCCGTACGTCGGCCGTCCCATATCCGTTTTTAATGGTACAGATTCCATACCAAAAGTCCCTCGAATCAAGATCATTATTTACTATTCAAAAAAATCCGAAATACGTTCATATAATATAACTGTCACTTACCGGCGGCTCCCCAAACTCACTGCCGAGTGGCAAATCCCATCCCCACAAGAACATCCCACCATATAGTCATATGTACACCTGATCTAATCAGCAATGGGAAAGAACTCTGCTGAGCGAGCCACCACCGCCCCTCCTCCTCTGCAGTCGCTCCTGCACCATCTCATCCTCGTCTCCCTCTCTCGCCCCCATCCGGAAGATGCACACGAGAAGCCTCAAGGGCCTGGATTCTTCTCAAAGAAGAAGGCGCACAACAAAGTCCCATATGAGCAATCATGATTCACCGCTGCCCGCAGAGCACAACTGCCGTTTAGCGACACCAATATCATTTGGGCCCACCCAAAGTAGGTCCCACTCAACACACTCTCCACTATCATCACTGACCGCTCAACGGATGTGATGGAACGCCTGGGTGTCAGGATTCCGCAAGATGCTCGCCGCGCCTTACCCATCGTTTCTAGCCCTCTCAGATCCCCATCGACATTCGAGTCCCTCGACTCGGAAACCCGTCGACAATGGCGTTCCACAACCTCCGCAAGGCGCCGCCCCCGCGCAACACCGTCGCGTGTCTCCCACTATCCCCAATGCAGGGAGGCCGGCCAGAAGACCGGACCGTCGGGGCTCATCCGTGCCTCGCACCAAAAGATCTCCCGATCCGGATCCCAAGAATCGATAATCCGGCCACACCTTCTGCTCACCAACGGCTCAAACTTAAGAACCCCAAATCTGGCCAATACACGACGGACGCCTCGATCCGCCGGGATTCCGCCCGAAGTGTTCCCGCATCCTCTCTCCAAACTTGGACCTGAATCGCCATACCGCACAAACACATTCTCTTTGTCGTGCCGCATCGGGCAAACCATACACCACACACCAAAACCCAACTCCCAACCATCAAACAAAGACCAAGCCCCCCTCCCCTCCCGTGCCCAGCCTTCTCGCCATTTCTGACCAGGTCGCACTTTTTGCCCCCAAACCTCGTCTCGGGTCGCACCTTTTGCCCCAAAAGGTGCGACCCGACCGTAGAGAGGAGGGAGGGCCGTTTCGGGGTGGTGTTGGGCCCTAAACCTGCAACTGAATCATCAAAATGCAAGAGCTAGGTTAGGCCTCTTACCTCCAACCCAATGCATCTCGAATCCAACGGCCGGTTTGTCTGCGATGTCACGGCAAGACTTAGGGCCTTCTTCTCCTCTCCACATTCACCACAACAACAATAGCAAATGAATGATTTTGGAGGGAAAACTCGCCCCACAAAGAGAACTTCAGCTTTCTTCACCGGGGCCGCGACCACCGTAGCCCCGTTCTCGACGAACCCAGTCAAGACCGCCTCAGATAGATCTCACCGAGCTCTCAAAATGGGTTTTACTTAGTTTTTGGTGATTCGATACTTCACTCCTCCCATGACGCCTGTCGTTATTACTTCACCACTCCTTAAAATCGAATTTCTCACTTACGACACTTCGTACTTCAAAGGGGTACCCATCGCCTTACTGGGTCCATGTTCATGTTGATTTTCGTCAAAGAGCCTCCAATTTCAGACGATGTTTCTATGACCCCCCATTGGGGCCTTTACCGTGTGGCAAAGATATTCAGTCGCCCTTGCTTAGCATCCGAGTTGAGTCATCATTGCATTCATGGAGTCTATCCCGCATCCTTACACCCTGAGCTCATAGCCCTCCATTCTTTTTGCTTGGTTCTCTGTGGTCGCATCTATGACCCACCACCGTCCCCCCTCGTCCCCTTCGAGACAGTCAACGCCGCGAGGCTGTCCATGCCCTTATGCTCTAACAAGGGAAGTTGTCCATTCGCCACTCCATCCTTCCCACTTCCACCACTTACCACAGTGCCACCACCGTCGCGTTTATCGTTTTCCTCTCGTGCCTTAGTTGAGGTTCTCTCCACCGCCCTCACCCACGGGCGACCTCCTCTCCGTCGACCTCAAAGACATTTATTCCGTACAAGGTCTAGAGGGCGGCACTGGCCCGGCCCGCCTTGCTCGTGCCCCCGATCGTGTACTTTTCACTCTTCGACTCGTCGGCTTCTCCGCCCTTTTTCAAAGATGATCGAGATTCAGACACCGGATGGCCCATGGACCCGGTAGCCAGGCCTTTCGATGATTCCCGGCGGCGGTGTGAGATGGCCCGTTCTGTCAGGTGGCCTCACAGCCCCCCACATGCCCGACACCTCTTCATCGTTCTTCATGCCGCCTCCAAATTTTCGATGATGCTATTCAGCCACTGCGCACCTTTATGATTTGCATGTATCAGCGATTTCAGGAGCCCTTCCGCTTTACGTGGGGCATTTGGGCCGTATTTATCTCATGTACCCGATGATACTTGATTAGTCTGCCGTTATCCCGTGTGTGATGTATGTGAGACTCTTCATTGTATTTTTATCCGGCTCTCGATTATGCCACCGTACTCTGCGTGTTCTACCGTTCATCGGACACACTATTCTTTTGTACTTTGCCCCCCGGGCGTGTGGGCATAGGTATGCCTCCCCCGCCGCCTCGGCGCACGTACCCCCTCTCAATGCACCCCCCCGTTGTACCCATAGCCCGTTCTTCCGGTCTAGTCCTTCAAAGACACTATCTACCTCATATTTCTCTCTCTCCGACATACCCTTTTGGTTGCCTAGATTGTTTTCATACGTACTTCTCGATTAAGTGTCGCATTTGCTCCCGACACTCGCACGCCGGGGGCAATCTATTACACCATTTTTTGGTCATCGAACTCTTCATCATTAGATGGACCTGGCACACCATGTAAGACCAGCTTTTACCCCCAAGTAAAAACCGCTTTTCACTATGTTAATTAGGAAACCCCAAAAAGGAATAATTAATTAAACCATAATTTAATTATTATTCCCAACAGTGTTTAACCCTAAAAAATGAAGAAATTAATGATAACCCATAGTTATTCTTGATATTTTCTAGGAATAATTATTTAAATAATATTCCTCGTTAAATATGACCAATCAATTATCTATTAATCAAATAAATCATTATTGTGATTATATCCCCAACTACTTTAAAAAGATAAATAAATCATTATTTTATTTTTCACTAGACCAAGGGATTTCCGACCTAAGTCAAACACCCTTTCCTCCAACAAATAATAAATATTCTAGCGTATAAGGGATCTAGATGTGATTAACATTATTTTAATCATGCACCAAGATCTAGAAGGACCCAATATTTGTTATAAATAGGAGGGTTTTCTCTCATCATTCTTCACCTTTTGTTGCATACTGTATCACCTCGGGATCTGCAAGAATTTTGGCCCTGTCGCCAACAGCTGTTGTTCCCATTGAGCTCTACCTTCTACATTGGGTTTTCTACATCTACAAGAGAGAGAAAGCTTAGATCCAAGTGCCGAGGACTACAAAGAACCCATCCCATCGAGGAGATCCGGATACACTTGCGCCCTCCCAGGTGCCCCTCGTAATATAAAAATTCATTCAAAAATCGTGGTTCTTTATTTCGTCTTGATGTAAAGAGCAAACTTTACTTCATCGCTTAATATCTTTCCATTTATAGATCCGTTTGTTGCGCACTTTAACTACTAATTCTGTATCCGAAGATGTTTTCGTACTCACTATTGTTGTTAGGGCTATTAGTTATGCGTACGCAAAGTGGTTCTTTTTCGTACGCTTCAAAGAATCTATACTAATTGTAGCTTTGAGCATCTCCGATTCCGCGTTAACCATGTTGGCCTTGTTTTTTTAGTCCTTGGAACTTAGTTCTCTCATATTTTCCATCCTATCCCTTTGCCACCAGAAAGACATAACTTCACGATATCAAATTTAATGGCTTGCCATTTATATTTAGTAATGGTACAACTTTAATCATATCTGCATGCGTATCCGAAGAGCACTCTCAAGTTGTTATTCATTATTTTAAGATAACTACTACATTTAACTTCCATGCTCTAATATTTATATCAACCATAAGCATTCTGTTGGGCTCCACGTTTGTGAAGCAAGGAATGCTTCGACATCTTCTTATCATAAATGGTACAATTGTCATAGCTTTATCTTTTATAAACGTCCAATTTTCCAAACGTAGAGACTACAGTTCGTATCCTTACTCTTGGACAAACTGCTTAGCATTCTGCGTAAAAAATGCACAGAATACAAGGTTTGTCTACTAAGCAACAAATAATTGTTGTACCGAGTCATATAAACATCTTGACATCCTCGTTTTATATTCTTTCTCGTTTTCGCAAAGTTCGCTACGAAAAATGAATTATATTAATTTTTTTCGTCGATATACAGATTGATCTAACTAGATGTAAACCCCTGTTGCCAGTGGTTATTCGAATGGGTTAGAATGTGCATTGTTATTTATTTATTTTGAAATACATGCATTACCACTACGCGAGATATTTGCATTAATTTTGAAATGTTGAGATCTTTGCATTGATGTTGCTCTCGCTATGGGTGTTCCCCGAGATTGAGCTGATCCAAAGGCAATGGATGTACATTAGCGGTCGATCGCTCTTTGCTAGTACCGTAATCCAAATCCTCTGAAGATGAAAAACAAAGCCGCAAAGAATTATATCTAGGATCGATCGTTTTTTTCTCACCTTCACTTTAGGCTTGGAAAGCTTTGTCTAGAATTTTTATATTTGACTCACCTACGTAATGCTGATCTGCGGGCATGCATATATTGGATAGATGAGAAAGATTCATACAACAGATAAACCTTCGTACGTTCTTCAGAAGAGATCCCGAATTCCAAAATTCTTCGTTCTTCCCGTGATCCTCTTGCTCTTCTCCAAAGTTTGGATTTGCCTCGTAGGCCCTCGCCTCTTCTACATCGCTTGAATGATACCTTCCATTATGATATCAAATCATCCGCTACTATGAAATGACACAAAGTCGCATGCTTGGATAGACTTCCCTTTGGGTACTTCACCGAGAACCAAGTTTTAAAATGTCACAACCCACTTGATATTTATCCCTAGTAAAAAGTGCCACATGTGAAGATCGTATTTCGTTGATGAAGCGAATAACTTGCAAAGAGAATTTTTCGATTACTTATGTATTCGCCCAACAATATAGATTTTTGATGCACTATCATTTTTAACCATGTGCCGAAAAACATACAAAAAACTATGTTTTTAGTGGAAATTTGAGTTCACAAGAATCGATGCTACCAAAATCTAGACTCGTCTCTACCACTAGTAAAAGGCGTATTCATATTTCATGCAAGTAATGGAATTCCTTTTTTGTTGTTTTATCTCGTCTTATTCTAACTTCCAAGTCTAGCATCAATGATTGTCTTATGCCTTTAAAACAATATTATGCTTTAGATAAGTGTATCTACTTCTTATTATACTTAACTTCCAAGTCTAGCTTCACATAATCTAGTTTTAATTATAATTTTGAAACATTTTTTATTATTTGAATGAGACAAACCTTAAAAGGAGTAAGCTAATATATTAAAAGTATTTCGTCACAAATCTAAGATTCTTATATGAATTCTGAAATTTCAGCATCACTCCGAGTAATCTTCAAAGGTTCCAAATTTTGACATCCAGAGAGAAGTTTGTTACAAAATTAGTGCCTCCTACTTCAAAACATGTTGATGTTGATGCGTAGAAATCTCCTTCTATTTATAGCCATGTTGAGTCTTAATATATAATAGTAAGGAGTATTATAGTAGTTCACACCCGTAATACTCACAAAGGGAACTCGACAAACCATCATCTCTCCAAAAATGTATGACTAAGATTTTCACAAACTTGGTTTCTTCGTATTTATTGATGCCACAATACCATGTCTCTTTTAGATTACTTCAAATTCACCGAATGATTTCAAGCGATTGTCATTATGAATATTCAAATGTGCTCAGCATACGACAAGGATTTATATGCAATGGATTTGGATAGTTTAACTACCACTTCGCACATTTCCAGGAGTTTATATGCCAAGAACTACCGCACTTAATCAAGTTGTTGGAAAATTTTGTTTCATATTTTGACATTATTAATGCCAACCTCGACTTGCGACTCTTCGAAATGAAGATTCAAATAGTTGAGTAATGTGGTTATTAAGTGACAAGAGCGATTATACATATCAAGGTAAGCTTGATCCGTATGAACTCCACCCGCATTGGCGTATGTCTATCAACACTTATTTCTTCAATAAAGGTAGTTTATGGTTACACACCATTCAGCTGTCGTTCAAGAGTCAAGACTGCATGACAGATCGCTTATATCATTAAATCATCAACTCTTAACCTTCGAACACCATGCAAACAAAATTGAGCACCGGGTCACTGGATTAAAATTTCTCGTATGGCTACATTGTATAAGCTTCTCTTACCCAAACATCTCCCACAATCCCCCATAATTAGAAAACAATGGAATGGCTTGCATCCCTCTTACTTGAAAATTTCTAAGCTAACTTTATGGAATTGTTCTAACCTACTATAAACATATCTTTGGGTTGATGTGTAAAACCCACAAATGCAGTTTCTTCTCATTTTCAACCTCAAGTTGTGTATAGATGCTCAAAATTCATTCCCAAATTCAATTGGAAAATTTACAATACCGATGCGGTAAAGCACTTTTCAATAGTTAATCGGTTACAAACCCAACCAACCCAAATTCAATCTAAACGAAGAAGTTTCACTTTTTAATAAATTATAAGAACCATCCTTATGAAATTAACTGGTATTCAAATTTCTTTTTATACTTCTAACTGGAGTTCTTGGTTTCACACTTACCGCCTCTCCTTAATCTCGCTCTTCGAATTTTATTAAAAATTTCAACAGGATAATGGTCATGGCTTAAAAGCATTCTAATTTAACTTAAGGCCCAATTAAACCTTTCGCCATATTTAACCTTCCATGCACTGATATAATATGACTAAACAATCAAACTAACATGCCATTCTTTCCATTCCAAAGGGCCGACTTGGTATCTTGGCACTTTGTATTCAAGCTCCATACCCATAGTCCGTACTCCATCCTAGAACTCCATTTTCCAGTTTTTCTTCATAATTGGGTCTATGTTCTTTCTCCTTATGATTTTTCAAAGGTCCTTCAAGCCGAGACATAGGTTTTATGATCAAGAATTCTATTTCGGCATATGACAGAATACTAGCTACTCTTGCATGTATTATTACTCTTACTATAGGGAAGACTTGAGAGCTGCAAGTACAAAAAGGTGTGTACATCAATCAAGGCCCTTATGTAATTTTTGTATTAACTCGAAATATATATGTGTGGTAGAAAGGGGACTTACAGAAATATGTTGATATCTAGATTGCTCCTTCTATATGTTCACACAGCCACAAAATTATGGTATATTCTTTCCGTGAAGAGTTTTTAACTTGTACATATTTTCAGTGATTGATCAAGACAATAAGCCGGAAAAAATAGAGGAGGAGGCCTGAGAGCCGCTGTGCCATGTGGATTTGAAATTAAAATATTCCATGCAATGTTAAAGCTAAAGCCTTAGGTCCTGATCTGGCTTATGAATTTCCTTTCATCAAGCAAATCATTGAAAAGCGGGAGGCTAAGCTTCAAAAATTAGAATCTCGATCACCACTTTCCTCCTCATTACCGATAAATTTTCCATCTCTCAAAGTGATAACCGACTAATTTTACCTTACCTGGTGGTGTTTGGATCAAAGTTTCCTCCCGATCTTCTTTATGCATTACCAACAAAGCATCATTCTTCGAAGGCTTCGTAAGAAATATGACCGGGAGAAAATAATGAAACTTCAATCCAAGGATGGATCATTCCTCACTGGCGGGGCATCTACAGCATTGTTCATGCGTATATGGGAACAAAAAAAATGCTTGGATTTCTTGAATTTTTTCTTGAAGAAATTTGGAAACCATGGTATGACAAATTACAATATGATTTCAGAAGGCCTTTTTATATACTCGTGAAAAATGTTAAATTTTAAATTTAAGATTACGAATGAATAATTTAGGGTCTCTAATCAAAATAATCATGTAGCCTGAATTTAGGGTCCGTCTAATGAATTTATCCATTATTTTGGCTTGCCCATACCACTATGGTGAGTGAGGGGGTTGGGAAGCCCGAGTCACATGTACCAAATATTTAGAGTTTGTGGTTGCGTTTCCATCCCCTATTTGAATAAAGCCTCGTTGGGATTTCATCTCCTCGTGCACATTTTCAATGATTAAAATTTTTTCTGTATTATATTGTGGTGGTGGTCTTGAGTGAGTTTTGGATTTGTAAGTTTTATCAGTGTTTCATTTATAAAAACAACTCGTTTCAAATTGAGATTTATGGATTCCACTAATATTTGGATATAACTTGTTATTTCGTATCGATGGCATTCCATTCTCACTATGATTAGATGTGTGTGCTACCCAATATGAGAACCGTTGGAGGTGAGAAGGCATATTATTCAATTGCAGATTGACCGTGGGATGCTACCCCTTGCTTCGTCATACCACTATCTATCATGTTGTTAATTTTAGCATGAGTGTACTGCATAATTTTAGATTTTTATTTTTATTTTATTTGGCGCGTCGCATAGGGTTGGGGAAGGCAGAGGTGACAGTAGAAAGGCTGTATACGTTGATCGAAGATCTAGCCAAAATTTGTAAGTACTCTACCGTGTATAATGAATAATTTTTCGGCATTTTTGTCTGGCTCAGAGATAAAAACTTACAGGGCATATTTCTCGAATACCCATGAATTCGATACGAGTGATCTCGTAATTCATTAAGAGTCTACTCGCATATTTATGTGTTAGAAATTTGTGTTAAAGGAACAACATTGGATTTATGCGTTTAAGTGTATTTGTGTTCTCCGAATGCATTCATGGTTTCGACAATTTGAGTTATCGACCCCTCTCGTGGAGAAACCAATTTGTTCCTCGAACTTCGCGGAGTCGACGTTCCCATAAACTCCTGTCAGGAGGATGTATATCGGTTTAGAATCCCGTTGTGGAAATGATCGGTCGAGAGGAACCGTGACTATGTCAAGCGACATCGTATTATGCAAGCCACCATGCGCAGCACGTTGTAGATTGAATTGAATACCGTGGTGGAAACTTCAGCTCAAGGAAGCGGAACCTGGACTTTTAAACCAATTGGAACAATGAAAGGAACGTAACGAGTGCTGAAGAATGGAACAAGGCAAAGGCTATACCGAGCTGCCAAGGGTAGTGTGGAAACTTGAATTACAAGGAAAACCGAAGTTGGAATGAGTGGTATTTGCGTGATTGAAAGAGTGGAAAGTTGTTTCCAAAAAATAATCATATCGCTCTGCTATTTCCATGTGCTTCGAAAGGTGGTTTCACAAAACAACGAATTTTGCGTAGATTTTGAGCGCACGTTCCGCATCAAAAAATAACGTGAAAGCTCATGAAAATCGTCTTGATCATCCCCACCGGAGCGTATGATCATCCACCGCGGGCGACGGCACGTTGTGCCGGGGCCAACCATGGTTGTATATGGGCGTCCGGTAGTTTAATAAAGTCCGAGTTATATATATATGGACTAATCTCCATATAAAAAAACGACATTTATACATGGGGTCCAAATCTAATATGTGGGGCTAGTTAGTACCACCTTAACCAAGGTTTGCCGCTATATGAATTCCCATAACAAAAAGGGTCAATGAGGCGCAATGCGATGTGTATAATGTGCGTTGAATCGTCACAAGGTTATAAAGTGGTAACATCCAGCCGGGAGAACGTCAGTATACAATATGGTGTCGTGCAATAGTTCTGATTTGGAGGTCAACTCAAATTATTACTAAGTGTTGGCACCGCATTGAAAATTTTTATTCATATTTATGTGTCCAAGCCTCATATGAAGTCCTAGCTTATAAAGTGAATGCCATCACTAAAGGTTAGCTGTGGTCCCATCTTATTATATACTCGTTTATAGTCGAAGCGTTGTGGGGTGGTTTATTATATTATTACTAATGTCAAATTCATGTTCATAACAGCTTGGAATGCCCACAATTCATAACAAACATTGGAGATTTACCGCTTCGTTTTAAAGTTTCATTTTTTTTTTTTTAAATCAACTCAATTGCCGTATACCGACGCTTGTAAGCATCTCTTCCCACGCTCATAAGCGTCGGTATTTTGACGTTTTAAAACGATTTCCATTTTCATCACCTTTGTGACATCCGTCGATATTGCTAATAAGCCTCAAGGCATGCGACGCTTTTGGAAAGGCGCATTGCGTATACTGAAAATACCTGCATTTCGTAATGTCGATTTTGTGATGACGTTTTAGGATGATAAAGAATTGCGAAGTTAAATAAAACGTCGAAGAGCGATGGTTTGGGAAATGCCGAAGAGCGACGCTTGTTTGAAGCGACGTAGCGGTCGGTATTGCGACATTGTCAAGGCAGGACGACCGACGTGATGGTGAACCACTCGCTTTTCCATCCCGGAATCGTCGCTCTGCGACGACTATGTGCTCAAATAGTGACGAAGTGGCCGTCGGAAATTGGGCGAAATTTTCGTTGCCACAAAATCTTTTCCAGTCATCAACTACGGTTGGAGGATTTGGGTCCGGTGTGATCTGGGTATCGATCCTTTGTAGAAGCCAAACATCTCTTTACTCGAAAATCGTAGAGGTCGAAGGGCTTTGGGACTCCGTTGGAAGGCCGGCCTCTCTTAGTGTTTTCTTTACTCACACAAGGTATAAATAGGCCCCAAAAAACTGAATTGGACTTATTTGACACAACTTAAAAAAAACCTATGGGACTAAAGTGAGATGAAAAAAAAAAAAAAGGCCTAATTATATTAGTGAGCGCTGTGGATGTTTTTGAAATTTTTGATATGTATACAATGGTCCACCACAAAATTTTGGATAAAAATCAATCTAGGGGAGTATCTGCTTTTATTTCTTTTTTTATGCAGCCTTAAGGTTTCAATGAGCATCCTCTAGCCGAGTCATCATCTTCGCTAGGATGGTGAAGCAATTAGTTTCTACTTGGCTATGAGTTGATTTTTTAAGTCAAACTCAGATGTTTATGAGTTCGTAAGAGTTTGCTGACTACTATGAACTCATCCACCGTGATCACCATTGTGTTAGCCCTTAATTTACTAGATCGATTGAGATACAAATGTGATTGTGGTAATATCAAACCAAGATTTGGAATCCAAGGACCTAGTTTTCCCCGGATTCGGAGAGGGATCTCTCTAGAGGGTGCAAATATGTGAACTTGCTTGTTGATTTTGGGTTGATTTTAGGCTAGATGTTAAGGTGGTATTTTGATTGCTTTTGGTTGGGTATGATGCTCAGACAGATTTATATAGAAAACAAGGGAGATTGTTAATTCATTGGGCAATGGAGTCTAACAAGGTCATGATGAGTTCATCAATGGTTTCAAGAGCATTCTCATAGTAGGGTCTAACGTTCGGTGGATATTTTAAGGTTGTGAAGGGTCATGAGGTGAACATTAAGCTTGGAGAACAACAAGCTAATAAAGGGAAACCCAATCCTTTATGTACTTGTAAACCGAGAGAGTTAGAAGATTTATGAGCATAGCTAGATAATCAAAGGCATAAGAAAATCCTACTCCATTTGATTCCAAACTGAAACAGATAATCAACCAAGACAAACGTTTAGATGAAACATTAAAGGCAAGAAACTTACTTAACTTTCATAGATTTCACCATTAAGAGCAACTTAAAAACATTTAAGATGCACAAGTAGTTATAACCATGAGAAAACTAAAACTTCAACCAGATGAAAGTTCCTAAAAAATTTAGCTAAGTAAAGGCAAGAGCATGATCGAAATAAGGATTTTCGATAAACCTAGGCAAAGATGTTTTTAAAGAGATGATTCCAAGAACAGGCAGTATTTCAAAGGCAACAATATGCAGGGCTAGCCATAAATCATAACATACACTAATCGATCTAAACCATTCAAGAAATGGACAAGATAAGAACTTCTTAGGGAGAAAGAGATGGATTCCCTAACATATCTCAATAAGAAAACATCATGTTGAAGGACAAACAAAATTAAGGTGCCATTAGAAAACATTTAATCGCAAATTTTTTGTCCTACCGCAAAATATGATGAAAACATAATTGAAAAATTAGAAAACACTTAACATAAGAAAATTTCACCATCAACCAAGCTTATGGATCTTGCAAATAGTCTTCCATCAACAAGCAAACCAGGCATGCATGAGCTCCAAGACACTAAATTGTTATCAAAAACTCCAAGAGACTATGTATTGCTTCAACATAAGTCATCAAAATCCAACTAGTACATGAGAGCCTAAAGCTCTATTTATGGAGTAGCAGAGGAGGTGGGAAGCCCTAAGAGGCTTCCGTAAACCCTAATCTAATCATAATGCCATAAATGTGCTTAATGACCATGTAAGGCTCCAAGGCACATAGTTGATAGGAAAATAAATGAAAAAAACCAACATAACTCCCTAATCAAATTAGGGGTGATTTGTCCAAGAAAATATTAAAAAAATCCTTTGCCATCAATCCGTGTGTTTTGTTGACTTTTTTGGCAAAAGGTCGCTCCTATGCGTAACACCTTTCAACACTTAAAAATAGGGTCTAGAAGCAAGTTTTGACCTCTTCCCGCATCGCATTTGGCCTCATGATGTCTCGTTGGAAATATCGAGGAGTATAATTTCCAAAAATACTTGATTTGTGTTGAATGGATGCCACTTACCTCGCTCAAAAATTAAATCTCCCAACACTTTCCGTGCGTAACACCGCCTCCCGAAAGGAGTGCGTAAAGGTCAAATTCGAGGTGTTTTTTGACCTTTCGAGGGGGAAAAATGATCCAATTGATTTGAAATTTTGTGGGTAGAATATTGGTGATGTGACACATACAAAAATGTGGAACTCAGTAGCCGAGGATGCCTTAATTTTGTGCGTAACACCTAGGGTGCCGCGCTCCTAGGGGTCAAAATTTCGAAAACAAAATGTTTGATTAACAAACTGTAACTTGCCAGTTTTAGATACCGCCGAGAAGCATCATCCAAGACTTCCGAGGCTGTCATGAAATTTGGTCCTTTTTAGCTCTTATAGCTCCATGAGGGCTTGCTTTAGTTTGGCATTAGCAAGCATGTCATATATTCGACCATTTTCTTCCGTAAGGCAAGGCCCCTCTTTACCTTTTTGAAATGTTTATGCTCTCTTTATAATAGTATATGACCCTTTGTGCCCTCTCAAAGTCCTTTTCCCATTCTTGAAGCTGCATCCTTTTCTAAGAGGAGCAACTTAGTACTCATCCCTCGGTCCTCATTATCATTGTCTGCATCAACGAGGCCCTTGAGAAGTATTTTTGATTCTTTTGCTCCTTCACATGTACCTTTTGCTCAACATTTTCCATTTTTTATTTTCCCTATTCAAATGTCTTGCGCTTGAGAAGAGATGGTCTCTTTTCCTTTTAGAGGTAGCAAACACATTTCTTCTCCCTTTGTGATATGTGCATGTGAGAGGGGTAACGATGGAAGTTTCAAAGGCAAGCATATCATCAATTTGACTTTTAATTTGCTTGATATCTTCTGGGGACTTGGGCTTCTCACTTTGATTTTCTTTGTCATTCATGGACTAATTTTTGTCAAGACAATCATGACTTCTGTCATGAATCTTTCCTTGATTGTCTGTACTTTGATGGCTGTCCTCTTCATCATGCCGCTCTTCCTCATCATCTTCCTTCCTCATCATCTCGGCTACTCTTCTTCACTATCCTGGCTATTCTTCCTCATCATTTTTCCTGTACTACTTTCATCTTTGTGGCTATCGTCGCTTTCTTCGCCATTCCCTCTTCTTCATTTTCTTCATCATCTTCATCATCCTCTTCCTTAATGATTTCATGTCCATCACCGATTTATTTATTTTCATCATCATCCTCTCCCTTAATGCCACGATCATCAATGCTTTTCTTCAGGCCACCATTTCTTTCTTCAAGGCCATCATTGCCAGTCATACATCTATTTGTTCTTCACTAGGGCTATCACCTCTTCACTGTAGATTACGAGAAGAAACAAGAGGTGAAATTATTTTGGAGAAGGCACATGGGGAGATGATGGAGAGGAGGTGAACATGCTTGTGAAGTGGAAGGCAAGTTATGTTGGATGAAGGCCGTGGTCTCGTAAAAAACATCATGTCGATGGGAAGGTTTTCAAGATATTCTTTTCTACTCTAAACTCGACATGTAATAATCATTTTCATTAAGGAGTGGTGAAGAAGGCGTCTCGCATTCGGTGGTCATAGTTTTTCTTCTCGGGAGCAAGTGAGGCCATTTCTATTAATTCTAAAAAGGGTAGTATGGTAGATTCATCATATTGACTTTAGTGAAGTGCATTAGCAACCTTATATGATATGAGTAGATCTTGGAAAATATCCCTTCGTCAGGTGAAATACTCCGATAATTTGCTCTATTAGATAACATATCTTTCTAATAAGTGGGAGAAAGGGAAAACAACCTTGCATTTTTTAAGTCGGTAGTTGGGTTTCAGTAGGGCTCATAATATCTCAACTCGCAACTTATTTTGTTTGAACCATATTTCACCAATGTATGGTATATTTCCGTTGATTTTGAAATAATCTTAGCTGAGAGCTCAAATCGCACCCCCGCTAGGTTAATTTGATGATTTTTCAAGTAAAAGGAAAACAACCTAGTCAAGTTTGGATTATCGTCAACTTGTTTGATCTTTTCACAAAATTGATAACACCCTACATCCCGAAAGCATGAAAGGATCATATGAGAGGAGGTAACTCTTAGACCGTGTCTAAGGGTTCAAATCTATTTGCCCTCCCTCCTCAGACCGAGAACAGTAGGTGTTTGAACCTTATCACTTCATTGTGGTTTCTCCGATTCAAACATGGTGGTTGATTCTCTTAGCACGTAAAGGTGCTTTTAAAAATTGCTTGAGGGCTTGGTTAAAAGGTTGTAATGAAAAGAGAAAATATGAGCAAATGAAGGCAAGATGGAAATCTTCAAAGGTATATCTAGTGTTTTTTAAAGAGGTTGGATCGATGCCACCACCCTCCTTCGTATATAATAATTTCCTCTTTCCAACTTAAACAAAGGTATATTTTTTTTAGAAATAGATTGTAATGCAAATTTTAGGATTCGTTCATTTGAGACCTTTAAATATGATTTTTCAGAAAATGGAGGTTTAGGAGGTAAATAAATCACCAACCTTGCTCTGTCCTTCGTCGAGGCCTCGAGGGTGAAGAAAATTTGAAATTTTACTCCCTTTAGCAATTTCAAGGAAAATCTCGCTCGCGTAATAGCTAAGAGCGTAACACCCGAGTTGAGCATTGTTCGTAACACCAGGAGCGTAACACCCGAGTCCGGGCACCGTGCGTAACACCCAGGAGCGTAACACCCGAGTTGCATCGTGCGTAACACCCAGAGCGTAACACCTCGAGTTGGGCGGGCCGTGCGTAACACCCAGGCGGTAATAGTTGAGTCGGGTCCCGTCTTGCCCGTGTGTTACACCGTGTGCGTAACACCTAGGTTTGAGCGCTATTGGGCTCTATGTGTTACACCCAGGTGCGTAACACCCGAGTCCCGGCACCGTCGTGCCTATGCGTTACACCGCGCTGTGCGTAATAGCGGGTGTCGGTGCATAACGCGTTGTTGGGGTCAATATCGCGACCACCCCTCCTATGCGTAACACCTGCTGTGTGTACACATGAGTAAAACACCCAACTTCCCCAATTTTCTCGTAAAATGAAAAAAAATCTTCTCTCAACGACTCTTTGGTTGAGAGATGACAAATGGTGTGGGGGAAGTATGCTCAAGGCCTTTATAACCTTTGAAAAAATAATTTGGAAGTCGAAACCCACTTTGATAATGTTTTATTTACCTTTTATCACCGTGCCTTTTTTATCACAGGTTGCAAGTGGCGTGTCTGGCTGACAAAGTTTATTTTCTATTTGCCGGGGGCCCCTCAAGGTTCTCTTTAATCTTTCCAATCTACTCGAAGACATCAAGACTACTCCCGTACACTTTTTGAAAGAAAAGGAACTTGTCTTGATTTTTTTATCATTTTATACAAACAACAAACCTATCCCTTTTTTTCCATTTCTCCCTTTGAAACTAATATCCTTTCTTTAGATGTCTCTCTTACTATTTAAGAAGGAGGTCTTGTCATCTTTATTCGACCTGTCTTCGCCAACTGCAAGTGCAAACCTAGGTTTTTAGGCTTTCAAAACAAGGAGTGTTGCTTTCCAAGTTTCTCTATAGCCTCGAGACTTATTTATTATTTTTCAACAATCTTCAATGTGCACTCGATGGAGTCGAGGTGGGTTTTTCCTCAGGCCTTGTGATGGTTTCTCGCCTATCACCACTGCTTTGCTCAACAACTCATAAAAAACCCCGTTTCTCCTTAAAACATTGTGCCTCAAGCATCTTTTTCTTTGCTTCGTGGATGTCTCCCAGTGAGGATTTTATCCTCGTTACTTTAACTCTCCTTTGCCGATGGCAACCTCGATCATTTGTTTGCAAAAATATGAACACAGAAGGTCTTTGGAATATTTGTGTTCTAAGCTAAAGAGGATTTTCGAATGAATGTTAACCAATCTTGGGCCAAATTGCTTGATTTTATTCTTTGAATACAATTTCTTCATATAGGAAAGCATAGTTTGTAGGGAACCAAATCCATCCTATGATCGAGTGAGACCTTAAGTGACCTAATGGGGCTTTCTCGACTGGGATTGGATCGAGATCTAGATTTAGGGTTCACAATCGTAAGATAGGATCCATGCTAAGCTTAGTGTATTCGAAGACCTAAGGTCCCAACATACTCGACTATCCAAAGGGCCTGGTAGAGAATAATAATTGTTTGAGAATATTATGGAAGAGAAAACAAGGTTATTTGATCGGGTAGGTTTAGGTAGTAAAGGGAGAATTCCTCGTAGGTAAACAAAACAAAGGATTCTGGCGAAAAGGCAAGACATGGTGAAAAAATGGGTGACAAGTTAGGTTTAAAAACAAATGGCTTGAGCCCATGATGGGTCTTCCATGATTGGTGGGCCAAGAATGACTAGATACTATGATAAAATAGTGAAATTTCTATCTTATGATAATGAAGGCAATGATATTTCTAAAACTCACCCAGAATATCCCTTTTTCAGGAATATTGCCAAGCTGCTCAATAAAGAACGTTGCATAAGAAAATATGGGCAAATAAAAAGTGGAAAAAAGCTTCGGTTCCTCTTGAATATTCCGTGTGGACCTCAAATATTTAATATCTTAAAAAATCAAGTTAGATTCGCTAAACAAGACCACAAACGGGTACCATGAGATATTCCTTTAAGACATTATCAATCGTTACCATGATCTAACCAGAGATTGAATTAAGGGGAATTTACCGGATATGTCACCTATACAAGAAATGATGAGATCTAGAGGCTATTTGGCCCTTTTCAGCACTGCCTATATACCCTTATCGAGAGGTAAGATCCCAAAGGGTTTACTCAGCAAATCATGATTGAAAAACGAATTTTTCAGATATGATAGCTTCATATCAAAGAATGTGTTTGAGAATGCTCAAAAACCAATATAAATAATGTGACACACTCTTTCCTCAACTTTTAACTTCGTAAAGGTGGGGGAAAGCATCAATTTATGCACTAAAATAGGTTTATAAAGAAATAGCGTGAGAAAAAGGAAATGGCTCTGGGATACGTTAGATTAGGTTAATAGGGTATCACATGCTGAATTTCAGCTCAAAAAGGCGTTTAAAGTACTCTTCCTTCCCGACTAGTCAAGAAAACCCCGATTTCCCATAACCTAAATTATGCAGTGTTAAAGCTTGGGAAGTGTAATTTATGAAGGGAATTACCGATTTTATGTAGAAATACTGCATGCAGGTTCAAAATAATATTCATTTATCTTAGGCATGGAAAAATAAACATTTCTATGAAGAAAACCCTGCATGAGTCGTCGCAACGCATGTGGAGAAAGACCTACTATACGTTGTTATTTTTCAAGGGTTTCAGTTGCTGTAAGTGAAAACTCAGATCTATGAAATATCTATGGCTGAACATAAGATCCATACCAGATCTGAAACTACTCGCCTTCTCTATAAGATTCCTGGGATTTCATCAAAATAATGCCGAATAAATGTATCCGACATATGTTTTCGCTTAACCTAATACTCAAAATTTCTGAAGATGAATTTTAATATAACTGAAATAATATCTGAAATAGCGATAACAGTAGCTACATCAATATTTACAAAGTGAGAGGCAAGCCTTAATCACTATACTCCTATTGCACAAAACCTAAATAACAATAAAACCCAAGTGCAAGTAAACACAAGCTTCGAGAGGGATCAAGGCAAAGAGCTATAGAAAAATGAAGAAAATTATATATGATATAGATATTAATACAAAATAAGAGTGTATCCTCTTCCGGGTGGTCACAAGACATCTTCCCGAGAGGTCTCCTCCAAAACAACTAGATCTCTCCGTAGATCTGTACCACCACTATTGCAAATCGGCTCGAAAAACCCTCAACATGATCAAAGCTGCTAATGAATATGGAGCTTGGTCTTCAACCCTCGATAGTGCGGCTCATTTCAGTACATTCTCCTCCAAGAGCTACTCAAGGAAGGAGGGAGAATTCCTAAACAGAAATCCTCTTCCCTTTAAAGCAAACAACCAAGGGAGCTAGAGTTTCTCAAGCAACCTCTATTTCAAAATGTCATTAACAACCATTTCTAGCCCTCACCTCTCTTTTATAACTTGAAGGGGTGCACAAACCCTAAAACCACGTCAATGGACTTAACCCCTTTCACATTGGAACCTTCTTCTAAAACCGTGCTGGTTCTCCAAGGAAGTCCAATTTCTATTCACACATAAGTGGATTTTTGCTGCTGCAAAGGCCTGCATTTATCCTTTTTCACATTGGGCATGTGTTTATTATTTTATTTAAGGAGCTTTGTATGTCTCCTCTCTACATTTTATTCATCAAACAATACAGAAACAAAATGAAGTATTCTATTAGCTTGGGCTAAATAGGAATATTTACACTCAAAATGTTTATGAATTTTGTTTCTAGAAATCTATGACCAATACTTAGTCATCTTCGTATAGGCAGAAAACAGGATGACTAACAACCCCGAGAAAAAAAATATTTCTAATCTTCAAAGTGGAAAAATAACTTACATAATTGCTCCTCTTCCTCTACAACTTGCAACATCATGCTTAGAACATCCCAATCATCTCTGACAGACTTCTTTCTGAGCTCAATTTTGTCGAATACTCAAAGTTATGTTCTTCGGCTTCTCCCAGAAAGTCTTCCAAATCTAGAGAAACTCTAGTTAACCCCCGAGAAAACTCGGAGGTTCCGCCAAAATGGGCAGCCTCCACCAACATAACCACCATATTAAACTCAAAATTAGTTTAAATATAAGTGTGTAATTTTAACTCGAGGTTTAGAAAGTTAATAAAGGCTTAAACAAATATGCATTAAGTTGGATTATGTGCATTTTAAACATGGATTATGCTTAATTAAGCACGTTTTATGTTTTAACTCCGCCATTAGCATAAGCCCTCCATTGTGGTCATGAGCGTGAAGCATAGTGGTAAGGGGCCGTCTTCCTCCTTTTTCTCGCACAATCTTTGTTTAAACGTAAATATGTGTTGCGCTCTCCATACATGTTATGAAACATTTCGCTAGGGTAGTTATATGTGTGTTGAGTGTTGCGTGTGAGGCGGTCGACCTTGACTTACTCCGTCCTCCCCATGTAAATTTTTCTCCACCACACCATATGAATGGACCGTACAGCCAAACGCGCCTTTGAGGGGTACGTGGCAAACTTTCCGGGCCGCCCATGTGCTCATCCCATCGTTCATTAAAAACCAATGAGAACATGTAGCCCGTAAATTTGGGCCAATCACAATTTCCAAGGCTGGCAAGCCGCACACCGCCGTCGGAGAAAACTAAAAATTTGACCCCTTTGACCTGCTTTGAAGAATTTTTTTTTTTAAATTGCCTGCTTGGGAGAGTAGCGCACAAATGCTTCCAACTTTCTCATATGGACTATTTTTTAACTAAACAAAATCACACCAAGTCGTGAAGACAAGATCTATCCGATCGCTAGGTTCCGACATTCTCGATCACTTTGAATTTTTAGCAATTTTTTTCCTGACCCGCCTTCGATCATTCCTTCCTATCAAAAGTGTCGTTGGTCCCGCCGTAAGCCATATCCATGATATAAGTACATTTAATTTTCTCTTTTCCAGTTCTATCAACTTGATTCTACTTCAAAAATTCATGACACCACCTTGGTTCACCGACATGCCTGGCCTGCAATGGATTTGGTACCTCTAAACCATCATTCCTTCATTGCTGACCCAATCCAACAATCGTTATCGCTTGCTAGCCGATTAAACACCTCTGTTGTACCAAAGCATCCCTGGTGTTTGGTGCCGAACACCATGGCCTTCCCACTAAGAATCATGTCTTCTTGTACACACATGCATTTGATGATGCTTCTCCTTGGAATCCACTCTTCGCAAGTTAAGCTCCACCTCGAGTGAACTACAACAATGAGTTCCAATATTAGTAATCACAAGAAAATAAATGGCCATTATTTTTACCTACATGGTTCCAAATTCCACATCCGTAAGAATGCATTTTCCATCTCTTTCGCTTCTTGGCATCAACAACACATCAAATGGTCCGCAATGGTCGTTGTTTTGGGTTAGACCACAAGATCTGCCTTCTTCAGCTTCGATTCCATCATCCTCCAATTGATGGCTTCATGCCATGGATTTTAGAATCAATGCTAATCATGAGCCTCTTCGCTCAAGAGTGGACCTTCCAAATCCCGAGACATCTTGTCACAAGAAAAAACCATTAACTCTAAACACATCATGCAAGAAACACAAATTAAAGACCTTTTCTCCTTCAAAGCAACAAATGTCACATCCCGTGAATATCGACAGTATCTTCACATCTGTTGCAAACCACTAACAACACAAGTCGAGAAACATGTGTCTTCAAACAACCGACTCTCAAGTCAAACAAAAGCATGTACAATACTACCATTATTTTCCCAAAATAACAAAAATTTCAAGAATTTCATGAAACAATTCATCAACATCTCACTTTCATCCTTTGAGACAAAATCAACTCTTCCAAAGATACAGGCTACGTAATAATCAATTTATCAACATGTTGATCACTCATGCATGTGCAAATGATCAACACTCTCAAGTCGATAAAATACATGTTAATTAATGACTGAACAACAATAATCAGACTGACAAGGTTCAACACAAATGGAATCGAAAAGCCTCCATTGTTCACACACAAAAACTCTCATGTATGTATAATGCTTAACTCTTCGCAGTACAATCAAAATTATAAGAATCCCATTGGTATGTATGAATACTTATGCTGATTAAATGACTAAATTTGCCAAAAATGAAGACAATATGACTACACGCATCATGGTAATGACAACAACATGAATTCTAGAGACAAATAAATGCATTCACATGAAAATTACAACTACAAATTTCCATCTCTAATGCTTCTAAGTGAGCTTAACATAACTCTACTTTTCCAACATCTTTCTTCATATGCAATATGTAGCATACTTTCAAGAGAAAATAACAATTGGCAAATAGCAATTAATAAGATAAGATTTGTAATAATCATCAAAATAAATGCAGTCTAATTCTTTAATAAACGAACCATCTTTCCAAACCATCAATACGCTTTTCAAATGTAATTTCATCATACCATCCCCAACCACATCAATTATGAAATCCTCTTTTCATCTTCATTAACTTTCTCCACCTTCTTCAAATTTGTGGATGACTTCATGGATACAAAGTCCAACACTCGTTTCACAGTATATTCGCTTATGGTAACATAAAATAATTGCATCTTCTTTTCAACATGAGCCATTGTCCATCGGACCTTGATTTTTGTCTTTGTTTTGTGCCTGCAGAGATAATATTTTCCAACACCTCAAAACAAAGATAAGTTATTCCAACCACAAAAGGAACACAAATTTTCTCCAAATATTAAAGATATCTACTATATTTTCATAACCAAAAGCAAATTTAACAAAGGCAACATTTATACCTTGCAATATCTAATTTTGTCACTTTTGAGGAGGTGAATTTTATGAGGTAGTAGCTCATTCTAATACCAAAAATGGCCTCAATGGATTGTTTTTCAACATCCTCTTGTTTTCCATTTCCATTACTGCATGCTTATGAACATCTTCTCGTTAAAGTGGGTGGCACCAGCAGAATTTGTCAAACTCACAAGCTGAGGTAATGAACATATAATGAAAGTATTTCTTGAAACACCTTCATGTGCCTCCTTGGCTTTGGGATAATTATCCATCATGTTGTCCATAACTAAGACCCAAATACCAGTACTTCTTCGAACAACAATTGGCTCAACTATGCCTCGTGCATGTTTTCCTCAACTTCTTACCTTCATAGCCCATATTCATCAATAATTTGGACCCTATTCCTCTAGCACCAAAACATCATCCCGAGAGAATGAAGATAAATTTGATTTCCATACTCTATTTTCATGCACATACCGGCTGTGGTTTCATTTTCAATATGGAGCCAAGTCTCCATCTCATGCATATTTTCAAGAAGCTCTTGCTTTTCCTCCTTCATGGCAACTAAATGCTCTTGAAATATATTGTCGTCATTCCTATCTTCAAACATCTCTTGCACCATATCTCTCATGATGTAGAGCTTCTGCAACATCTCTTCATCAAAGAGTCTTGCTATGAACGATTGATTAGAAAGAGTTCTAGATGTAGCTATCATCACACTTTTATCGATAAAAGCTTCTTTGTCATGATTTATACGGGTCCTCAATCTTGACCTTCTCCGAAGAGAGGAGATACACATAAACTTGCACACAAGCAATTCTCGACAAATACAAAACCAATAGCTAGACTAGGCGAACTTAAAAACTGTTAAACTGAAGCAAATGAGCTAAAGTAAAGGCCTGAATAACATGATTTTGAATATGGACAAACCATGTTTTGATAAGTATTTCCTCATTAGTATTAAGTAAAAGTGGGCTTAAGTATTGCCCCAATTAGCAAGTTATGAGAGGTTGTGTGTTTGTTATGTTCTTTATGAGAAATTTATGAGTTAAACTAGTTTTAAAAACACATGAAAAGCAAGTAAATGCAGATAAATAATACATAACAAGCACATTACATAGAGTCAAGAAGAGTTCACACCTTCCCAAGGCATCTCCGTACTCCGTCTAATGGCTAGGTCTTCTTTAATAATGGTCAATTTTGATTACAAACTGCAGTGGCTTCAATGGATTCCCAACTGCTCAATGGATCTGTAGACCCAAAACCTTCTAAGTAGCCTCTTCTAGCTCTACAAATGGTCTTCAAGTGAACTAGACATGGCCTCCTCTCCTAGTGGCTCCCGAGATATTTAATGTTCAAAGTGGAAAATTCACTTAAAAAAGTGTTCATCTTCCTCTACAACCGCAACATCATGCTCGTAGCATCCCAATCATCTAGATAGACTCTTTCTTAGCCTAATTTGGTCAAATAATGCCAAAGTTATGGCTTCTTCTCCTAGGAAAGCTCCCAACTGGGAAATACCAAAGAACCCCCGACAAACCGGGAGGTTCGACGAAATTGTGGCCTCGCCAACTTAACCGCCATATTAAACTCAAATTAGCGAAGAGAATTGAAGTTTTAACCGAGGTTTAGGCGCGTTAATAGAGCTTAAAAAAATATGCATTAAGTCAGATTATACATTTAAACACACATATGCTGACTACAGCGTTTTATGTTTTAACTCGCCATTAGCATAAGCCCTTGGTCATGAGAGCGAGGTCCCCGTGGTAAGGGTTGGCCCTCTTTTTTTCCACCACAATCTTTGCTCAACATAAGAGACCTCAGACCATGGTATGTTAAGAAACATTTCGTAGGGTAGTTGGTATGCATGTTGAGTGTTACAAGTAGGCTGTGGCTGGAACCTCCAATGTGTCCACCCCGTCCTCCCGATAAAATTTTACCAACCATACCAGGTGAAATTCAATCACATAGTCAAATTTTTGGCTTCGAGGGCAATGCAGGTTTCCCCGACTAGCCATGGTCTCATCCATTGGTTCATTCAAAACCAACTAAATTGTTGTGTAGCCCATAAATTCGGAAAGCCAACCACAAGATGACAAGTGTCATCACACCATTGGCCGGAGGAAACTAAAAATTTGACCCCTTTGACCCGTTTTTAACCTTTTTTTATTTTAAATTCGCCATTTTGGCAAAGAAAACAACATGCTTTACTTTCATACAGACTCGCTAACGAAACGAAGTGCGCTAAATCAAGAAGACGAGACCAAATCGTCATTCAAGTTCCAATTGATTCTTAGTACTTCGAATTTTTAGCAAATTTTTGCCCCCAATTTTCGTTTCCGATCATCGAGGCAACTCACGTACCACAATTTTCTCCCTTTTCACACATATACACAACAGGGTCTTCCTTATTATAACTACCTCGTACTCATGAAATGTGGTGTAAATGATTCCCTCGATCCCCGCTCGTTCCATTACTATATCATTTGTCAATTCATTTGAGGGATGTACCATGGACATGTCACTCCCTTTAGAGATTGAAACCACCTAAAATGGTCCTTAATTAATCCCTTATTGAGCTTCGAGGACACTCGTATATGCCAAAGCCCAATATGGAAGGAAATTCCACCAGCGGAAGTTCCCCATTGATTCCATGTCTTGTAAGATCTTTTACTTGATTATTCTAATGATTTGTTGTATTGGAGGGAAAAGGGGCACATCGATCTTATGCAAGATTGTGGGTGTTTCCATTTTGGGATCGGGTCTCCCTATACATAAGATTCTAGTCCTTCGTACGACCACATTGGCACTGTGAGTGGTGATCATTGAGAGCCATGGGCATCCACCATAATAGATAGTACTTCATGGATCCCTTACACCATTCATTGATTTATTGTGTTCCACCTTTTGGATAAGGATGATGCACCCTGTTCACCATGCCCAATCGACTCCACACTTTCACCATACACTGTATATGATTCATCATCTAGATGAGCACCATAGATGGCTTATGACATCATCATATCCCTTACAAATGGTTTACATGCATTTTCGATCCACTTGGAGACCCGTGAGGATGTCCTTGTGCCCCCACACCCACTTGGGAGCACTATGTTTTACTTGAAGAAAAAGGGGCTAAACCCTTTTCCACTATGCTCGAGGTCCATTTTCACATAATGCACATTCTAGACTTCATTGTGCCTCTTAAAAGGCCCAACGAGTCACTTTATCGATCATTCGACCCTCTTGGTAGGCTTATTATTGCGCCGAGAGGCGCATCTGCTGTACCCATATGACCCCGATGTCAAAGCCACGTCCTCACGTTCGCTTAAATTTCAAATTAAAATAAAAATAAAAAATAACAATCGGTCACAATTACCAAAACAAATTTTAAGAATCGTATAAATAAACAAAATTTGTTTTAAAACAACTCGAAATTTAATTCACATAATTCCAAGCTCCAAGAATTTCGAAATAATCCCACCTAATTCAATGAATCAAGCTTCAAGAATTTCGGCATTTAGAACTCCGTAAGCGCCGTAGCCGGGAGTTCACTCATGTAATGTATAAAAATTCGAAACTTGACTTCATTCCACTTATATTCCGTATCAAGCCAAGAGTAAATTTTGAATTGTAATGTATAAAAATTCATGGCATTTCACTCCACCTTCATATCGGGCTCCTGTGGTCAGGATGCCAATTGCCAGTACTATGTCATTTATGTTTCATTGGTTCGCCCACTGTGCTATCACCTTTTCATTTAACAGAATAATGAATCACGTTCACCGCATTAACATCGCAAAGAATAATGATATTGCTTTATCAAGAGCAACTTTATTCGATCTCCTTTATCAAGGAAGCGTGGTTTTAAAACCATTTGTCTTAAATTTGATTTTGAAATTAATGAATGAAGTTGTATCTACCATTTCAAATTATTATTTTAAGTTTGATATCGACATTAACACATGAAATCGCTTTTTATTAATTCAAATTATGATTTCAACACGTTTTAAATTTATTTTGTACTTATGGTTCTGTGAATTTTCCCGATGGTTTTTATTAATTTTTAGATATCTATAAATACATTTTACCGAACGATTGGGAAATTTTAACTTAGTTTTCAAAATGAAGGCATTACCATTTACATGGGAAGAAAATTCTATGGCCCACGAATACAAACGTATTAATAATTACATATTTTAATTATTTTTTTAAATTTTTTATTATTATTTAAGTTATTTTGTTTTTTCTATTAGTACCATTAATTTAATGAAAAGATGAAGTTTTGTAGAATATGCAATTATTAATATTTATTTATTTTTGGTTATTATCGAGTGATATAATTGTAATTTACGTAGTAAATATTAATATAAATATTTATTACTCATATTATTATAAATATATTCTTGTGATCATAAAAATGAAATAATTAATATATTAAATAACAAATATATTAATATTTTATAAATATTAATATATAAATATTTATATTAATATTTAATGTCCAAATTTTATCAAACACAATTTACAATACGTACGTGTACAACAATTGCTTTATAGACATAGAAAGAGTATTAAATATTTTGTAGTTAGATATTTGATACTAGAAGTTAGGTATTAAATATATATATATATATATATATATATATATATATATATATATATATATATATATATATATAGATATATATGGTTAATCGATGTATTTGGTTTTTTTCAGACAGAATATAATATCATGGGTACTAGTAATGGGGAAATTAATAATAACAATATTGAAGAAATTATAATGTAAAGAGAGAAAGAGTTAAAAGACAAGGATCAAATATTATGAAACAAGTAATTGAAATCGAAAGAGAGCAGAAGAGGGTAGAAAAAAATGAGCAGCCGAAGATCGCGAAGACAAATATGACCGATGATCAAAGGGAAGAACAACGAAAGAAGGAACGTGAAAGAAAAAGGCAATGATAAAGACAAAATGAGGATGAAAGGGAAGCAGAATTCAATACATAATTCTCAAAGAAAAAGAAATTAGAAATTTGAAGAAATGGACGAGACGAAAAAGGAAGAACATAAGAAAACAAAGACAACAATATGTAAGATCACATAGAAAAAGACAAATCGAAGGTCGTAGTGATCTAGGGCCAACACCGAGGCTCATTCTATAAGTATGAATCTACAAAATCATCAACCAATGGGAGTAATGTGACGATGAATGTGAAATGATTTCCAATGTACCATGGAAGATGAAGTTATCGCACATAAAAGATTTCGTGAAAGAATTGATAAATTAGGGTCATCCAAATGTGCCATGTGTGTGAGGAGTCGTATCCCGGCATTCAAGTGGTGACTACAAAGACCGGTCCAATGTTTAAAATATGTAAACAAGAGGGTAATAAACATGATTTTCATCACAAAATAATATGAATCCGTGGTTGCAAATTTCGATCTCGGAAGTCTTACATGTTGAGGAAATGTTGATAGCAAGAGTGAGTCCAATTTCGTTATGTAATGCATTCAATAAAAATAATACAAATATAGAGGACACACAATCGCCTTTCCTCAAGATGTTAAAGATGTTGCAAATAAATTGCCTCAACATATTAAAGACTTGATTTAATGATGGTGGTGTTAGTTCCCAAATCCACCTTAGTCGAAATAAGTGTATGAAGGACAACACCAAAACCACGCCGAAATTTCCCCGTAGCAAGCCCTATGAGGACATGAGAGGGTTCTCTCCAGGTCAATCTCAATGAAAATATTCAAAGGGGCTTGAGATGATGATAAAACAACTAATATTAGCTAGATAAACAAATAGGAGGGTTTGATTTTTATTTTTAGGGGTTTTTGTTGGAAAAAGAGAAAACAATTTTTGGGCTCGGGGATGAGGCCAAATTCGCAGTCTGGGGCAGGATAGGCAATGAATTCGATGTCTTAGATCAATGGATGGATAGAAATATCAATGAGGAGCTGAAGAGGGCAAGAGAGTGCAAGGATCCTCTTCAACCGACGAAAACACGTAAAAATAAACAAAAGTTTAAGGCAGAGGCACCAAACAAATCAATGAATTCTACCTCAATTACTCATTTTTTAATTCGTAAGGTAGAGAAGGGAAATGGCATACGTATAACATTAATGAAACTTAAAACAACATGAGAAGAACATCATCAAAACTCGAAGCCACAAGAATCCCAACAAGTGCCGCAAAAACTCGGTCTTCCTTCGCCAAAAACCGAAAGTGGATGTACAATGAGGTGCCAAACTTTTCCAAGTATCCAACCCCGAAAAAAATGTCTCGTAAAATAAAATATATAGACCATCCTAACCCCTTCCCATGCCTCTAGGGGTCGAGCTCATCCTCTAGGGGTCGTTTCCAACCAATTCTAAACATGGAGCTAAAATCTAGGCACCAAACAACTTGCCCTCTATATGCTAGGAAACCGATCCATTCACTTAATTTTCACTTTTTAGTGAATGAATCCTCTAGAAAAAGTAAAAACATGAAAAATTTACATCATAGTCATCAAATTACATCATGGTAGGTCAATCATCACATGAAAAAGTAAAACTAGTCAAAACTGGGCGAATTTTTGAGTTGAAGAGTGAAAATGAGGCAAAATTTCTCTATGCGCCGCGCTCAAAAACTCAATGCGTTGCACCACTTTGGAGGTGATTTGGAGGCACTTCAAGAAGTCAAAATTGATCTCATTATAGCTCTTTGGAAATCCCTGGATGTCTGCTATCCAACCCAAGTGGAATTTTGACCTGATGTCATTTTCCTCCCAAATTGCACCTACATCATTCCGCTCGGTGCAAAGTGGCGTAAAGGCCATTTTTGGAGTGTTTTTTGCCCTTAGACAAAACTCTTTAATTTGATGAAATTCTTCGGCCATTCCCGAACATACATAATATATCATGAAAAACCCAAAAATGCAAAAAGTTTTCCTCCAAATGATGTCCCAACGTAAGCGTGCGTCACGATGGTGCGACGCCACGGCGAAAACTCGTTTCGCAACCAAAATTTTCAAAATGACAAAATCTTCTCCAAATTTGCTGGGAATGGAGGAAGGTCTCCCATCATGTCTCATGCTCAAATTTCCAAGGAAGTCAACAAGATTCGGAGTGGATCCTACTTTTCCGACGTTTTTTTAGTGCTTTTCTCAAATTTCTTTGCTCAGATCTTCATTTTTGCTCTCGCAAACGTGTGTGCGGGCCCAATAGGTTTTTCATATGTATGAGCATGTATTTGTCCTATCGTCTTCGCCAAGAGCTTCTCTAGATGAATTTTGACGTGCGTAAGGCAAGTCTCGCCCAAATGGTGTCATGTCACCTAGTCTCTTCTGTGCTAATTCACGTCTTCACGCATTTGCCGCAACTCTATGAGTGTCCGTTTAATCCTCCATTGTTTATTACATTGCTCCGTGCAATTCATAACCACCAAGCTCTCTCTCGCAACTTCACCGCGTCAAAGTGACGACCTCACTTTGTTCTCGGATGATCTCTTTCACTTTTGAGCCAGGAGAGCCTTCCGCATCAACATCGATCAAAAATAAAACCGCATTCGTCTCGCGAGGGGCCTCACCGCATAGGCTTTCGCTCTCGTCCCGTACCGTGCCGATGTAGAAGGCGAGACCCTTCCACACCATGTGGAGATAGTACTCACGCTCGCCATGAAGATAACGAGACCCCCTTCCACCCCTAAAGGGAGATAGTACTCGCCGTGCCGCTGCAACAAGGCTCGTGGCCTCTTCCGATATGTCACACACCCCCGGAGCACCGACAGTTTCGGGCCTCAGGAACCTCGAACCGATGTGAAGGCTCGCCCCATCATGAACAATCTCGGGAGGAGTGGGCCGAGAGGCCGTAAAGAAGTCAGCGCAGAAATGAACTCATCCCATTCGATGCCCTACAAACCAGGCCGATGTACCACAATGATTTTAATGAGCGCAATGACAGATGCTGTTATGTCACGTTCGGGAGTCTTCTTCTCGCACAAGGGTAGTCATCCGCTCTATGTTTCAGCACATGAAGTATGGAATATTTATCATTCGCACTCTCGTGAAATGCATCGAAGTCTGATATACGTACAAGGCGCGAGAATCTACCGCAAATTTAAATATCTAATGATGAGCCATTAATGGCGCACAGACTCCTTCCGTAAACTCTAATGAAAATATTCTCACCGCTCTAAATATCCAGGCTCGACAAGGTTCATAATATGCTCTATCTAGCCGTCGTTTCTTATTCCACTCTCATCACGTTCGTATCTCGCCGCCCGTAAATAGCTCGGTGTCAAAGTGAAGTTCACCTCCAAAGAAGATTACGACCATCACGCAAATGTAGACAAATAAGCGAACCAAATCCCATGGTGTCAATCCGAGATATCATTTCACAATACCGAAAACATGAATGTTGCCGAGAGCATGTCGGTCGCAAGCGGCAAGCTCGCACCGGGAGCTGAAGAAGTGGGCTCCTCCCCGACGTGCCTCGCCACTTCTTATGAGACCTCCTGTGACATTTAGCTCGCGTTGAATCACTTGTCTGCCTATAACCCTACCATATGATGAATTTGTCTCTCGACATGGTGTTGAAAACCAGGTGTTTGACAAATAGGTGATGATAAATATATGGTGAAAACAAGAGTTTGTTCGTCAAGACCAAGTGTGCCACATATACAATAAGGTGTTGTAAAGAAATGTCACAAGGAATACAATAGATCGTCAAATGAATTTAAGTGTGAGGATGTCACTACCGTTTGAGGGACTTAGGGATTAAGAACCTTTACAAGTGATAGAGAATGATGATAATGATGGGGGTAGTTTTAGGAACAAGAGTCAATGAAATGGCAACATATATGTGAAATCGAGAACATAGAGGCAAATTCTCAAATGTTGTGGAATTTGGCTCTTTCAAATTGGATAGTGAATGATAGGGTTTGAGGCTTACCACGTGGGAACAAAAGGGAATGAGGATATGGGATACAGATAACAATGCATACTAGTGTTGATAATAATGATAATAATGATAATAAATGACAAGAGCTCACATGAAAATGGAATGAGAGTTTAAGCACCAAAATTCAAGTTTTTAACCAATTCTTCAAACCCTTGGGAGCATATTTCACTATGGGTATAGAGTTTATGCTTGCACCAATTAAACTCTTGAATCTTCCTTCAAATGACACCCATCAGAATTAAACTCATATAATGCTGACACACAACTTACTGGAGGAAAATTAATTGACTTGATTTGAGTTTGGAGCAAGAATGATGATTTTTAAGCTCGTCGAGCCGTTGCACCAAGCGCAGCCCAATGCGCCGTGCTCGCTGGTGCGCCGCACCCATGGAAAATAACACGGTGTTTTCCGGCTTATGCACCGCGTCGGTGTGCGTGCGCCGCGGCCTATCCCAATGCGCCGCGCTGTTTCGCAAACACCCACCGTCTTTCTCAAAACACAAAAGATCTCTCAACTTCCAACTTGATTCTTTCCGAATTCCTCGATGAAAATGAATAAATAACTTTGAGAAATATCTTGAAAAGAGATGGTTTTAATTTTTCTTCTCAAACCCATTTTGTAATGTTTTTTTACCTTCGGGCACTTTTTCATTTAATACAACTTCTCGTCTTTTTTGTTTCCTCATGACTTTCGAGCTTCGAATGATGAAATTGGCCGATTTTTCTATAGGATGCCGGCGTCGAAACTTGGTAAAGAATGACCAGAGTTTGCATGGTGAAGTACAAGATGGTGGAAAGATACATTTTATTACAAAACAAATTTTGACAATTTCTTCTTCAAAACAGAAGCTTTGAAGAAGAAACGCCCGAGCATATCGATGATGAAAATTTTGAGCTAAAAACTTATTTGAAAACCTCCTCATGGCCTACGTGAATTATTCAACATTTTGAAAGACCAAACCCTAGACCTAGAAATTAAAATGACTCTTTGACCAAAACAGCCTTCTATGACTCCGTAGATGACATGAATCGAACTGATGAATTTTGAGAAAATTCCGACCAACCTCGGTACAGGCTGCCATGAGGAAAAATGAGAGAACAAACCCTTCTCGTCGTACAATGGCATGCCCCTAAATGCACGTATGAATGAGCAGACGAGACACCCCAACAAAACAAGCAAAAAAGAGGAAAACGATTCAACGAAGGATGTAAAGACCGACTCTACTGTGTGGTAATAAAAAAAGGTCGCAAGGATCAAGCTATGATTTCACCGTTAGAAGGAAAAAGGTACGTATGCATTACTTTATAAGATTCAAAATGATCCATATTATAAAGGTGTAGAAATTGATATGCATGTTGTGGACGAGTTAACAAAAGCAACAAATGTGTCACATATGATTAATTTTATACTACTCGTATATGGACAATGACATAGAAATTACATTGTTGTATGTGCTCCAAAGCTGTGAAGATGCTTTAGACTACGTATACAAATTCTTTTGTTGTAAGGCCTCCAAATGCACCTAGGGAAATTGAACTTATTCGTGCATGGGCAAACATAATCCTAATAGAGAAGAAAACCAACTAGATGAAACTACAAAATGTCATTAATCGTCTTAGAATTGGTTCATCTCCAATAAATGAGTACAATACCGAAGGGTTATTTGATATGGCATTTCCAACATTATTCTAAAGGAGAAGCCGATTGGTTACAAGCACGACTAAGAACGTGCATCTTCATGAGTATGCAAAACATCTCCTCGCATTTCGTGATAACAGTTCGGGAGACATCCTCGCTTATATACTTTTTACCGAATATCATCATGAGACATCGTGCTCAAGCGTCTTCTCTCGCATTTGTTAAAAAAAATATGACAAAAATACTCTACAACAACATGAGTTACGAGATCATTTACAAAATCTTCCTGAATTCTAAAATTGGCAAAACATAGATCGATGAGATTTGGACATGTTCTAAGAGGTACATGCATATTGGAGAAAATGTCGGCGAATTATGTGACTTAGTACAACAAATCGATCTCCTACAATATTCTTCACACTAAGTGTAAGTGCATATGCAATGGCCTCGATTTGCAGGCTGATGCCGTACCTCTCCTACAACATCCAAAGAAGCAAGAAAATGGAGACGCCGTAATGTCTCAAGTAATCCTCACATCAGAAAAGTTATGTGCATTTAAGACATACATTGTTTCGAGATGAGATTTTTTCAAAATTTCATCATTCTACAGATTTTTGGTGTCATTATGAATGGCAATATCACGAATCTCCACATGTGCATCGGCTCTTTCACAAATATGCTCCCAATATGGACAAATCAATTGGAATGACCCAATCAAGTTATATTTGCAAAAAAACATTTCATAGATCCGTCCATGCATTCAATCCACGCAATGAATATCACAGATTCCTATTCAATGGAACGATGATGATCATCCTTTTCGTTAAAGAACACCGAACAAATATTTCAAATCTGATCCTATGATGGACTATGAACAACTTCTCAATTGTGTTGAGCGCCACATCACCTGCAATGAGAAGTCATGCCTTAGAAAGAAGGGTGGAAAATTGGTGTGTAGATATAAGGCACCATGGGAGCTATGCAAAATTTCAAGACTTTATGTTGATGAGGGTGGAGAAAAAATATATGAACCTAGACGAAATGATGATCGATTAAATACACATAATCGTGAAACGTTGATGATGTGGCGTGCAAATATGGATTGGAAACCTGTTCTTTCTAGGCATGTTGTGATTAACTACATAGAAAAATATGCATCAAAAGCAGAAAAAGGGTCAGAAAGCTTCCATGATATGTTGATGCGTATTTCTTCTATTCAAAATCCAAATGAACGAGCAGCACGTGCATATAGAACATTGTTGTGTGAGACTATCGTTGACAGGGATATAGGAGCACAAGAAACATGTCATATGCTTTTGGAGCTTCCTCTTAATGAATGTAGTCATACATTCATTGTTTTGAATGTTGGGATAAATGTTTTCAAACAAGTAAAAGTTGATGAAAATAATGACCATAATGATAATTCTCTTATTGATGCATATAGGAAGAGACCCGTGAGCATGGAGCACCTTTCGTTGATAGAAGCTTCTAGATCTTGGTCATATGACAAATGTCGCCGTGATGAGAAATGGTTACCATGAGATAATGCAGCCATTGTACGAGTATTTCCTAAGTTTCATTCAGTTCCCCCTCGCGAAAATAATAGTTTTGTTGAGTTTTGTTGGTTTGAATTAGTATTGTACAAGCCGTTTCGTGATTTTCATACAGATATTGGTTCTAGAGATGGTGACATCATACAAAATTGGGAAAAATTTTCCTATAATCCTTGGCATATTGATCGTAATCCAATACCTTTAAAGGATCCAGCTCAATGTCCAGATGAGGATGAAGATGTTTTACATATACAAAATGATTCTAAGCAACATGAGTGGGATATTATTTCAAGTTTGTATAATAATAAGTTTATACATGTGAGCAAATTTGAAATGATTGGATTTAGGGATCGTGATGTTATGACAAATTGGAGCTCTAGCTTTGTTGATGAAGAGACGTCAAGACGTGCAGTGAACTTCATATCTGATAAGAAAAAAGTGAATGCAATTGTTACTACTGAATCATCAAAAAAATATTCATTTGAAAGTTTAGGAGAAAAGCAAAAAATAGCATTTAATGTAGTTTTTGATCATTACAAAGGAGATGACAAGGAAGAACAGTTGCTTATGATTATCGAAGGGACATCAGGTACTGGAAAGTCTTACTTGATTGGTGTAATAAAACAAAGACTTGAAACTGACTCTCTTCCTCATAAGAGCCCATTGCTTCTTTTGGCCCCTACCGGTGTTGCAGCATTCAACATATCTGCATCAACAATACACTCTGCTCTTTATATACCAGTAAGGAACTTCATTGATTTACAAGGGTCACGTTTGCTTACCTTACAAGAGGAGATGAAACATGTTAAGTACATTCTTATTGATGAGATGAGTTTATAGGGAGAGATTTGTTGACACATATTGATTGTCGACTTCGCCAAGCTTTTCCTCACAATAAAGAAGTCTCGTTTGGAGCTATATCAATTATATTGGTTGGTGATTTGGGACAACTACCTCCTGTTATGGATAGACCTACATATGCATGTGAAGGTCATGCAAAATAATTATGGAATCTATTCACAACTGTTGTAACTCTTGATACAGTATACAGGCAAGATGGACAGAGCAATGATCAATTATTCTTTCGTCATTTATTAATGAACGTTAGAGATGCGATTCCAACAATAGAAGATTGGAAAGTACTAATGACACGTACAGATTCCAATTTGGATGCTTCAACAAAAGAGTCATTTAATAAGGCTACACATTTGTTCGCAACAAATGATGATGTGCACAATCACAATAAGCTTTGCTTGGTATCCCTAAATCACCCTGTTGCACGTAGTGTTGCTACAAGATCAAATAACAACAACAACATGGAAGCAAATGAGGAAAATTTGGATAATGAGGTCCTTCTTGTTGTTGGAGCTAGGGTTATGCTAACTTCAAATTTATGGACTAATGCAGGACTTGTCAATGGTGCTCTTGGAGTAGTTGAAGATATTATGTATAATCCTGGAACATCACCTCCTAATCCTCCAACATATGTTTTAGTAACATTTGATAACTATGTCGGAGTTTTGTGGGATGAATAATTCCCTCATACTGTTCCTATTATACCTATTGAAAGAGGCAATAATAGACAAATTCCATTGCGACTTGCTTTGGGATTAACAATTCATAAGTCCCAGGGATTGACACTAGAAAAGGCAACTATTGATATTGGAAGGACGGAGCGACAAGGTCTCACTTTTATTGCAATATCTCGAGTTAAATATTTGGATGGTCTTCGATTTCAACCACCATTTCCATATGATCGATATGAAAATATGGCAAAATGTGCCGGTGTTTCTAAGAGAAAAGAAGAAGAAGTCAGGTTAAGGCTAAATACCAAATAAATTATGTATTTTTCATGTATTTTTCAATATATTCTTCATATCACATTTCAATGATATGATAGGTGTATTTGTTATTTAATATATTAATTAGTTCATTTTTATGATTACCAAACATATTTATAATAATAACATTTGTTAGAATTTGTATTTCTAATCTTCAAAATTTCAAAGTATGATGTACATCTAAAAAATATACAAAATTTTTAATAATCTGAAAAATGTGACGTTGATGCCTCCAACTGGAACCAGCCTAGATCCATCTTACTTTGGATCTATCATGCGCTGAGAGGGATCAAATCTCTCGAGGTGCAAACCTTTCCTCAAGTTTTTCACTCAAAAAATAGGTTTACACCTCAATAGATTTGATCCCTCTCGGCGCATGATAGATCCAAAGTAAGATGGATCTAGGCTGGTTGTTATATTGAGCTAACTTGGTGGGCTTGCCACCACAAGTATTGTAATTATGTACATTATTTTATTTTAGGGGCATTATTAGTCCAAATTAGGCCATTTTAATACTTTATAGGATTGTATAAATAGAAGTGAGATTATTCGTTTTCATCATCATCACTTGGATTGGTTTATTAGCTCTTGTGATATTTTCGCTATCCCTTTTGGAGGACAATTTTGGATGATATGGATGAATTTTGATGCTTGGATCTATCTCTCTTGTCTTGGAGCTTCTCTAAAGGCATAATTTGATGATTGGATATAATATTTTATATATTTAAGTGTTATTTTCATGCTTATTCTTGTTATTTACTATTTTCACATGCATGTTGCTAGGATTTTTGCCATACCAGTCTTAAATTTATTGATTTTCTATACAAATTGGTGGAAATTCCTATATTTTATAGTGTTGCATCATGTCATGGGTCATATATGAATGGGTGAATGTTCCTAGAGATAATTTTTGTTAATTACATCTCGATAAGTCATCAATTACTGCAAATCGAAGTATAAAGTTATTGAAGCAGTTGTTGTCATGCCTTAATTCCATGCGAAGTTGTTTGAAGGCCTCCTTGATTGGATGAATTCTTTCCTAACAATAAATTATCCTTGAATTAATATCTCCCAAAGGAAAGGGCACTAATCCTCCATAGGTGATCACTTTTAAATCTTATTTATCTCACCTCTTCTTCTCTTTCTAGGCCTAGCCTCCATAGGTCACGAGGGAATCATTTTTCTTACATTCTAACCATTAAAAACAAAAAAAATCGATCTCTTTCCCTCTACTACATTGTGGTTTTCTCTATAGGCTCTCCAAAATTCACGAAATTCCGATGGTGGGATCTCTAGATATTGCAAGCCCTAGCCCAAGGATCGTCTCTTGCCCTAGGTTTCCCTTGGCTAGTGACCTCATTTGGATCATTTCACTTTATTCCAAGAATATTTGTCAATTTATCCTATTCTATTCCACACTTAGGTAATTCCCCTCCTTGACTGATCAATTCCACTTGACCTAATTCTGGATCCACTTGATCTCGTGTGGTCCCACAACCTAAAAAATCCAATCCCGAAAATATCATACAAAGACCAATTCTCCATAAAGATTTATAGGCCTAGGAATATAATTTACAAGATATATTCCCAAACCCTAGCCTCAAGAATCCTTCTAGCCCTTCCTAGAGAGCCTATCACCTTGCTTCCAAAGCAAGAAAGCCACGTAATTGAGTCTCTCTTGAGAATAGGCCTTAGGAATCACTTCTCTTCCTCTTTTTGAACTATTCATTTAGTGATTCCCCTTTATACTGGGTCTCCTCCTATCAGTGAAATTACGTAAAGATCAGGGAGTCTTAGCTGAGGTGATAGTGGGTCATAGCTCCAATATTTCCCTCGACCTATTAGTTCCTCTATAAGATCCCTCCTAGGACCCTTGCTAATTTGAGCGGTAACATTTTGGCACCATTTTCGGGGACACAATATGTGTATCTTGTTCCTCATACGACATTATTGACATATCATTTTGGTGATTCCATTGGAAGAATGAAGCCCTACTTATTCATCGAACTTCAAAGTTAAATTCTTTTGGGGTGAAGCAATCATATATCAAGGCATTTTAATTCACCTTGGAAACTCCATTTTGGAATTATATGCAAGATCATGAAAAATGGATGAAGAAAGTGTCCATGACATTATCCCCGATGAAGAACAATCCCTATGGGAAATATTGGATTTGTGGTCTAAGCTTTGCGATCATCTGATAGAGCATGAGAATGAGGACTTCATACTCGATTTTTATAACATAAGTAGGTTAAACCTCAAAAACATAAAGTGGTAGTATGAAGAATATCCCACACAATATCTCTTCTCTGAGCTTGCCTATTATACTGGTGCATTCAATTACTTATCTCACAAAATCAAAGAAAAATATGGCTCATTACTAGATGAGGAAGTGGATGAACAATATGATCAGGAAAGTGAGGATAATGAGAAAACACCATTTATACAAATGGAGGCCAATAGCGATGAGGTGGGGAACATCTCCTTTGAGGATGACGAATAGTTTGATCCTGAAAGCGTCCATACCCTACAAGAGAGAGTGGATGAATATAGTAATTCATGCAATGGTTTAGTAAGGGAATGTAATGTTAAGGACGTATTCTTGCATTTATACAAATAATAGGAAAAGCTCTATAAAATGAATGTGAATACAAAGAGAACCCTACTAATGCCCTCTTCCTAGAAACATTATATCAAGCTCATGTAAAAAACACCTTAGCTATTTTTCTCCAAGAGAAGAAGGAAGAAGAGAAATCCCAGGCTTTCCTAGTAATGGTGAAGAAGTTGGAGAGGACCATGGGAACCTAAATGATGAGAAAAATGATGATTCCTTCTTGGGTCCATATGATGAAAAGGATGAATTTTTGAACACATGTTGAAGAAGATGAATCTATGGAAATTAAATTTAAGGTTGACCTTACTTTTCACGATGATATTACTCATGATGACTCTCCTTTTGATAAACTTGGTGAAGGTGATCCCATTAACCCCTTGGAATATGATATTGGGGATTAATTCCACATTGAAAGGTATAAATGGGAAATTATTGGTCCCCAGTTTGGCGGTGCTCCCATTTATGACATTGATAATGAGGATGAGATTGAGATTGGTCTTCACTTTCTCTTGGGAATGATTTATGGTGCAATATCCATCGATATCCTTGGGAAGGAGGATCATCATTTTCCCTTGCACGAAAGAGGGAAATTGGAAGTAATTGGTTCTCCTTTTTGGGAATGATCCAGATTTATGTAGGAACGCAACAGAATAAACATATAACCATAAATACAGAGATGCAGCGGAATTAACACTTCATTTCATTAATATCAAAGAACTAAAATTTGCCTACAAACAGAATGGAAATAAAACTAGCTAGGGCACTGGTAGCTATCTCTGAGAAGAGATGTGGCGGCTACAGGCCTCTGAAATGAGTTACAATGAGGCTCGAGGGCCTATTTATTATTGAGAAACAATGGAGAACCCTAAACATCCCAAAAACCTAACCCTAGGAGATGAAGCGCCAAAACTATGGGCCCCGCTTTGGTAAATTGGCAAATTGGCAGCCCAACTTCTTCTGTGGATGTAACTTTGGCATACTATCTCCGTTTGACGCACATGATACATCATTAGAAAGCTCTATCCGAGGACTAAAATTTTCGAGACAAATTGGATGATCCAATTTGTTGGTAAAAAAAATACCCAAAAAACGTCGTTTAGGGCCTCAAAACGGCTCCAGAAGTTCAGGACCCGAAAAACTGCTAAAAATAGTAAGTTATGCCGAAACTGAAAAACTGAAAGAGACAATGGTGGGGGCCCAAGTGGAATAGGCGGGTGGCCACCAATATCCACCCTGATCATTCCTCCCCCCTTAGGAAGCAATGGTCCCCATTGCGTTAAGTTCCTCCATGAGATGAGGAAATTTCTGCTGAACTTGGTCCCTGGTGAACCACTTTCCTTGGTGGAGGAGTTGGCCAGCTTTGACAACCTGATACAGTTGGATCCTCTGTTGGCGAGTGTTCTTAATTTGCATGTCCATGATACAATCTATGGTGGCCTGTTCCATGCAGTCTGGGTTTAACTCTGTTGGTGTGAGTTGTTCTTCAATGTCCGAAGTGTCCAGTAGAGGTGGGAAGTAAGGACGAAGGCGATCCACATTGAAGACTGGGTGCATACCAAGGAATGGTGGAATACTGAGCTCAAAAGCATTGTTCCCTACAACCTTGGTGATGGTGTACGGCCCGTATCGGAGCGGGCGAAGCTTGCGGTGAGGTCCAGTGAGGCGCTCCTTCTGCAAATGCAGCCATACTTTGTCGCCCACCTGGAAGTTGTGTGGCACCCGGTGTTGATCATGGCACTGCTTGTACTTCGCATTGGCTCTGTCCAATATATCATGAACTTGTTGGCGGATGTGTTGAATGCGCTCGATGAAGCTACTTGCTTTGTCAACTTCAGACTGGACGTGCGCTGAATCGGCCTGAGCAGCTGCAAATGGCATGGCTACGTCAATGGGACATAGTGGCCGGAATCCCAAGCCCACCTGAAAGGGGCTATGGCCAATTGAACTGTGGAGAGCCCGGTTATAACTATGTTGTACATAAGGGAGGCTCTCGTCCCATGTGCGTGGATGCTTTGAATTGTACATGCGCATAATGTGTACAATCATTCTGTTGACGACCTCTGTCTGGCCATCTGTTTGGGGATGGAAAGCTGTGGACTTGGTGAGCTTTGTGTCCAACATTGACCAGAGGCTGGACCAAAATGTGCTGAGGAACCTGCTATCTCGATCTGATATGATAGACTGTGGGATCCCAAAGTGTACCCATACTCATTCAAAGAAGAGTTTAGCAGTAGCTTCTGCTGTGATATTCTTCTTACAGGCTGCCATAATGGCCATCTTCGAGAATCTGTCAACGACCACGAAAACACAGTCATTGCCATTCTTAGTAGAGGACAGCCCCGACATGTAATCCATGGAGATGGATTCCCAAGGTCGACTAGGGGTAGGTAGTGGAGTATATAGGCCTTGCTTCTTGATGGTCGGTTTGGCAATGGCACAAGCAGTGCAAGATCTGATGTGCTTCTCGACATCCTTTCAAAGGTTCGGCCAATAGAAATACTTCTGCAGGATTGCTACTGTTTTCTCGACCCCGAAATGCCCAGCGACTCGACTGTAGTGTGCTTCCCATATCATCTTGGCACGCTCGCTTGAAGGAACACAAAGGTGTCCCAGGTGACATAAAAGTGCATCTTGGATGTGAAAATTTGGAACTCGCGTGCCCCCCAAGAGTGCCTTGTAAGTGTGGCTAAATTCTGGGTCACTCTCATAGAGAAGCGGCCAATCAGAAGTCTCGTGCCCACAAGAGTTGAGCACGGTGGTGAGCGCCACGATCGGTGGTCGGCTGAGGCAGTCTGCAACATTATTGGTGCTACCCTTCTTGTACTTGATGTTCAAATGAAACTCTTGCAGATATGTGGACCACTTCTGATGGCGATCATTCTGCAACTTCCCTTGTGTCTGTATGAACTGCAGGGGCCGGTGGTCTGTGTGGATGATTGTTTCCTTCCCCCAAATGTAATGCTTCCATTGTCGACAGGCTTGCACAATGGAATACATTTCTTTGTCATAAGTGGGATACTTGCGAACTGTCTCAGACAATGTCTCACTGTGATATGCCACTAGATGTCCTTGTTGAGTAAGAACTGCCCCAATAGCATAGTCAGAGGCATCTGTCTCGATCTCAAATGGCTGCTGCAAGTCTGGTAAGGTGAGCACTGGGGCAGAACAGAGGCGATTTTTCAATTCTTTGAACGCCTTCTGTTGAGGTTCCGACCAAAAGAATTTTTCTCTCGCTCCTCCTTTGGTGACTTGACTAAAGGGCCAAGTGATATGAGAGAATCCCAACACGAATCTACGGTAGAAATTAGCAAGACCCAGAAAGCTGCGAAGCTCTGTTATAGTAGTCGGGGCTGGCCAATCCCGAATGACTTGGATCTTGGCTGGATCCACATGCACCTCCCTTTCATCAATAATGTATCCCAGATATTGAACCCGGGTCATGCCAAACGTGCACTTCTCCAAATTGGCACACAACTTGTGTTGCCGCAGTGTTTGGAGGACTTGTCGGATGTGATGAAGGTGCTCTTCCCAAGTCTTGCTGAAGATCAGAATGTCATCCAAGTACACCACTATGAATGAGTTGGTGAATGGCCGCAAGATGTCTTCCATCATCCTCATGAAGGTTGCGGGAGCATTCGTCAACCTGAAAGGCATGACCAGCCATTCAAAAAGGCCTTCCTTGGCTTTGAAGGCAGTCTTCCACACATCAGAGGGTTCAATTGGTACCTGGTGATACCCAGACTTCAAGTCGATCTTACTGAAATATTTTGCACCTTGGAGTTGGTCCAGAAGATCATCAATCCGTGGGATTGGGTACCTATTCCGGACAGTGATCTTGTTCAGCGCTCGATAGTCAATACAGAGTCTCCACGTCCCATCCTTCTTCTGTAATAACACGATCGGACTCCCACAGGGTGATGAACTTGGTCTGATGTGACCTTTCTGCAACAACTCCTGAATCTGCCTCTTGATTTCATCATTTTCCAGAACAGAGCGCCGATAGATCGGTCCATTGGGTAGCGGCACACATGGGGTCAGATCAATCGGGTGCTTGACCTGACAGTGCAGAGGAACCCCTATGGGCGAGGTGAAGATGTCCCCGTACTCCTCCACAACCTTATCCATTTGTTGTTGTCGTGCATAGGGGCCCTGTCTGGGGGTCGTGGCCATAGTCTTCTTCTTGCCCTGTGGGCGAATCATTAGGAAAACGAATTTCCTGGTTTGGGAAATGAGCTTACTGCATTGTTTTGCCGTAACCAAAGAGATAGTCGTAGGAGGTGGTACCTCTGGTATCCTGTACAACTTATTTCCCAAAGTAATAATAACAGCACGAGGTCGAGACTCATACACAGCATGACGCTTCCACAAGTATGGTTGTCCTAATAATACATCATAAACATCAATAGGAGCAACATCACATAATACCTCATCCGTGAAGGGCTTGATGCTATAGGGAAGGCGACACTGCTGGCTGACGCGGAGATCTCGTCCTTGGTGAAGCCACCCGATGGTGTATGGGTGTGGGTGAGCTGTGGTCGGCAAGCCCAACCGCTTCACGGCGTCTGCTGAAATGAGGTTCTTTTGGCTCCCATTGTCGACAATGAACTGTACAGGGGAGCCCTTTACCCACATCTTGGAGTGGAAGAGACGTTCCTCCTCCTCTGGATCTTCCGGTTCCTCCTTCTGGACCTTTGTAGTGGCAACAGTGGCGTTGGGCTCCGCATCAATAATCTGTTTTCCTTTTTCATTCCCCTTTTCAGGTTCTGATTCGGAGTCAGAGCATGCATCTGACTCAGAAGCCCTCATCTCGGCCACTAGCGACTGCTTGGCCCGACACTCACTTTTGTTGTGAGTGGAGCTCTTATGGAACTCACACCACTTTCCCGTGTCCTTCTTTGGCTTTGCGGTGCTGTTCTTTTCTTGTGGCTTTGACGGGTTGTCTTTAGCCGCCATGCCTTGGATCTGTCCTTTGTTCTGCGGTTTGGAAGCACCTTTCCCTTGCTTTTGATTCGCAGATCCAAAGTCTCGCTTCTTCTGTTTGAATTTTTGCTCAATCTTGGCAGCATACCGGTATGCCGTACCAAGCGAGGAGATGTCGAGGAACTCCATTTCCTCCTGAATGTATCTGTGCAGACAGCTGCGATACTTTAGCACCAAATGTTTCTCTGAATCTTTGATACCCAAATTTGTGCGCAGGGTATGGAACAGATTCGTCAGCTCGTGCACATCTTGATCCCTTTGTTGTCGCAGCGTGGTCCATTGTATGTACTTGTCCTCATAGCTCCCCACAGGATAGTACTGTTCCTTGACGGCGTCTCGGAAAGAATTCCAAGTTGGTACGGCCGAGAACAGAGAGGGTTCTGTCTGGTCCTTGTTCTCACAGTAGGTTTCCCACCAGTCCTTAACATGGGGGGTAGCTTTGAGGAGTGCAAAAACAATCTTCTCCCGGTCGTTGTCTTTAGCCGCCATGCTCTGTCCTTTGTTCTGCGGTTTGGAAGCACCTTTTCCTTGCTTTTGATTCGCAGATCCAAAGTCTCGCTTCCTCTGTTTGAATTTCTGCTCAATCTTGGCAGCATACCGGTATGCCGTACCAAGCGAGGAGATGTCGAGGAACTCCATTTCCTCCTGAATGTATCTGTGCAGACAGCTGCGATACTTTAGCACTAGATGTTTCTCTGAATCTTTGATACCCAACTTTGTGCGTAGGGTATGGAACAGATTCGTCAGCTCATGCACATCTTGATCCCTTTGTTGTCGCAATGTGGTCCATTGTATGTACTTGTCCTCATAGCTCCCCACGGGATAGTACTGTTCCTTGACGGCGTCTCGGAAATAATTCCAAGTTGGTACGGCTGAGAACAGAGAGGGTTCTGTCTGGTCCTTGTTCTCACAGTAGGTTTTCCACCAATCCTTAACATGGGGGGTAGCTTTGAGGAGTGCAAAAATAATCTTCTCCCGGTCTGAAAAGTCATGAACAGAGAAATATCCTTCTAATAGATTCAACCATCTATCTACGGCATCTGCGTCTATTTGACCCTCAAATATGGGAATGTCAAAATTTACTTGTACCTTAAAGGGAGTCGCAACTCCAGAGTGGCTACTGGATGCAGATGCGCCGCCGGTGGGCAGCCGTTGAAGGATCTGAGCAAAGCTATCCATCACCGCATTCCTTTGTTTTTCGAGGGCCTCCTCGAGCAATATTTTGATAGGATCTCCTGCTCCCTCATCTTTCTTTTCGTCCCCCATGGGTGTCCGTCGAGGTTTGCGAGGCTGATCTTGCAAAGGTTCCACCAGATCAAGCCCTAGCTCCTTATACCCCGACCTCGTTGGGGACATGCAAATAAGGATCGAGAAAAAGCAGACCGCTCTGATACCACTGATCCAGATTTATGTAGGAACGCAACAGAATAAACATATAACCATAAATACAGAGATGCAGCGGAATTAACACTTCATTTCATTAATATCAAAGAACTGAAATTTGCTTACAGACAGACTGGAAATAAAACTAGCTAGGGCACTGGTAGCTATCTCTGAGAAGAGATGTGGCGGCTACAGGCCTCTGAACTGAGTTACAATGAGGCTCGAGGGCCTATTTATTATTGAGAAACAATGGAGAACCCTAAACATCCCAAAAACCTAACCCTGGGAGATGAAGCGCCAAAACTATGGGCCCCGTTTGGGTAAATTGGTGTTTCAACTTCCCAGGGACGTAACTTTGGCATACTATCTCCGTTTGACGCACATGATACATCATTAGAAAGCTCTATCCGAGGACTACAACTGTTGGGACGAATTGGTTGATCCAATTCACTGGTAAAAACGATACCCAAAAAACGTCATTTAGGGCCTCAAAACGGCTCCAGAAGTTCAGGACCCGAAAAACTGCTAAAAATAGTAAGTTATGCCGAAACTGAAAAACTGAAAGAGACAATGGTGGGGGCCCAAGTGGAATAGGCGGGTGGCCACCAATATCCACCTGGATCAGGGAAGACCCTATATTTGATACTAATGATGAAGGAATTGATAGGGCCCTTGCTCCTACTTGCCTTCCTTGTGATTATGGGAGTACATTTAAATCACTTGAGCCTTCAAAATATGATTTTCAAGAAAAGAGCCCCATTGGATACAATACCTCAACTTCCCCATTTCCTTTCCTTCTGGTCCATTATTTTGAGTCATCCATGAGTGGCTCCCTCGTCCCTTTTCCTCTGATCTCAAGTGACCATAAGCCCTTTTCCCATTTTGAGTATAACGTCAAGGAAGAGCCCCTCATTGAATATACTTTATCTCCTTGGACACACCCTCAAGATTATTATCACTCCATAACCTCCCCTCTCCAATATGACCATCACTTGGAGCAACCTATTTGTTGCACTCCTTCCTATAGGGACCGACCCTATGCTTAGTGTAGGGACCAACACTATGCTTTAATTTTTTTTTAAATATAGTAAACTAGGAATAAAACCATAAGCATACAACATTGGAAACTCGGAAATATTAATCACTTCTATCAACGTCCATGAATTTAACTTCATTTCACATACACATATTTTACATGTTAATTATAGGCACAAGGCAGTCATATAAATAAAAAATTATAAATAACATATGTACCATTCACCAGGAGATGAGATTCAATCTTGACTTTCTACTACTTGCGCTCCATTGTTGGACCGTCTACCTCCAAGCATGAATGTTTCCATGCTTAATCCGAGTATAATGACCCACTGGTTGACCTCCCAGCCTACTCCTTGGGTACTCTCCTTCCTCACGGACCCCCGAGCTGCAATGGGGTTGTACAATGAAGGAAATGTGCTAGCTGATAGAGGTGAGCACTCCTTGGCTCAAGAGTCCCCTCTCTAAAGTCATCTACCTCACAAAACTCACTATAGCTCGTAACCACTCACAACGTGATCCAGGGTAAAATCTTGATACCCCTTAACCAAGACCTTTTAATTCAGCTGATAAATAGAATTGCATTTACTTAAAGACGTTAAAGAACTTAAATGAACAACTGTAGCTGTAAATAAGAGGAACATAAATGAACAAGATCAGCAATCATAAGAACACGTTGTTTGATGACGGAGTTCGTCCAGGAGGGACTACATCTCCGGGCCTCGGTGTCAAGATGGTGTAGGCCGCTGCATTATGTGTTGTGAGAAGAAGATGTACATGGATATGTTTCCCTATGACATACAAGGAAAAATTGCCCTCACGCAGGAGTGGCTTGACTTCTTTAAGAGATGTTCCACTGCAGAACTCTCATACATAAAGAAAGACTCCTATCAATATGACCATAGCTGACATATAAAGAAAAGAGGATCCCGCCAATCCTAGCAAACAAGGGATCTCAATAATACACATATGAAATTGAGCATCCCGCCAATGTGGCATAAAAGGGACTCATACATGACACAAATCCATCGCTGAAAGTACATCAATAACAACACAAAGCAAGATCCCACAACTCATGTATCAACCGGGATCTGCAAGACATAATGCATCTCAACGAGAAATAAATGAAGAAGTACATGGAATCTACATCATATACCTCATGCTGTCATTTGCTGAAGGCTGAGTAGCTTTGCGGCTGAATCTGAAAACACCATCAATCTTGTGGCGTCGAGAAAGGTGAAAACGACTACTCACATGTGCAAATCTGACACCGGCATAGTCCACTTCCAAAAGTGGCTGGAAAATCAAAAACTCAAATGCAGAAACTGAGCACGCCATCAGACTCGTGGCGCTGAGTAGTGCTGAAACGACATAAATTTTTTCCCATTTGGACAAAGTCAAAATTTCGCCCTCCTGAAAGTTGAGCTCAATCGAGGTTCTGCCTGCCTCTTTTCTGGCTCATGGTTCCACTGCACCTGCAATTAAAAAATAATAAATCTTGAATTCCGTGCGCACTTCTCCATTCCTTGGGCACACTGGTCTGCAATTAAAAAAATATTAAACTCGAATTCCGTGCACGCTCTCCCGCTCCTCCATGGCTTGGGCGCACTGTAAAAGTCTGAGTTTAAATAACAACTCATGGGCGGAATTAACAAAGTAGCTGTTGGGTGCAATGGTAAAATGGTCTAATAATAGACATAGGGTCGAGAGATCAAATCCCGCCCATGCCAATCTTGGAGCATTTGTTTTTTTTATAAAAAGCAATATGATATTTTTTTGGGGGGCCGGACCCGCATTGGGCGGCCCGCCCCCAACCACCTCCGTATAACACGTTTAAAATCGGGCACGTTTTTTTTTTTTTTTTTTTTAAACCCCGCATATATCATTATTAACTGAACCATTAATTAAAGTTGGGTGCATGTTGGTTTGTGCAACCCAATCGTTATGATATGGTTTAAATGGGTTATAACCATATCATACGCATGTAATGACGGGTTGGCGTATTTGTTTTTATGAGTTGGACCGCCCGTGGAGCAGGCTGGCCTTTGAGGCCGGGCAGGTTCGATCCCTGATGGCCCATATATATATGGTTCCATGTATATGTGGAAGAGGGGGTCGACGGGGTTTGACCACCCGTTGCTCCTTTTTTAATATCACTTTTGTTTAATAAAACAAACTAGCCATTTTTGAAAATTCGGTTTTGGACCGTAGGGGTCATTTTAATCAGGCGAAAATTTCGCCCGGAATTTGGCCAGGTTGTTCGGAATCCGGTGGTCGGGTTTCAGCAAAATTGTTGCCTCCTTAGTCTGCCACATCACCAAGTCAACCTCTGAACTTTGACTGCTCCTAACTCCTTCATTCGGACTCGGAATTGAGTGCCGTCTGCACTGTTGGATTCAGAATTACGAGATCTGCAACTTGAACTTGGTTCGATAACAATCCGAACACTTTGATTTTTGAGCCTTGTACTCAAGCCATTTGTACCTGTACCTGATTAATCCACCTGGATCACAACGACATAATCACCTCCATCGAACAATAGGGTAAGAAAAAAGTCCTTTTCCCCATGGCTTTTCCATTATTTTATAGGAGGATTCATAGGTGACACTTGGAATTTCATGCATAATTAATTATTTTTTTATTAATCCAAAATTTGATTATTCACCCACCCACGTGTCACCCTCTCACCAAGACTCTCCAAAATCATTTACTTAAATATTAATTTAAAACAATGTTTTCCTCACCCTAACAAGGCTTCCTATTTTTTCTCCTAGTTGTCTCTTGATCCCCCCTTTCCTACACCTTAATTTATGTTTATTACTGAAGTTAACTGATAAGTCTCAGATTTGGTTCCCTAACTACCTCCTAATTTAACTCAATTTTCCTCTCAGATGTATATTCTTATGTTGGCTCTTACCACATGGAGGTTCTCTAAATTTCTCCAATTTTAATTTATTAATCTTATTTTAATTCACCACCCTCTTCTCTTAATGAAGTTTTTAACTATTTTATATTTTATATTTATACTTAACTCTATGCCCCTATTTCCCCCTTTTTCCTAATTAAGTTACTTATGTACATTATCCACTTAATATTTTGTTTTAACATGGGAACGTATAGTTATCAGGGTAAAATATTTATTTCTTCCTATTCTTCCCTTATACTAATTTTTATTCTTGATTTAATTTCCTTGGTTATATCATCATTTACCACTTGATATGAATTAGTAGGATTTTCATATCTTGATTATATTTACTAGCTTCTTTTTATTGATGTTGAGGGTGTCAAGTTGTTCATGCCCTTCAGGACCTTCCATTCGAGGTTCCAAGGGTGCTATGCCTAACAGTTTATTTGTGATACCAAGGGTGCCAAGTCGGTCGTGCCCTTCAAGAATTTCTCTTGAAGTTCCAAGGGTGTCATGCCACTTTCCCTTCAAGCATCCAGTGGCTACGAGGCGAAATTATAGGTGAAACGACAGAGGCCACTATCATCTTATATTTCGCCTGCTATAGTGATACTAATGGTGTTGGAGATCAAGGAATTCGCCTTGATGCGCGCCCCCCAGAAAATCCTCGTGAATGACCCAAATTTGGGACCTGCCCCCACGGCATCATGATCTTCAAAGCGAAGGTGTTTCAACCTTTCCAGCCTAAGTCACGGCGGGAGTGCTAGTAGGTGAGATCAGGGACACTTTCCCACCCCTCCCTTGCAGTTCCATCCAATTGTACAACCCCATCACCCATATGTGAGTCATTCGGCCAAGCAACTAACATGTTCATGCAACCACTGACATATCATCAGAATATATATATATAGCAAGTTTCAAACTAAACTTAGAATTTCAAAGAAAAAATATTAATTTCTATCAAACCAGATGTTGTCAACTCATCGTATGCGAGTGCCTCTGGTGGTTTCCTGTCATACTCAATAATCATCAGTAACAAAATTTCTCAGTGTTAGTCATTATCATAATAGCAACATCAACATGACCTAGTAATTCACATCATTGTTCATTTTGAATCAGAACTAATGTAATTAGCTAACATAGGGGACACATCCATCATGGTTATCATAATCATAACATCAATGGGAAATTAACATATCCATCAAAGCCATCATCATCGTAACTTCAATACAAAACATACCTATCCATCAAGTTTATCATCATCATGATATCAATAGAGAACATGCATATCCATTAATGCTACAATCATATCAATAGAGAATGTACATAACCATTAATGATGTCATCATCACAGTATCAATAAAGAACATGCATAACCATCAAATCCATTAATAATAGAGTCTAGTGTTCGAATCCTCAACCTGAGGTCCTCAAAGAATAAAGTGCGGGCCTTAAGGCTAAATAATTTTAATGTCATATTACTACCAATCAACTAGATCGGGGCACTACACTTCCTCCCTCACCCTCTTTTCCCTTCCCGTCATGACCTTGTGGAAATCACAAATCATAATATTAGGATCAATTATTGTGACAGGGAGTTACTGAGAGTGATCATTCATTCGACCATTGTGTACTTAGATGGAAAGCCTCACGCTTCTAGTTGATTTATCTTCTTTCTCCTAGGGCTTCCTGTTCCCTCAAATGAGATCATATTTTCCCACTGCCCACCCGCTTCAACCTCTCTGTGATTGTGTCAACATTCGATTTGGTATTTTCTACATGAGTAATCATATTGGCAAGAATATGTATATTGATATTATGAGATGTTGGTTGCATTGGCTTTATTATTAGACTTAGTATTAACACTGTACAAGATGCATGTTAGGGTAGGATGCATTGTAATGTCATTTTCTAATTAGAAAAAATATCATATGAGGTTTTCATGCTGTATTAGTTGCATTTAGATTAGAATTGCATTTAGAGTAATTTTTTTTTCTTGTTGCTTTTATGGCCTAATATTGAGCATGGGTGATCATAAGACACCACGAAAACATGCTCCCACGTGTGCTTGGTCTTTGATATGTGCACGTAATAGGTTTTCAGTACTGTAGGGACCAACCCTATACTTTACTAGACAAAAAACGTGTTATTTTTTTTTAAGGAGGAAATACAGTAAAATAGGAATTAAAACATAAGCATAAAAAGTTGGAAACTCATAAAAATTAAATCACTTATGTCAAATATCCATGAATTTAACTTCATAACACATACATTTATTTTACATGTTAATTATAGGCACAATGAAGTCATAAAAAAAAAACATTATAAATTACACAGGTACGGTTCAACCGGAGATGAGATTCAAATTTGACTCGTTGTTACTTGAACTCCTTTGTTGTCGTCTACCTCCAAGCATGAATGTTGTCGTGCTTAATCCGAATATAATGACCCACAGGTTGACCTCCCAACCTACTCCTTGGGTACTCTCCTTCCCCGCAAACCCCTGAGTTGCAATAGGGTTGTACAACGAAGGAATGTGCTAGCTGATAGAGGTGAGCACTCCTTGGCTCAAGAGTCCCCTCTCTAAAGTCCTCTACCTCACCAAACTCCATTATAGCTCATAACCACTCACAACGACAAAATCTCCTCCATCCAACAATAGGGTAAGTAAAAGTCCTTTTCCCTTAGCTTTCTCCTTCTTTTATAGAAGGCTTCATAGGTGACACTCGACATTTCATGCATAAATAATTATTTTTATTAATCCAAAATTTGATTATTCACCCATCCATGTGTCAACCTCTCACCAAGGCTCTCCAAAAATCATTTAATTAAATATTAATTTAAAATAGTATTTTCCTCACCCCAACAAGACTTCCTATTTCTTCTCCTAGTTGTCTCTTGATCCCCCCCTTTCCTACTCCTTACTTTGTGTTTATTACTGAAGTTAACTGATAAGTATCAGATTTGGTCCCCTAAATACCTCTTAATTTAACTCAATTTTCCTCTTAGATGGATATTATTATGTTGGTTCTTGCCACAAAGAGGTTCTCTAAATTCTTCCAATATTAATTTATTAATCTTATTTTAATCCACCACCCTCTTCTCTTAATGAAGTTTTTAACTATTTTATGATTAATATTTATATGTAGCTCTATGTCCCTCTTTCCCCATTTTTCCTAATTAAGTTACTTATGTACATTATCCACATAATATTTTTTTTTTCAACATGGAAAGGGGTATAGTCCTCAGGGTGAAATATTTTATTTCTTCCTATTCTTCCCTTACCCTAAGTTTTATTCTTGATTTAATTTCTTGGTTTTAAAATCACATATCACTTGATATGAATTAGTAGGATTTCCATATATTTATTATATGTATTAGTTTTTTTAATGATGTCGAGGTTGTCAAGTTGGTCATGCCCTTCAAGAAATTCCCTTTGAAGTTCCAAGGGTGACATGTCTAATAGTTTATTTGTGATGCTAAGGGTGCCAAGTCGGTCATGCCCTTCAAGAATTTCTCTTGAAGTTCCAATGGTTCCATGCCACTTGCCCTTTAAGCATCGAGTGGCTACGAGGGGAAAGTATCAGTGCAATGACAAAGACCTATATCATCTCGTATGTCACCTGTTATAGTGAGACTAATGGTGTTGGGGATCAAGGAATCTGCCTTGATGCGCGCCCCCCAGAAAATCCTCATGAGCGACCCAAATTTGGGACCTTCCCCCATGACATCATGATCTTCAAGGGGGAGGTGTTTCGACCTTTCCAGCCTAATTCATGGCGGGAGTGCTAGTGGGTGAGATCAGGGACACTGTCCCACCCCTCCCATGTTGTTCCATCCAATTGTACAACCCCATCACCCATATGCGAGTCATTCGGCCAAGCAACTAACATGTTCCTGCAACCACTGACATATCAACAAAGTATATATATATATATATATAAAGTTTCAAACTGGACTTAGAATTTCAAAGAAAAAATATTAATTTCTATCAAACCAGATGTTTTCAACTCATCATATGCGAGTGCCTCTAGTGGTTTCCTGTCATACTCAATAATCATCAGTAACAAAGTTTCTCAGTGTTAGTCATTATCATAATAGCAACATCAAAATGACCTAGTCATTCACATCATTGTTCATTTTGAATCAGAAATAATGTAAGTAGCTAACATAGGGGACACATCCATCATGGTTATCATAATCATAACATCAATGGGAAACTAACATATCTGTCAAAGCCATCAACATCGTAAATATAAAAACATACCTATCCATCAAATTTATCATCATTGTGATATCAATAGAGAACATACCTATCCATTAATGCTACAATCATATCAATTTGGAATTTACATAACCATTAATGTTGTCATCATCATAGTATCAATAAAAAACATACATAACCATCAAATGCACTAATAATAAAGTCATGTGTCCTGATCCTCAACCTGAGGTCCTCAAAGAATAAAGTGCGGCCTTAGGGCTAAATAATGTTAAAATTCATATCATTGTCAGTCAACTAGAGTAGCAAACTACAGGTACAAATATATTGTTGGCATTCTCATGACCTCCCATTCGAGTAGCTTCATGCACCTTTCCAAGAGCTCATGTCCTAGTTGTAGCCATATTTTACCCACCACCTGTGGGTAGTGTATATAGGAGGAAAATTTTCTCCTAGATGGTCCTCATTGGCAGCCACAAGCCCCTTGCATCCACCACATAGCTCGATGTGCCATTATCTCTGCCACCTAAGCCAACCATGTGGTCCCTCGCCCACTTTTTAGCATTGTATGTTTGAAGGTGGGCCTCCTAACCCCAAGGGTATGACTTTTCATTGGTATAATTAAGTAATTTTCCTTACTCATCATGTTAGGATATTCTGACACATAGGAAATAGTTAAGAATAACTTAGTCTAGTATAGAGTTAGGTAAAGTGTGTTTCTTCACTATGTACATTTGTAACTTATAATCCGACAGTCACGATTTGTAGTGATCCGATGGTTCACTCTCTCTTCGGTATTAACGACACTTGATCTGTGGCTTAGCACCCGATTGGTCCATGATCTCTATTTAAAGAGCATGGAGGGTCATTTGTCCGGTAACCATTTATGAGAGAAACATATGTAACTTTTCTTTTTTTATTAATAAATTTCCTAAAGTGGCCACGTTGGTTCAGGCCGTGGACTGTTTCCCTCTTCGAGGGTTTTAACCACATGATAATACTAGTGTACTAATTTGTGATTTTTTTGTGACCAATGACCTTTGTTTTTTTATCTAATGAACTTACCCTGTAAATTCCTACATGGTATCAGAGCTATTTTGAGGGTCGCATCCATTGTTGATCCAAATCCGAAGCCGGTTTGACTGCATGTGGTTGTCGTTTTCTAGATCTACTATTTCTGAAATTTTTTGGCTTGGAGAATTGATCTGTTGTGTCTGTAATGCCTTTCATTTCATGCGAAAAGGTTTCTGGTTACCTAAGTTATGTCATTTTAGATCTGGAGGTATAAAGTATCTATTTTGCAGTTATATTTGTTAATATTTCTACTTATTTCGGTTCCATCTGTTTATTTTGGTTTTTAGTTTTTATTTATTTGGTGGATCTATACCCTCTTCTCTATGTATGCTCTTTGCTCTGCGCTGTGTGCGATCTCGACAAATCAAAAATAGGAAGAAGGGATTTTTTTGCTATGTATGCTCTTTCCCTGCGTCTTTGTGCGATCTCGGGAAATCAGAAATAGTGAAAAAATAGATAGTTGCTGGTAAGGCTAAAAGAAAATCTAAAATTTTTCCGTAAGGATTGCATTTCATTTTTTTTTGCTTGGATTTTTGTGTTTTTTGTGCAGGAAAAATCACGCACACCAAAGACACAAAAAAAAAAAACCTTCCTCCTTTCAAACAATTACAAAATCCCTTTACTATCTCACTTTGTGAGAATTTAGTTTATGAGAATAGAGGTCTTGGGTTCAAGTATCTTTCTCAAGCTTCTTTTGTAAAAAAAAAATTTGTTAAAGGGGCGGGATATTTTTTTTTAATTTGAACTTCATCATATCAAATTTCAAATCATTCCTATAACTATTCAACATCTACAACTCAGTTTTTTCAAAAAGGAATAACTTCTTTATCCAGAAGTCGTTTTTTTTTAATCAACCTAATTTTTCGAGATCTTTCCATTGGAGCAATTAGTTTCAGCTTTTTTCAGCTTCATTTTAAAAAAAAATGGAAAGTGCATGCCCGATTATTCTTAGCAGCACCAATTATTTCCAATGGATACCTCACATGGTAGATATACTTAGAAGTAAAGGGCTTTATAGAATAGCCACATAACAAGAAGCTAAACCTTTTGATGATGATAAAATCGCTAAATGGGAAAATAAAGAAGAACAAGCATGAGGGTTGATAGGAATGTCCATTGCTCAAGATATTTGATTTCATATCCTTTACATTGACACCCCTCATGAAGCACTGGAAAAGCTAAATACTGTCTTGGGCATTCAAAATCAAATCAAGGCCCACCAGCTTGAAAATGAGTTGCTTACTTTGGACCCCAATAATTTCTCCTCTATTGAAGATTTTTTGTCCAAATTCAAGACCCTTAGACTTCTTTCAGAAGGCTGTAAGGTAAAAAAGGAATATGGTAGCCTCATCTATTGCATTCTTGCTAAGCTTGGCCCTGCATACTATGTATTTGTTTCCACCTTCCATTCCACTAGAGAAGCCATCATTTCTTCAGGAATCACCTACAAGAACCCCCTTTTTTATGCCTTTTGCAATTCTTTGATAAGAGAACAAGAAAAACTCTTACACCTTGGTCTTATCACTTTTAGAAATGCTTCTAAGAAAGCCTTAGCAGCCCAATAGCAATCATATCAAAAGAATCCCAAGAAGAAATATCCTAAAAAGTATGGTCCGAAACCAAACAAGGGTCCTAAGCAATTTCAGCCGCAAACTGAAAAAGAAACTCACCAAAATGATAAGGCAAATAAAAAAAAGGGAAGAAGATAGATAGACATTGTAACTTTTGTAATCGTGATGGCCATATAGAGTCCAAATGTTTTAAGAAGATGGAAGCCTTAGAAGCAACAATGAAGAACCACAACATCAATTTGGAGCACCCTTCACCTTCATCTTCAGGAATGGCACTTTCTACTTGTGGTTGTCAAGCATCAAGATCTGGTTATGCATTAAATGTATCTTCTTCTTCTCATTCTCATGAGTGGCTCATTGTGTTAGTCATCAGTATTTTTTCATGTTTTGATGACTAGATTCCTTGGCTGAGTTTTCTAGAAGCTAATCTAAATCTGTCAATTTGTCATCTAGAAAACACCTCAAACAAATTTTTGTCTCCCTACCTTTCCTTTTCAGTCTATGATGAAAAAAGTCTTCAGTTTTCAAATCCTATCTCATTTTAGAAAAATCTCCCTGTCTATATATGTCATAGTTTTGTCTCTCTACCATCAAAATCCCTTGTTTTTCATACAACCCACTGTCCAACATTTGACAAAAGGTCTACCCCTCTATCCCTGATCATATTGTCATGTGATAACCTACTCATGCCTAAGAAGCCATTCAAGAGCTGTGACAAAGTCTGTAGGTCTAGGTGGTGGTGTTTTAGGGAAAACTCCTTGGCAAGACTGTCTTAAGCCAAAAACCCTGTTTGTCATCTTCATGCCAGCCATCAGTTTCTTCTCATACTACCAACTACACCTTTGTTTATCCCTAGGTCATACACCATCAAAGAGGTTGCTTTTTTCTGTTTCAAGCAGAGCTCACAAAAGTTCAAATTCAAGAAGAAATAGGGAAAGAAGTTCTGTGTCTAAAGAAAGTGATCATTTCAAACATGATTTCATGATACATCAAAAAGGATCTCCAAGGATCAAAAGACATCTATCAATGCATCTCTGCTGGAGTGTATAGATTGATGACACTAAGAAAAGTGTGAGCAAAAAGAGCACCTCAGGAGAAGGTTTCATGCTGTGGCAGTTTACTATGGAAGTCAGAGAAAGTGAAGATTGTGAAGAAAAAAGAACTATAGGATTCAAACATAAAAACACCCAAAGGTCTAAGGTCTTCCATTATAGAAAATGAATACACAAGTTGGGTAATGTCTGCCTCTAGCACTCCATTATAATTCAAGATGGCATTTTTTCATTAGTTATCAAACATGTGAGAAAGCCCTACAAATCAGTCTTATACAATTAAAAGGGACAGTCTTTGACATAAAGAGCTTTAAAGCAAATTAGGCATCATAGTGAGGGTGTAAGAAGGAAAGCTACTTCTTATACCTTACCATACACCTAGGCTCTGAAAGGAAGTCAAAGACAAATTCATTGCACCTTATGAAAATACAATCAAGGGAAAAAGAGCTATTTCAAAGATGTATAGCAGTGAGCACTCACCATTTACAAAGAACATTATTTACTCTTGAAGATTCAAAGTGATTTTATGCGAAAGGGATATACATTACTGATAGGTCCTCATAAAGAAAAGGGCATTATGATTCAAATGATTTCATCAAGGATAAATGCCAAAGATTCACTTTTGTCTTCTATTTGTATTTTTCAAACAAACAGACAGGGGTCACAGTGTTGAAATGAATGAAGTTTTATAGTTTGAATGCCTCCTTCATCATAAGCAAAGGGCTCATCAATAGTTTTGAGTAACCTAAAGTGGTTACAGTTGCATAAAACCTCCTTCATGACAAGCAGAGGGCCCATAGAAAATTGGTTCAAAAGACAAATCTTCAAATGATGTAGCAGGGATGAAAGAAAATTTTTGTGTTTACAGTGTCTCCTTCAATCATGAGCAGAAGGCAAAAGAACTAAGTTTTCAAGAAGCCACCTTCATTAATAAGCAGATGGCACTCAGTCGGTTTAAAGGTTTTTTGTGAAGGAAAAGAACAGTTGTTTAAAGACCTCTATTAGTGATAAATAGAGGGCCTACACAGTGGCTTTGATAAACCTAGGTAGTTGCATTTTGCATTGCCTCCTCCAAAAGATGAGCAGAGGGCCACAGAAAACTGGTTCAAAAGACAAATCTTCAAATGATGTAGCAGGGATGAAAGAAAATTTTTGTGTTTACAGTGTCTCCTTCAATCATGAGTAGAAGGCAAAAGCACTAAGTTTTCAAGAAGCCTCCTTCATTAATAAGCAGATGGCACTCATTCTGTTTAAAGGTTTTCTGTGAACGAAAAGAACAGTTGTTTAAAGACCTCTATTAGCGATAAATAGAGGGCCTAGACAGTGGCTTTGATAAACCTAGGTAGTTGCATTTTGCATTGCCTCCTCTAAAAGATGAGCAGAGGGTAGATCGCCAAGGGTTGAAATTTTGAGAAAGCTTTCAAAGATAGACATAGATGAGAAGTAGTATGTTTAAAAAAGTTCATTTAATGATAAACAAAGGTTAAAAACAGTTTGGTGACATGTTCCCCTAAATGTCCGAGCAAAAGGCATAGCACAGACACTGTGTTTAAAGACAGTCTTCAAAAGGTAAACAGAGATAAGAAACAAGTAAGTTTGGGCCTCTTTCATGATAAATAGAGGGCACAATTTCCTCTAAAAGGCATCCTTCATTTGATTAACTAAGACAAGGCCTAAACTTTGCAAAAAGATTGAAACTTAAATAATAAGCAGAAGGCATAACAAAAAGAAGCTGTTAAAAAGGCAGATCCCTTAAAAAGAGGCAAAGGTCCATTCTTATCATTTAACAAAAGAAAGTTTAAGACTCTTTGAAGGAGGTAAAGGGTAGGTTCAAAATATTTCAAAAAGGCTATAAAAACCCTCAAAGACTGTTTTTACATATCATTATTCACTTGGCAAAGGAAGAGGTTTCATTTTTGAGGTTTCGGACCATCACCGTGCAGAAAAATTTGAACGCTACACGCCTATGACATCCCGCCGAAGAAAAACATGAACGATGCGACACGCCTGTAGGTTGGCGCGACGCCCCTGTCTCCTCGCTCGGCGTTCAGAAGGCGCCCAGCGCCCGACCCAACACATAGCACCCACAACAGCGTGCAGGTGCTATGCGCCTGTGCACAGGAGCGTAGCACCTCTCCAAAAGTATCCAAAAGTATTAAAAAAAAAAAAAAAAAAAAACTGGTTTTGGCTCAGAATTTGGGTTTTTCAAACACAACAGGGAGATTTCAAAGGCATTTTTCGTTCCCTTACATCTTAGTTTTGGTCACAAAAAATGTTTTGAAATCAAAACATAAAAGAAGAAAAATAGTGATTTCAAAGAAGAAAACAGTGATTTCAAAGGGGAAACATAGTTGCTTTCAAAAGTACCATGTTTGCTTAAAAACAAAGAAAAATAGTGATTGAGGAGGAAGGATTTATTATCAGTTTGAAAAGGCCTGTCTTGTTGAGTAACAAGCCAAATATAGTTGTTAAAGAGAAAAGAATTGTTTGAAGAAGAAAGACGTAGTTTAATCAAAGACTTGTTTTGATAAGACAAGTGAAGGAAATCTGAGCAAAACATGCCTCCAAGGAAGGTCAGCAAGGGTGGATTTCACAAAAGGTTTGAGCCTACTACAAATAAAGAGTTAAATGATTCCCCTTCAGTCCTTTTCAACTTTCATGAGGTAGGGTGCCTTGATTTTTGCCAAAAATTCCAGGAGGTCACCAATCACCCTCCATTAACACAGCTGTTTTCCCTGAGGCTGCAAGGAAAACATGTTCACCTAGCAGGCCTTGATTTTGTTCTCACTCATAGGTCAGTTTCAAAAGCCACCAAGATTCCCTATCTTGGTGAGAAATGGTTCAAACAAGCCTATGTGGACCTAGACCACTACAATCCCTTCTTGAAACTAGCTTACCAAAATGAATGCAAGGCTATTTTCCCCTTTTCTCATCTATTGAGAAGTTATGCACCCCTTATGAAAACTATCATGAGATATTTTACATGTGAGGGGAGATATTCTCGAGTTTATTCCTATCATGTCAAACTTCTAATGCATTTCACTCGAACTTAGCTGCTGAATCTCCCTTTCTTCCTTTGTAAAAGCATAGACAAGATGTCCTCCTTTGTCCAAAAGAGACCTCCTGCTGAGCAAAAAGCTAGTCTTTTCCATCATTTTCTCATCAAAATCATCATCCTTCGCCAGCTTGAAAAGAAAGGAGTTTCTTGGGAGACTTTCATTTTTCATCCGGATTTTACTACTGCCTCTTCATCTCATGGCCCATCTCATATGTCGTCCTTACCCTCCACTCACTATGTCTCCCCTTCATCTAGTCAATCTACCCCTCAAAAGAAAATATCACCCATGATTGATAGTGAAAAAGAAGAGTCTTATGAAAGCAGGCATAAAGGTAGTGATGATGAGGAACTTAGTGATACTCAGCAAATTAGTGAGCATGAACCAAGTGATAAACAACAGAACAGTGCAAATGAGCATGGGGACAGCCCACATACAGCTAGTGATGATAGTGAAAGAGAAGAATCCAATGAAAGTAGGCATGAGGGTGATGAGGAACATAATAGTCCTCAACAAAGTCATGAAAGAAATCAAAGGAACAGTGAAAAAATCACCCCCCAGCAAAGTAGTGACCATGGTGGTAGCCCACACACAGAGTCTAAGGAAAACAATGAAGATCGTGGCAGCATGCAAAATGAAAATGAAGACAGTCATGATGGAAGTAGCTCATATGAAAAACTTGAAAACAATGAGCATGGTAAGGGCAACATACATCAAGAGGCCCAAAACAGTGATGAAGGTGAAGGTGGCAGCCCTCAACAAATTCAAATTAGTGAGGAGGGTAAACAAGGTAGTCCTAAAGACCGTCATGATAAAAGAAGATGCAGTAAACAAGGCAGCCCTAAAGAAGAACATGAAAACAATGAACAGTGCAACAAATTAGATAATGAAGAAGGAAGCAGTGTAAAAGATCAAGTTGAACAAATACTAGTGATGGACCCTCCTCTCTCTTCTCCTCAACACAACCAAGAACATGTGCTAGCTGCCTCTCCTAGGCAAGGGGCCATGAATCTTTCTCCAAAAGTGGTGAAGCCTAAGACCACTAAATCTACAAAGAAGAAGACTATTCAAGTTGTAACTACCAATGTTACTAGAGCACTCCGAAGTAGAGGCAAGTTGCCCAAGAATCTTATCATTGAAGTATCAAAGAAAATAAGAGCAAAGAAGTCTATCCAAAGCAAGGGCAAAGAAAAAGTTGAACAGCAGGAGAGTAGCCATGAACAAGAAAGAGATTTTGACATCATACAAATAGACAATGATGCTAGAGATGATGAAACTAGAATCCTTGAGTCACTTCTGCAAAATAGAGAAGCCCAAATCCAAGACTTAGAAACTGATCTAGAAAGTTTGAAGAACCTCATACACTTTCTACAAATGCAAAATAGACAGATGAGTGGGCTAATGGCAATCTATGAGGCCCGGGCTTTCAAATACCAAAGGGAAGCATACAAAGCACAAGTCAAGCTTGAAGAGTATATGGGCGAATTTTATGATATTGAGGGAGAAGAGCAGCTAGTAAGAAAAGGGCCTACGATTATTGGTCTTAGGAAAGCTTTGGAGAAACAAAAAGAAGAAGAAGCAGCCCTTGCTCGATCGTATCCTCTCACACGATTGCTTGCCCAAGAGATAGAAAATGATAAAGAATCATGGCTTGAAAGAGAAAACAAGAATTTGGAGGACAAATTAGACAAGGCAAACACATACTTGGGTTTGCAAAGGAAGATGACTGGGCATTACAAGAAATTGAATCAATTTGCCCGAAGAAAACTCAAAATTACCCAAGAAAAGCTCAAAACTACCCAGAGGAAGCACCCGGTGAAAAAAGGAGAAAAAGATATATCTAGGCTTGGAATCTTGGCTTCAGCTTCCTTGCATGCTTATAGAAACCCATAAGGGGTTTACTCACCAAAATTGAGCAATTTTGGACATGATCTTGTTTTTTGTGATTTTTAGGCCTAATTGCACATTTTTCTAGGTGCTGCCATGTTTACTAGGAGCATCCTCAGCTCATGAAAGTTATTTTGTTGGATGTATTAAATTTGGGGGCATCTACTCACAAATTTTCAGATAAAAAAGAAGGTGTTTTGGTCCCCCAAAGAGGCAAAAATCAGTCAAAATTCACCTTTCTGCCTCACATATCAGCAGGTGAGACCCTCCTGGGATTTTTCACTCAGTCCACTTTTTGGCAGACTTCTAGGGATAATTTTGAGAAAAATCAAGTAGTTCCAGAAAGTAGACATCCAGGTCTTTCCAACGAGCCATCAAGGGCCTCGTTTTGACATTGGGAAGTCCTTAAAAATTTCTCTGTAATACAAGTTTTTTTCTACTGCTACGCTCCTGTAGGATATTGCTGAAAGGCAATTTTCTGAGGGTGGCTATCCAAATGTGTGTTAAGCTATTTTTAACTACATGTCAGAGATTAAAAGTCAATTTTCTTGCTATTTTTAGCTTAAATAGATGTTTTTGAAGATATTTTGTGCCTTGGGCTTTGCAAAGCCTCAAGGACAAAATTAGATATTTGTATTAGGCCCATGGCCTTCTAGTTGCTCTAGGAGAGTTTCTTCCTCTTTGGCCTATATAATCCAAGAGGACTCATTGTAACCAGAGTCTGAACTTGATGTTATAGAGAGAAAATACATAGCATTATGAGCTTTGAAGAAATACTTGTCTTATGAAGTGGATGATCTCTTGCTTGAATTTGATGGTGGAGGAGGATTGTATGTATGATTCCATGACTTGGTGAATGGTATTTTGTTCCTCATCTGTTATGTTTTCTTAGTTTATCATACATGTTTTCATGCTTCTTGCTTTTTGTAGTTCAATAAATAATAAGTTTGAGATATGCCCATGGAGGCACCTCAAATTTCCAAATTCATTGCAGCTTAAATGTTTTCATATTTCTTGGTTATGTCAAAGAATTCTTAATTGCTCTTTGGTACCCTAAGAACTTGTTATCAGTTTCATTAATGGTTATTATGTATTTTGTCTAGTATGATTCACGTTATGCCCTGCTTACTCATAGCTAATCAAAACTCAATTTTTGAAATCTCTCTCTGAATTATTGGTTGTCTTAGTTAAGTCAAAGAGGTCTTGTTTCGATCTTGCCCTTTGTCCATGCTTTGCAGTCTTATTTCAAAGTTCCCGATAGCTCAAGATATGATGTTTAGGAGTTCCCTCTTCATAGATTTAGTTGTTTGTTTGTCTTATTTGTTTTCCCAAAAGTCTGAAGGTGATTTTCCCAAAGTTAGAGGGTCTTATACTTCTATGTATTACTGGATTGTTTATTTTCTGCATCTATCAGTTTGAGTTTCGTTCATAGAGATTAATGGTCAGCCTTAACTCATGAATGCTTGTTGTTTAACTATTATGCTTAAAATATATTTGTCTTTCACAAAATTAGTGTTCATCTCATTTCACTTACATCCAAAGAATCCATTTATCTCGACCAAATCGGCCCTGCAGTAATACCTTGTCCATCATTGGGACAGTCTCGACCTTTTAGACCCCATAGCGCAGTTGATCTGAATTTTTTTTATCTATTTATCCTTTGATCAGTTCCCCTCAAAAACCTAAAACAAACCAAAACATACTTAACAACTAGCCTAAAATCCAATATACAGAAGCAAACAAGTTTTGCATCCTTTGCATAATAGAGAGAGCCCTCTCTGAGTCCAGGAAGGCTAGGTCCTAGGGCTCCAAATCTTGGTTTGATGTTACCCTGTCATTTGGTTTACCAATCTGCAAAATCACGGGACCATAACATAATGGTGATCATGGTGGGAATTTTCTGAGTTCATATTAATCTGAATATCTTTCCAGACTCACGGAAAACGCCTGTCGAACTGAGCATGCTATCCTATTGATCCATCCCACCGCTCTCTAACATAATTGAAATCACGGTGGGACACACTGAGTACATAACAGTCTAGCAAACTTTTGTAGACTCATTGGTCCTTCAAAATTAAAATCAGACAAGCAGCCTATAAAGTCATTTAGAGTAAAATATTTTTGCTTCAGCACCTTAGCTAAGTGATGAATCAGGTTTAGAACACTCTTGCAAACTAGGCTGCATATAAAAACTTTGTAGAAAACCTCACAAAAAACATCCCTAGATTGGATTTTTATCAGTTATTGGTGGTGGACCATAAATACATATCTCTAAAAACAACAAAAACATCCACTTGGCGACTTCACTAGCCTCTAGTAGGTCTAATACTCCACTAAAAACCAAAAATTTCATAATCATACTATCCTGTTGACTTACCTTTCCAAAAAACACAAATATCATGATACAGCCTCTGAAATCAGTGACAAACTAAGTGCAACTTACGAATTCAAGAATCTTCATCTAAACATAAGAAATCAACACAATAGCCTAAGAATAGAACTATAGCTTTCTTAACAATCTAACAAACTGTTGAACTGAGTTTTAAGTCATTCTTACAAGTTTTCACATAAAAATTTTCTAGAAAAGAATTTTCCTTAAAAAAATTCTTTGTCAGTATTGGTGGTGGAACATAAACCTCAAAAACATCTACCTGGCAACTCCACTAGCCTTCATTTAGCTTTTACCTTACTCACATCCGCGAAACCCCTAGAGAGGACAACCATCCAAAAAACAGTCACAACTGTCACCCTCTCTAAGATTTGACTTTGAAATATGGCTTCACAAAGAATTAATACCAGATCTCACCTGGACCCGAATCCCCTTATCATAGTTGATGACCCAGAAAATATTTTGTGGCAAACTTCTGAAACTGGTAACTTAGCTACCGATAGGACCATCCACAAAGAAAGCTCTGTACCTGAACATCTTACATCCTTGCAAGATTCCCAATTTGACTTGAGTTCAGAAAAAACCCTTTTTAGAAGCAAGTCGCAAAGTAAAAACAACCTTGCTGATCTTGAGCCCTTAGATTTGCAACAGAGTCCTAGCAGAGAAGCCTCACCTACTACACCACTTGATTTTCAGCTGCTCCACCACTTCAGCTCTTATCACCCCAAATATGCTCAGAATCAGTATACAAGTCCAAGTACCTCTGCCACACCCATTCAGACCACCACTGTGCAAATCACCTCATCCCATACTACAAATCCTCATACTGTAAATCTACCATCAGCTCCCATCATGGGAGCTTGGTATGTGCCCTTATTGTTACCACAACCTTTAGTACCTTTGCAGAATGATTACCAATCCCGAATCCCACTCTTCACTAGAGCTGAGGCTACTACTGCCCAACATCATGTAGATAGAATCAATGATGCTTTTGACTATATGGAATTAGAAGATGAAACCATAAAGATGAGAATGTTTTCCCAAAGCCTAGGCGGAGAACCCAAGAAATGGTTTAAAAACTTGCCTCCTAACAGTATACATGATCTCCCAACACTTTACCAAACTTTCATAAACAGGTGGGAAATCAGGAAAAACCCCATCCAAATCCTTTCCGAATATAACAATCTTAAAAGAAATATGGGGGAAAGTGTTCAATACTATTGCACTAGGTTCAATAGTGTTTATAGCGCCCTCCTGCCTCACTTGAAACCTCCACTTGGCTTAGCATTAGCAAAATTTCCCAAAGGTTTTGATCTAGATATGACATACCAACTAAGAGAAAGAGACCCCACAACTTTAGAAGAAATGCAAAAGTAGTTGTTAGTGCTGAACCCAAACTAGCTGAGAAGAAAGCTAGGATAAGATCAGAAAAGAAAGTCACATACCAAGATGAGGTCATGCCTTAAATTTCCTCCTCAGATCCCAGAATATACAACCTGGTTAAAACCATGGAGAGAATGTGGGAAAGAATGAATCTAAATGAAAAAGCACCTCTTAAGGACAACCAGCCAAATCCTCAAAACAGAAACTGGGACCAAAACTTTAGAAGAGACCCACCTCAAATCAAACCAAGGGAAAATGACCAACAAATCAGGCCACCTTTTCATGAAAACTATGTTGATGAGGTAGAAATAGATATGGAACCATTTGATGAAAATCACTTAAACTTGATAGGTTCTGATAGCAAGGGTGAGGTTTTCCTCACAAAAGAAGAACAAGTTTTTTTCTCCTCAAACCAAAATGAAACAAATTATGAGGACCCTAAAGATCCTGAAATAGGATTACAAAACACCATAATGGAAGTTCATAGGCAATATGATCTTAGGAGTAAAAAAAACCAAGACAAATCTAAGAAAGGTAGCTCAGACATTGCTGTTACAAAATCCCCCAATACCATTCTTAAAAGAATAGCAGATAGTAACAAAAACATGGCTAAGAGAACTGACCAAAACAAAGACAAAACCAGCCAGGTAAGCCTTGATCCTAACTGTCATAGTACCTCTACTAAGATCCCCAAAAAAATTGTATTGAACAAAACCCCAAATCAAAATCAGCAAATTAAGAATATAGAGAAAGTCATGGCTGAGAAAACTGAAGCAAATATATCTAAACTACAAGTGCCCTTAAATTTTAAAGGGGAAATTGCCAAAATTAAGATCACCATGCCTCTCACTGAACTTATTGCCCAAAGCTCATACAAATCTCAAGTGCTAAAGGTCCTAAACATAGGAAATGATGCAGATACTTTACACCTAGCTGATGATACCCCTGAGGTGTTGTTTCGACAAAAAATAGAAGGAAAATATCAAGAGGGAACCACTATTCCTTTTTACATTAGTCTGAATATACATGACCAAATCCTACATAATGCCATGCTAGATTCTGGGGCCTCTCACAATCTCATGCCGAAGGTAGTAATGAAAAGATTAGGCCTAGAAATAACGAAACCTTATAAAGACTTATATTCGTTTGATTCAATCAAAGTCAAGTGTCTAGGCCTGATAAAAGATATTTATGTTAGTTTGGCACAAATACCTGCAAAGCACCTGGTCATGGACATAGTGGTAGCAGAAATTCCTCCCAAGTACGGAATGCTTTTATCCAGATCTTGGGGGGCCAAACTTCAAGGAAATATTCGATTAGATACGTATTATGCCACCATTCTTGTGTTTAACCAAACAAGAATACTGTATCGGGAATCACACATGAAATATATGGTTAGCAGCCAAGAAAGGCCAGATAACATCCCTATGTATTCCATACATTCAGACCTAAATTCCTTCATTTGACATACTGATGAAGACATTGATAAATAGGTAGGAGAAATTGAAACAGATCTAGGCACACCGCATCAGACACACCAGATTCTCTATGATGAGCTGGATACTCAAAGCTATCTTGACCCTGAACAATTGCGTCTTGAAGAGTGGGAATTTGATTTTCTAGAAATAGAGATAAATCAGAAAACAGAAAACATTCTACACCCTCAAGCAAGTTTCTAAAACCAAGGACAAACATCAAAAGTACAATCAGAAACTTTTTTCAAAACAAAACACAGAAAGGCTTACATAGTACAAACCTCTTTGGAAATCAGTAGCAGGGGAGCCTTATGTTCTTGCCATACTTAATGCTTCACCATCCCAAGACTTTACCTCTCCAAGTAAAACTTTAACTTTTGCAACCACTTTTATGAATCCAAGGAAAATGTCTGATAATTTAATATAGAGGAATATGATAATAGCAGTCCTAAAACACCTGAGCTAACTGAAATAACTAAAATTATGTCATTTCACCAAATATTAAGAGCTGATAGAATATGCAAAATTGTTCAAGATACTAATACATGTCAGGAAAACAGTTTGAAACACTATGACACTGCCATCATTTCAGGAAGTAACCCTTACAAAAATAAATGCAAAAATATCGATCAAACATTAACAATTAAAGACAAAACAAATGGACATAGGATATGTGTAGATTTCAGGAACACAGATAAACCTCCCCAGAACAACACTTATATCCTTCCTAAAACAAATTATACCATACAGAAACTAGGAGTTTCTAATCATATGTCTTTGCAAGGTTATTCTTCAGGATATCATCAGCTAATTCTGCTTCAAAGAAAACAACTTAAAGATTTTTTCAAATACACTGGAAGCAGTTCCAAATTCAAACCCAGTGTTGCAAAACTGCAAAACACCGAAGACATGTTTCAGAAGGCCATGTTTCCAGTACTAAATTTCTTCACTATGATGTACCTTTATGATGTCATCATCTGTTTTAAAAATGACAAAGAGTATATGTATTACCTAAAGAAGATGTACAACAAAGGCAGGAGCAGAAATCGAAAGTATAGAGAAAAACAACAAGCAGATATATAGTTTTTCAGAGATTCTTGCAAGAACCCTTATGTTGTGCTTGAAAGGGAAAATTTTCCAAACTTTTCTTTTCAAGAGCTAACCGGACCAAGAGCATCAGGAGATCCCTTTGAAGACAAAATGCTCAAGTTCCACCATTTTCAAGATTTCTAGTTTCAAAAAACATTTTCACTCATTGTACATATCACTGTTTGAAGAAATAAATCAAAAACATAAAATAAAAAACAGTAGAAAAGTAGAAAAGACGGCAGTTTTAAAAATAGCAGAAAAGCCCCATGTTCAAAAAATATTCATGCTGAAAGTGCGCAAGTCTAAATGCCACTACTAGTTCTCAAAGGATGTCTTGTTCAGTTATCTAGCCTAATCATAACTGAACATGTTTTAAATTGATTGTTGATAAGTTAGTAAAAGAAGTGATAGTCAAAATTGTGTAAGCTTGACTTATCAATGAAAGTAGATTAGGAAAAGATACTGGTTACACACACTCAAAACAGAACCAAAGCGGAAAACAGGGATGAAAAACAAACTATGTATCCTAGCCCTGGTTTTTCTAAATCTCATTTTGTACGAAAATAATATTTGTGTGCATCCTATCTTTTATGCCACAAACACATGAAAAATCAGACCGTCTAATCCTAATTTGGTCATCTTTCAATTTCATATTTTAGTTTAATGAACGAAATCCTGTCAAACAGCTTAATCTTGACAGTCGATCTATCATAGGTAGAGAATAAAAGGAGTTCATCGGTTTAATATGAACTCCCGGAAGATATAAGTGTAGAAGTGGATAGTGTTTTCACTTTCAAAAAAATGTCATGTCTAAAGGGTTTCTAGTCCAAGTGCACCTAAAGAAGAAAATGTTAGGAGATATAGCTGGGTAGGTAGAGATGACTTTGATGCTAATCATGTTGTAAATTTTCAGAAATAGTCTCAAGAAAGAGAGAAATTTACCCCAATGGATAAATCACTGGTCTTCACAAGCCAAAGATCTGCAATTCTGGACACCTCCCAAAGAGGAGTTGCACTCCCCAAATGGAGCCACTGTTAGTCATAATTATTTTTGCATGTTTTGATGACTAGATTCCTTGGCTGAGTTTTCTAGAAGCTAATCTCAATCTGTCAATTTGTCATCTAGAAAACACCTCAAACAAATTTTTTTCTCCCTAACTTTCCTTTTCAGTCTATGATGAGAAACTTCTTCAGTTTTCAAATCCTATCTCATTTTAGCAAAATCTCCCTGTCTATATCTGTCATAGTTTTGTCTCTCTACCATCAAAATCCCTTGTTTTTCATACAAACCACTATCCAAAATTTGACAAAAGGTCTACCCCTCTATCCCTGATCATCTTGTCATGTGATAACCTACTCATGCCTAAGAATCCATTCAAGAGTTGTGACAAAGTTTGTAGGTCTAGGTGGTGGTGTTTTAGGGAAAACTCCTTGGCAAGACTGTCTTAAGCCAAAAACCCTGTTTTTCATCTTCATGTCAGCCATAAGTTTCTTCTCATACTACCAACAACACCCTTTTTTATCCCTAGCTCATAAACCATCAAAGAGGTTGCTTTGTTCTATTTCAAGCAGAGCTCACAAAATTTCAAATTCAAGAAGAAATAGGGAAAGAAGTTTCATGTCTAAAGAAAGTGATCATTTCAAACATGATTTCATGATACCTCAAAAAGGCTCTCCAAGGATCAAAAGACATCTATCAATGCATCTCTGTAGGAGTGTACAAATTGATGACACTAAGAAAAGTGTGAGCAAAAAGAGCACCTCAGGAGAAGGTTTCATGTTGTGGAAGTTTACTATGGAAGTCAGAGAAAGTGCAGATTGTGAAGAAAAAAGAACTACAGGATTCAAACTTAAAAACACCCAAAGGTCTAAGGTCTTCCATTATAGAAAATGAATACACAGGTTGGGTAATGTCTGCCTCCAGTGCTCCATGATAATTCAAGATGGCATTTTTGCATTAGTTCTCAAACATGTGAGCAAGCCATACAAATCAGTCTTATACAATTTAAAGGGACAGTCTTTGACATAAAGATCTTTAAAGCAAATTAGGCATCATAGTGAGGGTGTAAGAAGGAAAGTTGCTTCTTATACCTTACCATACACCTGGGCTCTGAAAGGCATTCAAAGAAAAATTCACTGCACCTTATGAAAATACAGTCAAGGGAAAAAGAGTTGTTTCAAAGATGCATAGCAGTGAGCGCTCACCATTTACAAAGCACATTATTTACTCCTGAAGATTCATGGTGATTTTATGAAAAAGGGATATACATTACTGACGGGTCCTCATAAAGCAAAGGGAATTATTATTCAAATTATTTCATCAAGAATAGATGCCAAAGATTCACTTTTGTCTTCTATTTGTATTTTTCAAACAAATAGACAGGGGTCACAGTGTTGAAATGAATGAAGTTTTATAGTTTGAAGGCCTCCTTCATCATAAGCAGAGGGCTAGTCAGTAGTTTTGAGTAACCTAAAGTGGTTACAGTTGCATAAAACCTCCTTCATGACAATCAGAGGGCCCACAGAAAACTGGTTCAAAAGACAAATCTTCAAATGATGTAGCAGGGATGAAAGAAAACTTTTGTGTTTACAGTGTCTCCTTCAATTATGAGTAGAAGGCAAAAGCACTAAGTTTTCAAGAAGCCTCCTTCATTAATAATCAGATGGCACTCAGTCAGTTTAAAGGTTTTCTGTGAAGGAAAAGAACAGTTGTTTAAATACCTCTATCAGTGATAAATAGAGGGCCTACATAGTGGCTTTGATAAACCTAGGTAGTTGCATTTTGCATTGCCTCCTCCAAAAGATGAGTAGAGGGTAAATCGCCAAGGGTTGACATTTTGAGAAAGCTTTCAAAGATAGATAGAGTGAGAATTAGTATGTTTAAAAAAGTTCATTTAATGATAAACAAAGGTTAAAAATAGTTTGGTGACATGTTCCCCTAAATGTCTGAGCAAAAGGTATAGCACAGACACTGTGTTTAAAGACAGTCTTCAAAAGGTAAACAGAGATAAGAAACAGTTAATTTTGGGCCTCCTTCATGATAAATAGAGGGCACATTTGCCTCTAAATGGAATCCTTCATTTGATTAACTAAGACAAGGCCTAAACTTTGTAAAAAGTTTGAAACTTAAATAATAAGCAGAAGGCATAACAAAAAGTAGTTGTTCAAAAGGCAGATCCCTTCAAAAAGAGGCAAAGGTCCATTTTTATCATTTAACAAAAGAAATTTTAAGACTCTTTGAAGGAGGTAAAGGGTAGGTTCAAAATATTTCAAAAAGGCTATAAAAACCCTCAAAGAATGTTTTTACATATCATTGTTCACTTGGAAAAGGAAGAGGTTTCGTTTTTGAGGTTTCGGGCCATCACTATGCAGAAACGTTTGAACGCAACGCGTCTGTGACATCCCGCCAAAGAAAAACACGAAGGGTGCGACACGCCTGTAGGTTCGTGTGATGCCCCTGTCTCCTTGCCCGACGTTCAGAAGGCGCCCAGCGCCCGACCCGACACACAGTGCCCACAGCAGCATGCAGGTGCTACGCGCCTGTGCACAGGAGCGTAGCACCTCTCCAAAAGTCTCCAAAAGTAAAAAAAAAAAACCGGTTTTGGCTTAGAATTTGGGTTTTTCAAACACAACAGGGAGATTTCAAAGGTATTTTGTGTGCCCTTACATCTTAGTTTTGGTCACAAAAAATGTTTTGAAATCAAAACTTAAAAGAAGAAAAGAAGTGATTTCAAAGAAGAAAACAATGATTTCAAAGGGGAAACATAGTTGTTTTCAAAAGTACCATGTTTGCTTAAAAACAAAGAAAAACAGTGATTGAGGAGAAATGATTTATTATCAGTTTGAAAAGGCCTGTCTTGTTGAGTAAAAAGCCAAATATAGTTGTTAAAGAGAAAAACATTATTTGAAGAAGAAAGACCTAGTTTAATCAAAGACTTGTTTTGATAAGACAAGTGAAGGAAATCTGAGCAAAACATGCCTCCAAGGAAGGTCAGCAAGGGTGGATTTCACAAAATGTTTGAGCCTACTACAACTAAAGCGTTAAATGATTCCCCTTCAGTACTTTTCAACTTTCATGAGGTAGGGTGCCTTGATTTTTGCCAAAAAGTCCAGGAGGTCACCAATCACCCTCCCTTAACACAACTGTTTGCCCTGAGGCTGCAAGGAAAACATGTTCACCTAGCAGGCCTTGATTTTTTTCTCACTCCTAGGTCAGTGTCAAAAGCCACCAAGATTCCCTATCTTGGTGAGAAATGGTTCAAAAAAGCCTATGTGGACCTAGACCACTACAAGCCCTTCTTGAAACCAGCTTACCAAACTGAATGCAAGGCTATTTTCCCCTTTTCTCATCTATTGAACAATTATGCGCCCCTTATGAAAACTATCATGAGATATTTCACATGTGAGGGGAGATATTCTCGAGTTTATTCCTATCATGTCAGACTTCTGATGCATTTCACCCAGACTCAGCGTCTGAATCTCCCTTTCTTCCTTTGCAAAAGCATAGACAAGATGTCCTCCTTTGTCCAAAAGAGACCTCCTGCTCAGCAAAAAGCTAGACTTTTCCATCATTCTCTCATCAAAATCATCATCCTCATCCGGATTTTACTACTGCCTCTTCATCTCATGGCCCATCTCATATGTCGTCCTCACCCTCCACTCACTATGTCTCCCCTTCAACTAGTCAATCTACCCCTCAAAAGAAAAAATCACCCATGATTGATAGTGAAAAAGAAGATTCTTATGAAAGTAGGCATAAAGGTAGTGATGATGAGGAACATATTGATACTCAGCAAAGTAGTGAGCATGAACCAAGTGACAAACAACAGAACAGTGAACGTGAGCATGGGGACAACCCACACACAGCTAGTGATGATAGTGAAAGAGAAGAATCCAATGAAAGTAGGCATGAGGGTGATGAGGAAAATAATAGTCCTCAACAAAGTCATGAAAGCAATCAAAGGGACAGTGAAAAAAGTGCCCCCTAGAAAAGTAGTGACCATTGTGGCAGCCCACACACAGAGTCTAAGGAAAACAGTGAAGATAGTGGCAGCATGCAAAATGACAATGAAGACAGTCATGATGGAAGTAGCTCATATAAAAAACTTGAAAATGGTGAGCATGGTAAGGGCAGCATACATCAAGAGGCCCAAAACAGTCATGAAGGTGAAGGTGGCAGCCCTCAACAAGTTCAAAATAGTGATGAGGGTAAACAAGGCAGTCCTAAAGACAGCCATGATAAAAGCAGATGCAGTAAACAAGGAAACCCTAAAGAAGAACATGAAAACAATGAACAATGCAACAAATTAGATAATGAAGAAGGAAGCAATGTAAAAGATAAAGTTGAACAAATACTAGAGATGGAACCTCCTCTCTCTTCTCCTCAACACAGCCAAGAACATGTGCTAGCTGCCTCTCCTAGGCAAGGGGCCATGACTCTTTATCCAAAAGTGGTGAAGCCTAAGACCACTAAATCTACAAAGAAGAAGACTATTCAAGCTGTAACTACCAATGTTACAGAGCACTCCGAAGTAGAGGCAAGTTGCCCAAGAGTATTATCATTGAAGTGCCAAAGAGAACAAGAGAAAAGAAGTCTATCCAAAGCAAGGGCAAAGAAAAAGTTGAACAGCAGGAGAGTAGCCATGAACAAGAAAGAGATTTTGACACCATATAAACAGACATTGATGCTGGAGATGATGAAGCCAGAATCCTTGAGTCACTTTTGCAAAATAGAGAAGCCCAAATCCAGGACTTAGAAACTGATCTAGAAAGGTCGAAGGACCTCATACACTTTCTAAAAATGCAAAATAGACAGATGAGCGGGCTAATGGCAATCTATGAGGCCCGGGCTTTCAAATGCCAAAGGGAAGCATACAAAGCACAAGTTAAGCTTGAAGAGTATATGGGCGAATTTGATGATATTGAGGGAGAAGAGTAGCCAGTAAGAAAAAGGCCTAGGACTATTGGTCTTAGGAAAGCTTTGGAGAAACAAAAATAAGAAGAAGCAACCCTTGCTCGATCGTATCCTCTCACACAATTGCTTGCCCAAGAGATAGAAAATGATAAAGAATCATGGCTTGAAAGAGAAAACAAGCATTTGGAGGACAAATTAGACAAGACAAACAAAGACTTGGGTTTGCAAAGGAAGATGACCGGGCATTACAAGAAATTGAATCAATTTTCCCGGTGAAAAAAGGAGAAAAAGACATATCTAGACTTGGAATCTTGGCTTCAACTTCCTTGCATGCTTCTAGAAACCCATAAGGGGTTTGCTCACCAAAATTGAGCAATTTTGGACATGATCTTGTTTTTTGTGATTTTTAGGCCTAATTGCACATTTTTCTAGGTGCTGCCATGTTTGCCAGGACCATCCTCAGCTCATGAAAGTTATTTTTTTGCATGTATTAAATTTTTTGGCATCTACTCACAAATTTTTAGATAAAAAATAAGGTGTTTTGGTCCCCCAAAGAGGCAAAAATCAGTCAAAATTCACCTTTTTGCCTCACATATCAACAGGTGAGACCCTCCTGGGTTTTTTCACTCAGTCCAATTTTTGACAGATTTATAGGGATCATTTTGAGAAAATGAAAGTAGTTCCAGAAAGTAGACATCCATGGATTTCCAACGAGTCATCACGGACATCGTTTTGACATCAGGAAGTCCTTAAAAAGTTCTCTGCAAAACAGGATTTTTTCTGCTGCTACGCTCCTATAGGATATTGCTAAAGGAAGTTTTCTAAGGGTGGCTATCCAAATGTGCGTTAAGCTATTTTTAACTCCATGTCAGAGATTAAAAGTCAATTTCTTGCTATTTTTAGCTTAAATAGATATTTTTGAAGATATTTTGTGCCTTGGGCTTTGCAAAGCCTCAAGGACAAAATCATATATTTGTATTAGGCCCATGGCCTTCTAGTTGCTCTAGGAGGGTTTATTCCTCTTTGGCCTATATAATCCAAGAGGATTCATTGTAACTAGAGGCTGAACTTGATGTTATAGAGAGAAAATACATAGCATTATGAGCTTTGAAAAAATACTTTTCTTATGAAGTGGATGATCTCTTGCTTGACTTTGATGGTGGAGGAGGATTGTATGTAGGATTCCATGGCTTGGTGAATGGTATTGTGTTCCTCATCTGTTATGTTTTCTTAGTTTATCATACATGTTTTCATGCTTCTTGCTTGTTGTAGTTCAGTAAAGAATAAGTTTGAGATATGCCCATGGAGGCACCTCAAATTTCCTAATTCATTGCAGCTTAAATGTTTTCATATTTCTTGGTTATGTCAAAGAATTCTTAATTGCTCTTTGGTACCCTAAGAACTTGTTATCAGTTTCATTAATGGTTATTATGTATGTTATCTAGTATGATTCACGGTATGCCCCGCTTACTCATAGCTAATCAAAACTCCATTTCTGAAATTTCTCTCTGAATTATTGGTTGTCTTAGTTAAGTCAAAGAGGTCTTGTTTTGATCTTGCCCTTTGTCCATGCTTTGCAGTCTTATTTCAAAGTTCTCGATAGCTCAAGATATGATGTTTAGGAGTTCCCTCTTTATAGATTGAGTTGTTTTTTTGTCTTATTTGTTTTCCCAAAAGTATGAAGATGATTTTCCCAAAGTTAGAGGGTCTTATACTTCTATGTATCACTGGATTGTTTATTTTCTGCATCTATCAGTTTGAGTTTCGTTCATAGAGATTAATGGTCAGCCCTAAATCATGAATTCTTGTTGTTTAACTATTTATGCTTAAAATATCTTTGTCTTTCACAAACTTAGTATCCATCTCATTTCACTTACATCCAAAGAATCCATTTATCTCGACCAAATCAGCCCTGTAGTAATACCTTGTCCATCATGGGGACAGTCTCAACCTTTTCGACCCCATAGCCCAGTTGATCTGACGAACTTTTTATCTATTTATCCTTTGATTAGTTCCCCTCAAAAACCTAAAACAAACCAAAACATACTTAAAAACTAGCCTAAAATCCGATATACAGAAGCAAACAAGTTTTACATCCTTTGCATAATAGAGAGAGCCCTCTATGAGTCCAGGAAGGTTAGGTCCTAGGGCTCCATAGCTTGGTATGATGTTACCCTATCATTTGGTTTACCAATCTTCCAAATCACGGGACCATAACACATTGATTCTGGAGCTTCTTACCATGTGGCCAAAAATAAAGCCATGTTTTCTTCTTTAAATGATTGTAACACCAAACATATTTATGTTGGTAATGATAGATCTCTTAGTGTTGTAGGATCTGGAACCATTCATCTAGATAATGGTCAGTTTAATGATGTACTATGTGTTCCTACCTTGTCATGCAACCTTCTCTTTGTTTATCAGATAACTCATTCAGGTGAAGGGAAAATAGTAGAATTCTCAACTCATGATGTTGTAATCAAGGACCTAAAATATCCTAAACATATTTTAGCTATTGGCATTGCTGATGATTCCAAAAGGTTGTATAAGTTTGAAAACTTTGGGTCTTCATGTCTTCCCTCCATTTTTTTTTCTCATAATGATGAAGTGAGCAAACTTTGGCATGAGCGTTTTGGTCACTTAAACTATCCCTCTCTTCAAACTCTATGTAAGGAAAATATGGTGACGGGTCTTCCTAGAGTATCTTCCCGAGATGGTGTTTGCTCCGGATATGTACTCGAAAAACATCATCAGGATAGCTTTGACAAACGTGCCTCTTGGCACGCTTCAGCCCCTTTGCAGCTTGTGCACAGTGATTTATGTGGTCCACTTCCTGTTGTTTCTTTCTCTGGTTACAAGTACTTCGTAACTTTCATTGATGATTTTTCCAGACGCACTTGGGTATACTTCTTAAAACTCAAGGGTGAATTTTTTAACATGTTCTTGGCCTTTAAGGCCTTTTTTGAGAAACAATCTGGACATAAAATTCTCAAGTTAAGATCAAACAATGGCAGAGAATATGTTAACAAAAAATTTATCAACTTTTGCACTGAGCATGGCATTCAACTGCAAAATAACGTTCCATATACTCCTCAACAAAATGGTGTAGCTGAAAGGAAGAATCACACCTTAAAAGAAATGGCTAATTGTATGCTTCAATCTAAAGGACTTAGTCTCAATTTTTGGGCAGAAGCAATTAACTGTGCAAATTACATAGTAAATCACACTCATGCTAAGGTTTTAAAGAATATAACTCCAGAAGAATCTTGGAGCTCAATCAAACCAGATGCAACTCACTTTCGTGTTTTTGGAAGTGATGCTTGGGCCCATATTCCAGATGCAAAATATAAAGCCTTAGAACCTAAGAGTGAAAAATGCATTTTTGTAGGATATTCTGAAGATGTCAAAGTATATAGACTTCTTCAACCAAAATAAAAAATATAATCATTAAAAGAGATGTAAAATTTGATGAAAAAATATCGGCCTATGAGCCTAGTTTGGCGGGTGTTCCACCTTTGGCCTATGAGCCTGATTTAGCATATGTGCCACCTCTCTCTTTCTCTTCTATTTTTAATAGAATTCCTTCTAGTTCAGATGATGATAGTGAGGATATAAATCCTCCTCCACCTCTTGAAATTATTCCTTTTACTCCACAACTTCCAAGATGGGTATGCTCTACTCTGGGTGTAGCAGGTTCTCTTGTAGGTGACCTTGTAGATCGATGATGTACACATTCTTAGTTTGAAAGAGCCTCTTCCTTATTGGCTCAAGTTCCAGAAAATCCTGATCTAGAAACCATTGAAGAAGCCTTTGGTCATCCAGATTGGGATGAAGCTATGAATGAAGAATATTGTTCCTTATTGGCGAATGATACTTGGGATCTTGTTCCTCTTCCAAAAGGAATAAAACTTGTCAGATGAAGATAGGTTTACAAAACAAAGTTTGGACCAGATGGAAAAGTGGATAGACATAAAGCTCTTCTTGTTGCTAAAGAATTTTCACAAGTTAAAGGCATTGACTATACTGAAACCTTCTCCCCTATTGCCAAAATGAATTCTATCTACCTTGTTCTTTCCCTGCTGTCTCCTTTAAATGGGAAGTCCATTAGATGGATGTTAAATCTACCTTCTTACATGGAGATTTGCATGAAGAAATATACATGGAAAAACCCCTTGTCTTTATCCAGAATGACTCTAGCCTTGTTTTTCACCTTAGGAAGCCCCTCTATGGTCTCAAACAAGCTCCTTGAGCTTGGTATGCCAAAATGGATATATTTCTATTAGGTAATGGCTTTTCTAGGTGTCACTCTGACAACACTGTCTACACCAAGAAAGTGGGTAAGTACTTCACCATCCTTGTTCTTTATGTTGATGATCTTATCCTTACTGGTATTGACCCCAACCATATAAACCATGTGAAGTCTAGCCTCAAAAAGAAGTTTGAAATGACAGACTTAGGACACTTGCATTATTTCCTTGGTCCACAAGTCTTGCAATCCAAAGAAGGTATTACCCTCTCTCAGTCCAAGTATGCTTGTGATATTATACACCATTTTCACATGGAATACTGTAAGCCAGCCCCTTCTCCCTTTCAGTCTGGAGTCAAGCTTTCAGTCACTTGTACTACCCCTAAATTTGATGCTACCTTATACCGTCAACTTGTTGGTAAAATTCTGTATCTAACCCATACCCGTCTTGACCTTTCCTTTGTCGTTGGGCTTGTTGCTCGATTTATGCACCAACCTCATGAAAGCCACTAAAAAGAAACTAAAAGAATACTTTGATATATTCGAGGTACAGTTCAGTTCGATATTCATTACAATGCAGGAGCATCTCCATTGTTGATTGGATTCACTGATTCTGATCGGGCTGGTGACCCTGATGATCAAAAGTCTACTACAGGATATGTATTCACTCTTGGTTCAGGACCTATTACATGGTCTTGTAAGAAACAAAGTGCCATCTCTCTTTCTTCAACAGAAGCATAGTATCGTGGTGCAGTTGAAGCCAAAAAGGAAGCCATGTGTATTCATTAGATACTGTCTGAATTTGGTCTTCTTCAGCAACATCCACCTACACTTTGGTGTGATAATCAGAGTGTCATTCAGCTATGTAAAGATCCAATTCATGAAAAAAATTGAGCGCAACATACACTTCATTAGAAAGCTCGTTCATGATCGTGTTCTTGAAGTGTAGTATTTCCCAACCAATGATCAAGTAACTGATATCTTTACAAAGGCTCTCATAGAAGCGAAGTTTACCAAACTTCGATCCATGCTTGGAGTTCAGGAAAGTTATCATTAAGGTGGGATAGGCTCTAATGCCTCCTCCCTTCTCCTATTGTGTCACCTTTGTAAATCCTTCAATCCTATCTCAAGTTGTTCTTAAGGGGGGATGTTAGGATATTTCGACACATAGGAAATAGGCTCCTTTTGTGTCACCTTTATAAATCCTTCAATCCTATCCCAAGTTGTTCTGAAGGGGGGATGTTAGGATATTCCGATACATAGGAAATAGTTAAGAATAACTTAGTCTAGTGTAGAGTTAGGTAAAGTGTGTTTCTTTACTATGTACATTTGTAACTTATTATCCGATGGTCACGATTTGTAGTGATCCGACGGTTCACTCTCTCCTCGGTATTAACGACACTTGATCCATGGCTTAACACCCGATTGGTCCATGATCTCTATTTAAAGAGCATGGAGGGTCATTTGTCTGGTAACCATTTATGAGAGAAACATATGTAACTTTTCTTTTTATATTAAGAAATTGTTTGAAGTGATCGCGTTGGCTCAGGCCATGGACTATTTCCCTCTTCAAGGGTTTTAACCACGTGATAATACTGGTGTACTGATTTGTGATCTGTTTGTGAGTGGTGACCTTTAGTTTTTTATCTAAGTAACTTTCCTTGTAAATTCCTACACATCATGGGAACTTTTGGGCATGGATTGGTTTGATGATGTTTAGTAAATTTAATGTCTTAAATTTCTATCATAAATTATCGATTGGATTTGGTAATCTTATAAAGTGCAAGTGCACTATATATGCTAGAAGCCTTTTCTTACTTAATTCATTGTGTTGATTTTATATGTTTAAAGTTGTTTTTAGGATTTTTGTGTTTTATCTTTAATGTCTAAATGGAATTGAGAAAATTAAAACTTATGATTTGTGAAATGAATCTAAATTTAACTATCCAAAACTATGATGAAAATCCTATCTTAGCTTGTTTAATAGTTAATGATTGATTTTGAGAAAAGAAACGAAAGTATTAAAAACAAGAAGGAACTTCAATCGTTTTGTATTCTTTTGGAAACTTTATATGAATGAAATTTAAAACAAGAAATCAATAAAGAGTATTCATATTTATAAAAATAAATATTTTAATGATTGAAAGATAAAACTTGTAAGAAGGAAGAAAAGGAAATGTTTATTTAAGAAAGGAAACTAATCTATGATAAACTTATATTGCATAAAAAGAATTTAATCTAAATGATGAATATTAAGCTATTATAAATCAATATATGCCGGCCACTATGATAAATTATCTCTAAATATATTCAATCATAAACAAAGAATCTGTCTTAACATACCGATATTCTACAAATGAAGATATCAAACAGTGAAGTAACAATAATAAACTTGTTCATCTATATTATAGAAATCCAAAAACAACTGCAATGTAAATGAAAACAAATCATATGTTTAAAGTATGAAAGTAAAGCATGTATTCGAGCTATGAAAATCAAGTGAAGACAAAGTATATCTATGCTATAAATCTCAATAGAAACAGAGCATGTATATATATGAAAAAATACATCGAAAGCAAGAAAAACTGAAATATGAAAGAACAAGAAGCTAAATAAATCAACCTCTTCTGTGCAGGGGCCCTCCACAACATAATGGTTTCTGATCTATGCTTTACTAGTTACACATCAAGGTTCCAAAACACTTCCTTCTTCAATTAGTGAATAAATACATAGTTTTTTAACATAACAATTTCTCAATAAATCGAACTTGTTTCATAATTACATACCCTAGTATTTATAATAGTCTTGCATTAAATGTTTGAGGCTTTCATGCTTTAGTTGTTTATTCTTCTTTTTCAATTTTCTGTTCTTCTTGAACCATAAACCCAAATGTAAAAGAATATTTTCATTTATGGTCTTCTCAATTTGATTTTGAAACTTCAGAGCTTCATGTTCCTGTTTGATATGCATATTAAATGTCTCTAGTTCAAATATTTCTTGTTTCAGAGTATTCACAACTAGAAGTTCTTGTGGACTGTAAGGTTGTTCTTCAAAAATTGATGTCCTTCCTGCATCTCTTTTCTCTAAAGACTCAATATAATCATAGATTTACTGCTGCACAAGATCAATCTCTGGAGTTCTTCAACTTGGAACCTCGGTGGGTGAAATAGTAGTAGGTGATGGCACCCTAGCACTTTCTTCTAAATCGACAAGTTTTGTCTCTTATGAAGATGACTCTTTTGTTGTTTTACTGAGTCTATAACTTCTTATAACTGGCCACAGAGGACTTTGAATTTTTGGCTTTTTTGTGTTTATGACTTTTATTTTCCTTTCATGTTATCCTCTCTCTTTTTTATCAACTTGCTTCTTGAATTTTCCAAAAATATCTGCAATAGGGATTTCATCTTATGACTGTTCTTGAGATAATTGTTCATTCTCAACAAAGCTTTCAACTTTTCTTTTGCTTCCTCTTTTTTCCTTATAATCACTGTTTTGCTCTTGTTCTTTTTCTTGGAAATGATTTCAGATTAAGAAATTTTCCCAAGTGTTCCCTAAAATTTTAAGATGGAATTCAATAAGAAGTTTTATTAATCCATGATGATACATTGTATTATTTATGAATCGAATTATATTCTGAACAGTTCCTGTCATCTTCTTCAAGCTATTCAATAAAAAGTATGGAAGATTTATTTCCCTATATTCAAGAAAATTCATTAACAACCTAGCATGATAAAAGAACATACATCCGAACCTTCTCCCACAGGTAACAAATTTCTAGATTATCAGTGACATATTTCTCAATATTCCTTTAATATTTGTGCTAGGAATTCCTTTTCTGAAAATATTAGTATTCATACCTGGGTTCCTAGGAAGCTTTTCGATCATTGTCCTTCAATTCCTCTGTTTTTAAACCATCTTTCTCTTTTCTTCGGTAGTCCAGTAGCTTCTGCTATGAAGGATTATGTGATTATAAGCTTGATATCACTGATTTCAACTACTACTCCATCAAAACCTTCGGAGAATGATTTATTAACTTCTTTATGAAACCCTTCAAATTTCTCCACAAAACTGAGTCACTTTTCTTTCTATAACATCTCCTTCATTTACGGGTAACCTTCCATAAAATTTCTCCCTACAGGCTATGTCATCACAATTAATCCCATAGCTACCGATAAGCTTCACCTTTAGGACTGCCTCTTTTGACAAGGTAGACTGAGGGTTTCAGTATTAGTTTGGGATCATGGATGAATTATGTTGCGGAATGGTTGATACGTGTGGATGAATGAGTGAATGAGTGAGGCTTTAGGGTTATTAAAAGCATGAGTAGGGTTTTAAAATGGAAAATGATTTTTTGGATTATTAACCAATGAAATCGAAATTAACATTGGGGATATCGTGTAAATGAAGAGGATTTAGTGGCAGAATGTGAAATTGGTTTTGATTTGACATGATGAGTCCTTTTAATAATGACATTTTAGCTAGTGGTAGAAAATGATCATCTAATTTATATATCAATGTTTGAAACCTTATTATTAAATACAAAATTGTATTTGCATACCTTAGATGTTGCTAACCTTCAATTATTTCTTCTTGTCTTTGTTCTTTAGGTGTCCTCTAGTGTATTCTTCAGTGTAATATTTAGTTACTTCAATCAAAAATATTTTGTTGCATCTAAGCTGCAAAAATTTATAAGAGTTGCAGAATTTTATGAGGGTTGTAGAAACTCATCAATTCTATAGCTATACTTTTATTTTCTAAAAAATAAAGGGAATATAAAAAATTGGGAATTTTTTTTAGGACAAGAATAAAGAAAATGTAATGTGCCAAAAACAAATCTTTGGTTTTCACCTTATATTTTCTGCATAAGGATGCCAATAAATGATTGGTTTTGATACTTATGCAATATATATATATATATATATATGACATGAGGTGATAAAAAAAAAGACTTCTAAGTTGGAAAAGAAGAAAAATTCTTCTTAACCAACTTCATATCAGTATTATCTTGAGAAATATTGACATATTCCTCTTTTTTCAATGGCTTGTTATAAATCCTCAATTGATGTCCATTTATAAGGAGAGGAACCATACTTGATACTTCATGCCTAAAAGCTTAAAATGGTATGGGTAGTTTCGAGGTGTTAACATGAAACAATGGTACTATTGGACAAATAATTATCGAATCATAATTGTTGCTACCCCAATTGCATTCGTTGTTCCCTTAAGTAACAAATGTTGTTCCCTAAATCGCAGTTGTTGTTTCTTTAGGTTGCAGTTGTTGTTCCCTTAAGTCATAGTTGTTGTTACCTAAGATGTAGTTGTTGCTTCGTTAGGTGGCAGTTGTTTTTCCCTTAGGTCATAGTTGTTATTCCCTTAGGTAACAATTTTTGTTCCCTTAGGTCAAAAATGTTGTTCCCTTAGGTCACAGTTGTTGTTCCCTTAGGTCACAGTTGTTGTTCCCTCATGTCACGGTCGTTTTTCCCTTAGGAAACAATTGTTGTTTCCTGACTCACAGTTGTTTTTCCCTAAGTCACAATTGTTGTTTCCTAAGTCACAATTGTTGTTCCTAACTGATAGTTGTTGTTCCCTAAGTCACAACTATTATTCCCTCAGTTATAATTTTTGTTTCCTAGGTCACAGTTATTGTGTCTTCAATTATAGTTGTTTTTACCTCTATCACAACTGTTATTACCTAAGTCATGGTTGTTACCAAATTCACGGTCATTTTTACCTCAACCACAGCTATTGTTATTAGTTGATTTTCACTTTTGATTCAACACTTGTAAGTCTTTCCGTTTTTTTCGACTTGGTGAATGAGAAATACTTTTAATGCTCTAGGTCCTCTTTGACATAATGATTGGGTAGTCAATTAATCTTTGTTTGTCTATAGATATAATATTATTTTTAGGGAATAATTATGCAAAGATGATTTCATCATGTCAATTTTTAATTTTATTAATTTTTCAAGTCCCTAATCTTGTAAAATTTATGATGATTACCGCAAAATTGTATTTAAATCTTTCCATCACTATCTAACGAATTTTTCCTCAACCCCAATCTTAACAAAGAAAAATATATTATCAACAATCATTTGAAGGTTATTAATTTTTTAGAAGAAAAACTACCCAAGTTGAAAATAGTTACTTCAAAAAAAAATTTGTCATCCCTAGCTCTTAAGGAGCTGACCTATCACCCCATATATTAAGTAATATTTGTTGATTAACAATAACCATAGTTGAATTTTAAACAAAAATAGCCAATTGGATAATAGGAGGTCTCACCATGATCTAAACTACCATGATCATAGGTCCTAATAAAGTGGCATTTCCACTACTGGTCACCATGCCAGGGTAATGGCCTTTGGTTGTATAAAATGAAGGACAAGGGGTCTCATCACGAGCCGAATCGTTCACTTTTGTTAGCTCCTGTGAATGACATTGTTATTAACTGGTTACCGAGCCATAACAATGATCTTCAGTCGACATCTAAGTAAATTGAAATGCTCTTGTAACTATGTATTTATTTCTAATAGATGGGAAATTGACATATCAATGGGTTAAAAAGGCATACCTGTCGAGGCTATGGATGCCTGTTGGAAGCAGTGGACATGCATATGGTATAGAAGTTAATTCAATACTATGATATACTTGGTTACCTTGTTTTCTCACAACTAATTTCCAATAAAGTCTTGTTGTTGCATATTGTAGTGCCCTACTCTAGTTGACTGACAGTGATATGAATTTTAACATTATTTAGCCCTAAGACCCACACTTTATTCTTTGAGGACATCAGGTTGAGGATCCAGACACATGACTCTATTATTAGTGGATTTGATGGTTATTTATGTCTTTATTGATACTATGATGATTGTAGCATTAATGGATATGCATGTTCTCTATTGATATCATGATGATGATAGATTTTATGGATAGATATGTTTTCTATTGATGTTACGATGATGATGCATTTGATGGATATGTTAAATTACCGTTGATGTTATGATTATGATAAACATGATGGATGTGTCCCATATGATAGCTACTTACATTAGTTTTGATCCAAAATAAACAATGATGTGAATGACCGTCATGTTGATGTTTCTATTATGATAAATACTAACACTGTGAAACTTTATTAATTACGGATGACAGTATGACAAAACCACCGTATAAGGCCGACATGATGAGTTGACAACATTTATTTGATAGACATAATATTTTGTCTTTGAAATTTAGTTCGGGTTTGAACTTGTTATATATATACATATATATATATATATATACATACATACATATATATATATATATATATATATATATATATATATATATATATATATACATACATACATACATACATACATATATATATATATATATATATATACATACTCTGATGATATGTCAGTGGTTGCAAGAACATGTTAGTTGCTTGGCCGAATGACTCACATATGGGTGATGGGGTTGTACAATTGCATGGAACAACATGGGAGGGGTGGGACAGTGTTCCTGACCGCGCCCGCTAGCACTCCCACTGTGACTTAGGCTGGAAAGGTCGAAATACCTTTGCCTTGAAGATCACGATGTCGTGGGGGCAAGTCCCAAATTTGGTTTTCTCACGAGGATTTTCTGGGGGGCACGCATCAAGGCAGATTCCTTGATCACCAGCACCATTGGTCTCACTATCGCAGGCAACATACGAGATGATAGGGGTCTCTTTCGTTGCACATATAATTTCCCCTCGTAACCACTGGATACTTGAAGGGCACGACCGACTTGGCACCCTTGGCATCAAAAATAAATTCTTAGGCATGGCACCGTTGGAATTTCAAATGGAAGTTCTTGAAGGGCATGACCAACTTGACACGCTCAACATCATTAAAGAAACTATAAATATAATCAATATATGAAAATCAAACTAATTCATATCAAGTGATATATGATGTTAGAACCAAAGGAATTAAATCAAGAATAAAACTTAGGGTAAGGGAGGAATAGGAAGAGATAAAATATTTCACCATGATAACTCTACCCTTTCCATGTTAAAACAAAATATTAAGTGGATAATGTACATAAGTAACTTAATTAGGCAAAAGGGGGAAAGAGGGACATAGAGTTAAGTATAAATATTTATTAAAAACTTCATTAATAGAAGAGGGTGGTGAATTAAAATAAGATTAATAAATTAAAATTTGAGAAATTTAGAGAACTTCCATGTGGCAAGAGCCAACATAAGAATAGTCATATAAAAGAAAAATTGAGGTATTTAGAGGACCAAATCTGAGACTTATCAATTAACTTCAGTAATAAACACAAATTAAGGAGTAGAAAAGGGGGAAACAAAAGACAACTAGGAGAAGAAATAGGAAGTCTTGTTGGGTTGAGGAAAATAATATTTTAAATTAATAATTAAGAAAATTATTTTTGGAGAGTCTTGATGAGAGGGTGACACATGGGTGGGTGAATAATAAAATTTTGGGTTAATAAAAAAATAATTATTTATGCATGAAATTTCAAGTTTCACGTATGAAGCTTTCTATAAAAGAAAGGGAATTGGAAGGGAAAAGGACTTTTTGTTTACCCTATTTTTGGATGGAGGAGATTATGTCATTTTGAGTGATTACGAGCTATAGTTGAGTTTGGTGAGGTAGAGTATTATAGAGAGGGGACTCTTGAGCCAAGAGGGGGCTCACCTCTATCAGCTAGCACATTTGTTCATTGTACAACCTCATTGTAGCTCGGGGGTCTGCGGGGAAGGAGAGTACCCAAGGAGTAGGCTGGGAGGTCAACCGGTGGGTAATTACATTCGGATTAAGCACGACAACATTTAGGCTTGGAGGTAGACGACAACAAAGGAGCTCAAGTAGCGGCAAGTCAAGTTTGGTTCTCGTCTAAGGGTGAACGGTACATGTGTTAGTTATATTGTTTTTACTTATGATGATTTCATTGTGCCTATAATCAACAAGTTAAATAGATGTATGTGTTATGAAGTTAAATTTTTGGAATTTGATATAAGTGATTTTAATTTTACTGAGTTTCAAACTTGTATGATTATGGTTTAAATTCCTAGTTACTGTGTAAAAATAAATAAAAAAAAATTTAAAGCCTAGTGCTCATCTAGTAAAATATAGGGTTGGTCTCTACACTTGGTATCAGACCAAAGGTTCAACCTCTAGGACCTATAGGCCCGTAAAGTATTAAGGTTTTCCTTGTATTATTTTTGTGAGCCATGATTTTTGTAGTCTTTGTGGACTTAGAAACCTTCTTGATTATGTTTTGGTTCTATGAAAAAGTCAAACTCTATTATATTGTTATGACTCCATCCATAATGATCACTAGCACCATGATGAAATTCATTTACCTTTGAAGGTGAAAAAAAAAAAAAAGACAAAAATGTTGACCGTTTTCAACTTTCCATTCGATCATAAAATTTCTAAAGTAATTTGATAAATTAACTCTAAAAAAAAAAAAAAACTACATGGGTCTCTGAAACCTTCTTTTGGTTTGCTGTACAAACCTTCTTCTTATAGATATTTCTCCTTGGACATTTTTTTTGTATCATAGCCACGACCTGGATTTTTAGAGCTATCTGCGCTTCCTCTCATGTCATACCAATCAGAGCGAACTCTTCCTACCTGATGCAGGGGCATCTGAGCGATTCGAATTCAAGTTCGAATCTAAAGCTGGGTATGTGAACAGTGATGCAGAATTGGGGAAAAATTTGTTTAACCCGATACTAAATTTTTGTAACTGATTAAATCTGCCATGTGTGTGAGTAGAAGACCAAGAATTTTCTTTGAGCGATCTCAACCGATTATTTTGTAATCTATATGGACAGCGAGCCTGTAATGAGAAGAGGGGTAGAAACGCAATGTAATCGACGAGAAGCTCTGTTTAAGGCTGAAATGCCTTAGTTGTAATCAGTTTTGTATATAATAGAATTGTTTCTATGTGGATTTCGTCGCGTCTGAGTATGTTTTACTTATGTTTGATTTCATGAATCAATTCTCGTTTTATGTGTTGATTTATCACCCATAGATCACTATAAGGATCGATGGCAATCTAGCGCAATAGAAGATCGTTGAATAAGCTGTTGTATGGAAGAATTAATCGCTATGTGAAGAAGGGCTTTTATCCCTTCGAAATCATGAGGGTTATATAATTTTTGGACAGAATCGAATGCCAATTGAATGGTCAATTGCTGATCTATATTTATTAAGATGTAAATCTCTATAAATTAAGTGTTCTGAGGAAAAGAAACTCTGTTTCTTTGTTGAACTCAGGTAAATTCTGGGGATCTCTATTTGCTGGAGTGATTTTCGCTGAGATAGAAATGTTGTTGCTTTGTTTGAATCGAGTCAGGTTGAGGTCGATTCACAGTGGAAAGGCGGAGCTTTAATTATTATTTGGACCCATCTGCAAATATTACATTTGGTGTGAAGCTCTGTTTAAAGGCTCGGTAATGAATTGTGTTTAATTGTTTCCGATGAGAAACGTTAAGGCTTCTGATGTTAAAAGAGGGCCGCAAGTGTTGTTGAAATATAGAACTCGATTGGGTTTGAAGCACCTTCGATATCTATATCTGATACATCAGAGCGGCGTTACGGAAGCATAATGGGCCTATAACCCATAGGCCCGGGATCGAGTTCAAAGATTTGTGTAACGAAATTGCAGTTTGGACATGGAATTGGAGTTTGCAGGTTCAGATTGATTACATGAAAGGTGAATCTACCTCTAGTGAGGTTCGCTTTTCATCACTACCCTACATGCATTTATAAGTTTTTTTCCACCTCGCATTGCTTTATGAGTAGTATCCATGTTTGGGAGATTTTAGTCATCATGTTTTCAATCTGTGTTATAAACTCCTGCAACGTTATTTTTGGCTCCTTTTCTATTCAGTTTTCTGGCAATTTCTTGTATGAAAAAATAAAACACGACTCTGTAGTGGCTTGTTCTCAGATCTACACCCCGTTATTAGCTCAAATACAGTGTGGTTAAGAGGGTGTACATACACTGTGTGGTTAAGCTAATCACTGTGCATAATTGACTTATCACTACTTCGTAGACAAAATACACAACTACCCATCTTTTAGTTGGGGATCCTCTCGGTTTATTATAAATATGGGTGATCTCATTGTAATTGTATACAAATATATAGATTTAATCTTTCTATTAGTTCCATTTTTTTCAAATGATGTTTTATTTGAGTATATGGAATTCAAGATCAAGCACAATCTTGGTTGGTGTTCTTTTATTTAATATACTTAAATATCAAAAATATGTAGAGGTAAAACGACAATACCTATATTCCTCCTCAAAACAAGTGTACTGCACTCTACTCTCCATGGCTTCCAATGACACAAAAAAAAACTCGTAACCCCACCCACATCCGTTGTTGTAACAAATGAAGAAGCGATTCTCCATAAATTTTCATACTCACATACTCCCTTATTGCCCAATTATATAGAGAAAAAAAACATAGAATCACAAAGAGACACCTGTTGGAGTGATATTATTGAAGCTTTCTTCCAAATCCCAAAGAATATATGTCGTATCTACATTGTGAGAGGGTTCAATGAGTCTGTCCGCGACCAGATTTGCGTACAGGAGAAATAGACGCCATTCTCAGATGAGGGGTTTCTGTGATTAAAGCAGTGAAATCTAGATTCAGCAAACCTTCTAACACAAAAAAAAAAAAAACAAAACAAAACAAAATGAACTGGCAGAAACTAGAAATTGTATTGTTAATTTGAGAGATCAGATCTGTAGTTTCCTTAAATTTTATGCCGTAGGGTTTCAATTTCAAGGATGATCGCTGAATTCAAAGGGATTGGGATAACTAAGATGATCTCTAGAATTAAATATAGATCTAGAGTTTAATTCTCTCATGCCAACGTTTTTAACAGTTGTCAGCAAGAAACAAACTTAACTCATGATAATTTGTAGTCGTATTTCCTGAGACGAAGTTCAGTTTCAATAGAATAATCGTTGATATGATTCGGTTCAACACATAGTCCGGTGATTTTAATAGGATACAGAATCTGAAATTATGAATCAAAATTCCACGAGATATGCGGGATGTTTCATTGATTCTTTAATGGCAATGGCTAAATCTTCAGATTCACCAGTTTTTGTTCCTGATTCACCCCTCATGAATTACGTATTATATTGAACGTTCATGATTCATCAACCATCTATGTTTGAATACGAGGATGTCCAAATGCTATGATAACAATTCCATGTGAAAAAGCGCGCCTAACTCCTTTGACCCAATGATCAGTAGCGACAAACCAGCCAAGCTATAAAGGAGGGTCGATGCTTCATGTAGAGCACGTCGTGCTAAACAAAGCCCATTATTTTTTTTAGCGTTTTTATGAGATAGCCTTAGATTCAACGATATTCTGAGTCCTTGCATTTATATTTTAGCACAACTCGAGGTTGAAAGGTCCTTAGTTTAGAGATGCTAAACATTAGATTTGATGTCGACGAGAAGACTGCTCCAGAATTGAAAAACCGATCTGTCCTTACGTTAAAAGTTTACTTCTGCATTCCTTTAAATTAAAAAAATGTGTTGATGGCATATGTGCTTGACTATATTTATGAAGGTATTTGATATATTTATTTTGGAAATTGATCAACCTAAAATGTCAACCTTGTTGAATGGAGTTTCGTGTATTAGACCGTTGAATTTTTAAATTAGTTGAGCTTTTTGTTTTTTTTTGAATTTTTAAACGAGCTTTATTTTATTTCTTTGAAATATAATATTTTATTCGAACAATCATTGTATTTTTGTTTATGTTAAATATATAGTATTTTTTTTTTTTTTTTATGGGATATATACTAGTAGAGCCAGGATTGCCCGCGCATGTCATTAGGGCATCTAAATTATCTAAATGATGGACATTTAACTATATATATATATATATATATATATATATATATATATATATATATATATATATATATTTCATGTTTACACATGAAACAAATATTCAAGGAATATTGATTTTAAATTAATTATAAAGAAATTGATTTGAAAATTAATTAAAATTTGATTTGGAATTTCTTTTTATTAAATTAATAAACAAATTCTTTGATTTGAAAATTTATGAGTTTATGGAAGAGATAAATTAAAATTTAATTAAAATAAATTAATTGGCATGTGCTATAGATATCGCACCTTTAATGAATAACTCTTGGTAGATTGATTATTTACCGTAAGAAAAAAAATAAAATCCCAAGTAACTCTTGCATTAATTCCTATGACATTCCAGCCTTCTCAATTACGTGATTCTACTAATTTAACATTATCAGAATCATTACATTCCTTTAATTAATTAATTACTTCCTATATAAACAATGGAATTTAATTCTTATATATTCTTTGATTATTAATACTTGTCTTTACACTTGATATTCATCTGTGCATATTATTAATAATAAGTTGTACTTCCATTATTTGACATCATAAAACAATTAGAAACTTAATTTCTCTCTCTTTACTATGACAATCTCAGTTATGTTATAATAATGCTACCAACCACCTCTAACATTTACATGACATGATGAAGTCTAAGCCTATTATGATGAGTTATTAAATTGTATCATTATGATTAAACCTTCTAAGAAGGTTTGAAATTCATGAGTGAATTAAATCTTATAGAACCACTTAGGTTGTTTATAATTTGTAATTGATTGGTTTTATATTATAAGGAAAATCATGTTAAAGTTTGGCAAGATTCATTGGTGAACCATGGTTAGAAGAATTACAAGAAGGAGTGGGGCAACTAGAGGGCGCAACGTGGCACCACCACAATAGCCAACTCCTGCCACCCCACCCAATGATGAGGAAAACATCTCAACACAAGAACAAATACCAGCAGGAGAAGTGTTAAACTTAATGAAATCATTCCAGCATATGTCTGAGGCATTAATAAACCGTCTGGAACGAGATCATGGAGGACCAGTCATACAAAATGAAGCACCCCGAAACACTACAAGAAAGTATGTACGTTGAGATTTGGAAAAGGTAAAATTTCCAGAGTTTTGGGGGTCCACAGATGGTCAATCTGCAGAGGCATGGTTAGAAAACATGGCTATGTGCTTTACCCTGAGAGAGTATACCTCAAACATGAAGGCCAAGATGGGTATATTCCAGCTAAAGGGAAACACACTACTTTGGTGGAAGACTTTATTACCCCAATTGGGGTTGGATATCTCAGAAGTAACTTGGGAATTGTTTGAAGAAAAGTTTAGAGAACGCTACCTATCAGAGGAATTTCTTGAGAGGAAATTAAATGAATTCAATGCATTAAAGCAGGGGAGTTGCTCAGTACTAGAGTATGAGGCTTGTTTCATGGAATTACTTCGTTATGCCCCTCACTTAAACACAGAAAGACTCAAGGTGAAAAAATTTGTATATGGATTAAATGGTAACATCCGGGCTAAGGTTAGGATCTTAACACCTTGCACCTTGCACGAGGCAGTTCAACGAGAAATTATCGCAGAGGAGGAGATCATGGATAGTGGACCTAGTAAGACAAATAGGCTTGCAAGATCAGGAGTAACCAATGGAAATAGTATGGAACGTACAAATTTTCAAATGGGTCTTGTGCTCAATCATCAAAAGTGGTCTACCAGAACACCATATAGGCATCCAACTCAGCAGCTACATAGGGGTACCTCAGCAAGCTCATCAACAACAACATCATCGTCTTATGCGACAACACCAAGTCACACCACCTCAACATCGATCCCAACAGTCTGGCTCTTTCCAACAGAGTTCCAGGCCAACTCACAGTTCAGTCAATAATAGAAGCCAAGCTCCTAAGAGGGGGTGTTGGACTTGTGGAGGTGCTCACTACAAGAGGGATTTCCCTCAAAAGACAGGTAATACCAACTCAAATAAGAAAGCAGCTACGGTGGGGGACCTAGGGAAGGCTCATCGCATCCATGCAGCGGTGAACAATCGTTAGGTCGAACACCAGTCCACTCTGTTGGAAACCACAGGTAATATTGATGGTATGAGTTTTGTCATTTTAATAGATCCAGGAGATACTGATTCTTTTATTTCTTTAAATGCATTATCAAGGATTAAACACAAACCAATTTCTCAGCATGATTTTAGACATGTGGAAATGGCATGTGGTATGAAAAGAAATGTAGGAAAGATGGTAAGGGATTGTGAGGTGGACCTGGGTGTATGTAAAACCAAGGTGTCCTTGTATTCTACGATATTAGGAGTCTATGACGTAGTTATAGGAATGGATTGGTTGGAGCGACATGAGGCACTCCTAGATTGCAAAGACAAGGTACTATATTTCACAGATGATGATGGAAAAAGAAAATCATTGAGGGGAAAGAACCGAGGGGTGTCCCTAAGGTTCATCTCCTCCATGCAAATAATGAAATATAGATTAAAGGGGTGTCAAATGTTCATGGTGGTAGCTCTAAATGATAAGGGTGATTCTGAAAACTTTGATAAACATCCAATTCTTGTTGAATTCAAGGATGTATTTCCTGAAGAATTACCTATCCTACCCCCAAAAAGGGAAATTGATTTCACCATCGACCTTAAACTAGGCACTGAGCCTATTACAAAGACACCTTATCGTATGTCAGCTCCAGAACTAAAGGAATTGCAAATACAATTAAAGGAATTGTTGGATTTGGGGTTCATATGACCCAACATATCTCCGTGGGGAGCTCCTGCGATTTTCGTTAAGAAGAAGGATGGGTCTTGGCGACTGTGCATTGACTACCGCCAGTTGAAAAAAGTGACAATAAAGAATCAATATCCTTTACCTAGGATAGATGACTTGTTTGATCAAATGAAGGGGGAAACTGTGTTTTCAAAGATAGATTTGAGGTCAGGATATCATCAATTAAGAATCAAGGAAGAAGATATCCCGAAGACATCCTTTAAGACAAGATTTGGGCATTATGAATTTGTAGTGTTACCCTTCGGACTGACAAATGCCCCAGGTGTTTTCATGAGTTTGATGAATGGGATATTCCGGGATTACTTAGACAAGTTTGTACAATTATTTATCGATGGCATTTTGATCTACTCAAAGACCCCAGAAGATCATGACGAACACTTGAGGATAGTTCTTCAATGTCTTAGAGAGAACCAATTATATGGAAAACTGTCAAAGTGTTCCTTTTACCAATCAAATATTCATTATCTTGGGCACATTATCTCTGGGGATGGTATCTCGGTAGAATCGACAAAGATAGAGGCCATCATGGAATGGCCAACACCAACCAATGTTCATGAAATACGAAGTTTCATGGGCATGGCAAGGTATTATCGTAGATTTTTCGAAGGGTTTTCAAGGGTAGCAAGCCCCATTACCGAGCTCCAAAGAAAGAACAATCATTTGGACTGAAAAATGTGAAGTGGAATTCCAAAGGTTGAAGGTACTATTAATGACGACACCAATTTTGAAAGTGCCAGATATGGAACAAGAATTTTTGGTTTGCACTGATGCCTCCAAGCAAGGGTTGGGTTGTGTATTAATGCAGGAAGGAAGATTAATAGCATATGCATCAAGAAAACTTAGAACCCACGAAGAGAACTATGTAACCCATGATCTAGAAATGGCAGTGATTGTTTATGCACTAAAAATTTGGAGACACTACCTTCTAGGAAGGAAGTTTGAACTTAGAACTGACCATTGTGGGCTACAACACATATTCACTCAGGACCACTTAAATGCAAGGAAAAGAATATGGTCTGAGCTAATCAGTGAATATTATTTTGATATTACTTACATAAAAGGAACAGTAAATAGGGTGGCTAATGCTTTAAGTAGGAGGCCTCGAATATTTTCAGTGATTCCCTTAAAGACAAATTTGAGGGAGAAGTTGCTTGACTTGCAATTTAAGGACACCTGGTACAAGGAGGTTAGCAAGAGTTTGAGGGAGGACGAAATGAGGATCCCAAAATGTGAAGAATACTCCCTTGATAGTGATGGACTTCTACGATTTTGGGGAAGGATATATGTGCCACCGAATGAAGATATACGCTAGTTGATCTTGAATGAAGCACATCATGCAATATACATGGCACACCTTGGTGTTAATAAGATGAGTGCAGACTTGAAACCACTTTTCTTTTGGAAAGGAATGAAGGAGGACATTGTAAAATTTGTAGCAAGGTGCTTAGAGTGTCAGCGAGTAAAAGCTGAACACAGACATCCAGCAGGGTTATTGCAACCCCATGAGATACCAGAATCTAAGTGGGAAGTTATATCAGTGGACTTCATTGTGGGACTACCAATTACCTCAAGACGACATGATTCCATATTTTTAGTGGTGGACACATTGACCAAGAGTACCCATTTTATACTAGTTAAGACTACATATAAGGCACCAAAGATAACGAGAGCTTTTATTGATGAGATTGTAAGATTACATGGAGTTCCTAGGAAGATCATATCAAATAGGGGAGAAATATTTACAGGAAGGTTTTGGACTAGTTTCCAAGAAGCCTTGGGAACCCAATTGAACTTCAGCACTGCATACCACCCTGAGATAGATGGTTAGATAGAGAGGAGTAATCAAATCCTCGAAGACATGCTACGAATGTATGTGATGGACCAACAAAAGAAATGGGAGGAGTTTTTACCTTTGGTGGAATTTGCTTACAATAACAGTTATCAAAGTTCCATCAAGATGGCACCATTTGAGTTCTTGTATGGAAGACCGTGCAAAACATCTCTTAGTTGGGACTGACTAGAGGACCGAGTATTAATAGGGCCATAAGTGGTGCAATATATGGAAGAAAAAATGACTATGATTAAAGGGACGCTAAAAGAAGCACAAGATTGACAAAAGAGTTATGCTGACTCTCATCGAATAGACCGAAGTTATGAAGTGGGAGATAGGGTGTTCCTGAGAGTAAGGCCCCAAAAGAGCTCTATAAGATTTGGAAAGGGAGCAAAATTGTCTCCACGGTTTGTAGGACCTTTTGAAGTTTCAGAAAGAAAAGGTTCGGTAGCATATAGACTTGCATTACCTCCATCCCTAGCGCATATTCATGATGTAATTCATGTTTATGTTTTGCGTCATTATATTTCAGATCCATCACATGTTATTGAATTAGGTCACTTGCAGGTTTTGGATGAGGGCAAGGTGATGGTCGAACCAGTTCGCATATTGGACCAGTGAACTTTTCAGCTTAGAAGATGATTATTGAACCAGGTTAAGATCCAGTGGGACAATTACAGTCCTAGTTCAGCTACTTGGGAGGATGCTGAAGAGATGCATCATTGTTTTCCTTATCTATTCCAAGGACTTCGAGACGAAGTCCACTATTAAGAGGGGGTGTATGTAGTGCCCTACTCTAGTTGACTGACAGTGATATGAATTTTAATATTATTTAGCCCTAAGACCCGCACTTTATTCTTTGAGGAACTCAGGTTGAGGATCCGGACACATGACTCTATTACTAGTGGATTTGATAGTTATGTATGTCTTTATTGATACTATGATGATTGTAGCATTAATGGATATGCACGTTCTCTATTGATATCATGATGATGATAGATTTTATGGATAGATATGTTTTCTATTGATGTTACGATGATGATACCTTTGATGGATATGTTAAATTACCATTGATGTTATGATTATGATAAACATGATGGATGTGTCCCATATGATAGCTACTTACATTAGTTCTTATTCAAAATAAACAATGATGTGAATGACTAGGTCATGTTGATGTTTCTATTATGATAAATACTAACACTATGAAACTTTGTTACTGATGAATATTGAGTATGACAGGAAACCACCAGAGGCACTCGCATATGATGAGTTGACAACATCTGGTTTGATAGAAATTAATATTTTGTCTTTTTAATTCTAAGTTCAGTTTGAAACTTGTTATAAATATATACATATACTCTGATGATATGTCAGTGGTTGCAGGAACATGTTAGTTTCTTGGCCGAATGACTCACATATGGGTGATGGGGTTGTACAATTGGATGGAACAACATGGGAGGGGTGGGACAGTGTTCCTGATCACACCCACTGGAACTCCCACTGTGACTTAGGCTGGAAAGGTCGAAATACCTTCGCCTTGAAGATCATGACGTCATGGGGGCAGGTACCAAATTTGGTTCGCTCACGAGGATTTTCTGAGGGGCACGCATCAAGGCGGATTCGTTGATCCCCAGCACCATTGGTCCCACTATAGCAGGAAACATATGAGATGATAGGGGTCTCTGTCATTGCACATATAATTTCCCTTCGTAACCACTGGATACTTGAAGGGAAAGTGGTGTGGCACCCTTGGAATTTCAAGAGAAATTCTTGAAGGGCACGACTGACTTGGCACCCTTGGAATTTCAAGAGAAATTCTTGAAGGGCACGACTGACTTGGCACCCTTGGCATCAAAAATAAATTCTTAGGCATGACACCCTTAGAACTTCGAATGGAAGTTCTTGAAGGGCATGACCAACTTGACACCCTCGAAATCATTAAAGAAACTAATAAATATAATCAATATATGAAAATCCAACTAATTCATATCACGTGATATATGATGTTAGAACCAAAGGAATTAAATCAAGAATAAAACTTAGGATAAGGGAGGAATAGGAAGAGATAAAATATTTCACCATAATAACTCTACCCTTTCCATGTTAAAACAAAATATTAAGTGGATAATGTACATAAGTAACTTAATTAGGCAAAAGGGGGAAAGAGGGACATATAGTTAAGTATAAAGATTTATTAAAAACTTCATTAAGAGAAGAGGGTGGTGAATTAAAATAAGATTAATAAATTAAAATTTGAGAAATTTAGAGAACTTCCATGTGGCAAGAGCCAACATAAGAATAGTCATATAAAAGGCAAGTTGAGGTAGTTAGGGGACCAAATCTAAGACTTATCAATTAACTTCAGTAATAAACACAAATTAAGGAGTAGAAAAGGGGGAAACAAGAGACAACTAGGAGAAGAAATAGGAAGTCTTGTTGGGTTGAGGAAAATACTATTTTAAATTAATAATTAAGTAAATTATTTTTGGAGAGTCTTGATGAGAGGGTGACACATGGGTGGGTGAATAATAAAATTTTGAGTTAATAAAAAAAATAATTATTTATGCATATAATTCGAAGTGTCACGTATGAAACCTTCTATAAAAGAAAGGGAATTGGAAGGGAAAATGACTTTTTTTACCCTATTGTTGGATGGAGGAGATTATGTCATTTTGAGTGGTTACGAGCTATAGTTGAGTTTGGTGAGGTAGAGTATTATAGAGAGGGGACTCTTGAGCCAAGAGAGGGCTCACCTCTATCAGCTAGCACATTCCTTCGTTGTACAACCCCATTGCAACTCGAGGGTCCATGGGAAAGGAGAGTACCCAAGGAGTAGGCTGGGAGGTCAACCGGTGGGTCATTACATTCGGATTAAGCACGACAACATTTAGGCTTGGAGGTAGACGAAAAAAAAGGAGCTCAAGTAGCGGCAAGTCAAGTTTGGTTCTCGTCTAAGGGTGAACGGTACATGTGTTAGTTATATTGTTTTTACTTATGATGATTTCATTGTGCCTATAATCAACAAGTTAAATAGATGTATGTATTATGAAGTTAAATTTTTGGACTTTGATATAAGTGATTTTAATTTTACTGAGTTTCAAACTTGTATGATTATGGTTTAAATTCCTACTTATTGTGTTAAAAAAAAAAAAAGTTAAAGCCTAGTGCTCATCTAGTAAAATATAGGGTTGGTCTCTACACGTATATAAGGTTTGCTAGAGCTCATGGTTCATGGGGTGAAATTTAATCAATTCTTAGAAGATGATGGTTATGGTTTATATCTGTTAATGAGTTCTAAATAATCACTTTACATGTCAGGGATCAAATTTTTTAGAATATTTGAGATTTGACATTTTGTATCATCTAATCTAGCATTCCTTTATTCTACAAGTTTCATATATTTAACCAAAGATAGTTGTTTTTCCCAATAAGTTACCATTTATTTGTATCTTAACAACACTACTATTATTTTGGGGTAGAATAAAGAGGCCTAATTATGATTGTAAATTCCATGTAATTGGTCAGATCTGGAGAAGAAAATACTAAGATAACTAATTCTCACCATTTTTGTGCCCATAGAAACCAAAGGTTATGGGTATAGGGAATGCATATTTTTCTCATATTTTTTACCCTATTTTGTATTCCCTTTTTATCCATTATTATCCCATGACATTCGCAACATGATTATGTCACTTTTATATATAATGAGGTAATTGAGGTGATGAATTATTGATTGAGGATATTTGTGTGATGGTTTATAGGGAAACTAATTAGTTTTGGGGAAGGAAACTCTCCTACACTTTATGATTACTTTTCTTCAGCTTGCATGGCTTCTGCCTTCAGCGTCACTTCCAGCATCATCTCAGCCTACATTAACTTCAAAAAATATCATTCCATCCATGTAATTCCACGCTTTCATGGAGGTAAAACTTGAAGTAAAATATCAAACTGATTTATTAAAAGTTTAAGAGAATGTCATGAAAACCCACTAAGCAAGATTCACACATATTTTTTAACCATTATTTCGCCTTCCTTACCACGTCCCATTCTTCAAAGACACAAAAGCTTTCAATTTGGGTAAGCGCATCTTTTCATTAATTTATTTATCACGACTATGCCATTAATACTCTTTATCATCCATCTATATCCTTATCCATTCTCAAAACCTCTCTTATTCCATGTTGTTTTACACCAAGCAGAGATTTCAACAACGATTGTAGCAACAACCTCAAATTGTTTTCTAGTGTAGCATGAGGGCATGCTACTTTCCAAGTTTGGGGGAGGAGTTGCTATGCATGATGGATGTTTTCTCTTTTCTTTCTCATTTAAGGCATATAATTTTATTTTTATACAATGCAAAAATTCATTTGCATATATATTTAAATATATGAACTAGATTCTTGTGATTTTTGGATAGAAAAGTGGTATCATTAAAATACACAAACCCAGAAAATTTTAGGCTAAACCAGTTTGGAAAATTGAAAAAATCATGCACTGTCACCTACAACCATATTGTTGATATATTGAAATTTGTTCATTGGATTTCTCTGATTTTCGGAGTGGAGAATAATTAATATAGTATAAATCTTCTTGCAAAATATCAATAAAATCTGGTTTGTATTTTTTGAGAAAATGGTTAATGAATTTTGATGTTACTTGTATCATACTTTGTTGCAACTTCATACACATTATTGAAAGTTAATGTGCAAATTATTATAGCTTCACCAACATTTCTAGAATTGAATAACAATTGTTTTGAAGAAGCCTTTGGGGAAGAAGTTTTTTTTCCATCAATGTCCTAAGTTGGTGTGAGTGTCTTGGCTATTGAATCACATAATGGTTGGTATAAAGGCATTGGGTTGCATGAGAACATGCAACATGTTCAGTTTGGGGGAGATGTTGGACCACTAAATTGTCATTATTATTACCATTTCTTAACATATACTTACTCCATTCCTGTTATTATTTATCACGTCATTTATCATAATTTATCATATAATTCCATTTCATAATAATTCATGCTCTTGTGGATTAGTGATATTTATTCTCCTCCATTTTTAATAAATTTAAGATTATTATGCATGATTTTGCCAATGATGGTTTATTAAAGAATTTTTTATAACATCACTCGTGATTTTAGCCTCCAATATATCTTCATAATTGAAAATATGATCTTCAGCTCATAATTAAATATTCCAACTTGGAAATTCGTTGGGATAAAAAGTGACATTTTTTCGTTGGGATTTTCGAGAAAATGAAGATGAATCTTGAAAATCCAAAACACGAGTTTTGTGCAGAATAGACCTAATTAGTTTTTTTTTAGAGCAGTTTTTCAAAATTTGGCCTAGTTTGAGAGAAACACAAGGTTCTTTGAAGGCCATTTTCACATATTTTCTGTTGTGGTATTTTTCCAAATTTCCTCAATTGCAATTCCATATTTGATTTACTTCCAGCTGAATGTTGATGGAAAGGTCTTTCAAATCTCATCTTGCTTATTGAGATTCTGTAATCAATCTAAATTATAAGGGAAATCATTTTGTAATCAGTTTGTTATAAATTTCCCTTTGATGTTTGTGTATTTAAAAGACACAAATCAGAGAGAAAAGAGAAATAACACAAATAGAGAAGATCAGATATTGAAGGATCAAATCCATACATTATAATCATTCTTGAGTTTCATTAATAAAAATCTGAGCAACATGGCTTAGATTGTTTAATTCATTATGTGAGTTATTTTAATTTACAAACCGATTCTTGGTGGTTGGGCATGCCTCCTGGTTGAGGTATTATCATGTAATTACTAGTAGATTAGTTATATTTTTGTTGTTTCAATGTGGTTACTCAGTTATTCTTATATAATTTCTTTTTTCTTTCCTCATTTACTACTCTTGAAGAATTCCCATTGTTGATCCCTCCGTTAAATGGTTTTTGTTGCTTTGCCATTATTTGCATTCTTGTTCCCTTAGAACAAAATTGTTATTTCTTGCAATTTATATATTTCATTTAATTTACTGTTCTATATTAGCATTTGAAATATGTTGGGTGAAATAGGTTAAATTTCCAATTCATCAAGGTATGATTTAATTCAGTATTGATTCAAGTCATGTGATTAGCATAATTATTTTCTTGTCATTTACTTTCTGCTTTTTAAACTTAGTGTTGTTTTTCAAGTCTTACATTTTATGTCTTGTCAAATGAGCTTGATAGTGTAGAACATAATCATGTAGAACCAGTGTTAGTTGTTGGTATTTTCTTGCATATATTTTTCTGATTGACTTGAAATAAAAATATGTTCCTAAGGTTGATAATTAATGTGATTATTTGTTTTTATTAAGCAATTAATTTCCCCAATGGTTATATTCTTTCCAATACTAGTTGCATTGGGGCAGGGGGGGGGGGCACAGGGGGGGGAGATTCCCCCTTTTCATTGCGTTGAGAACAGTAGGGGGGTCACCCAGGGGGGTGCAGCCCCCCTGCACAGGGTTTGGGGCAGCACCTCGAGAAAAAAGCATTGGGCCCTATATTAGGTGGTCGGACCTACCTATGGTTTTTTGCATGGGTTATGCATTGAGCATGATAGTTTTCTATCCATGGTATTTTGTAGATACGGTCAAGGGAAATACAATTATGTTCTAATCCAGGGTTAATGGATTGAGTTTTATGAGTTCTTCAACATATATATATATATATATATATATATATATATATTGTAACATTGAAAGAAGGAATATAATAAAAAATCAATCTAGTAGCCCTGATTTTGGGATCCAGGGAAATATTTGAGTATATTTGTTTTATTTTTTAAGAATTTGTTTGCAAATAATTTATGTACAGGGTTAAAACCTACATTTGGTATCTAATTTGGTTCAGCTTCGAGGGGATGCCTTTTCTGCTGAGGGGTTTTTCTCAGGCCTATGGTAGACCTTGTTCAGTGGGAGATCTGCGGGATCGAATCATGCGGTGAAAGAAGATGGTGAGCAGTCGAAACATAGAAATCGAGAAATTTAATGTTCATATTTTTGAGCTATGTAAGCTCAAGATGGAGGATTTGTTGGTGGATAAAGATCAGTGGATTGTGATAGATCGGAGTACTAAACCAATGGCAATTTTAGATGAAGACCGGGAAAATTTGGATCAGAATGAAAAGAGCACAATACAGTTGTGTATCTCAAATTTAGTATTGTTAAATGTATCATGGGAAGCTACGATGAAGGATTTGTGGGACAAGTTAGGGAATTTGTACCAATCTAAGACTCCGTTGAACAAATTGTTCTTATGGAAAAAGTTGTATAACCGGAGGATGAAGGATGGAGACTTGGTGACAGAGCATTTGAACTCCTTTAATACTATGGTAATTCATTTGCTATCTATTGATATTAAAATCTCAGATCAGGATAAGTGCATCAGTTTCTTGTGTTCTCTACCAGATTCATGGGATATTCTGGTTGTTGCAATATGTAGCAATACAACTACCTTGAATTTTGATAAAATATTCTCATCCTTGTTGTCGGAGGAGATGAGAGGGGAAAATATGGAGGGCCAGAATGGAGATGCCTTGTTTGTACGAGGACAGTCCTAGAACATAAATAAAAATAAGTCCTCAAGTGGTAGATGTAAATCTTTTGGAAAACATGTAAAGGTGTGCTATAAATGCGAAAAGGAATGGCACTTCAAAAAGGACTGTAGATCTAAAGCTCCTGAAAAAGGAAAGGGATTTGATGATGCTCCTTTTGCAAAGGCAAAAACCACCTCAAATGAAGGTGGGGATGTATAATTGGCTTATTCTTCAAGTACACATGTAGATCATGAGGCATGGTTTATTGACTCAGGTGCATTCTTTCACTTCACTCCCCATAAGGAGTGGTTCTACGAGTAAGAGAAATATGATGGTGGTGATGTCTTCTTATGGGATAATAGGAAGTCCATAATTTTCGGACGCAGAAAAGTCAAGTTGAAGTTGCAAGGTGGAAGGATTAGAAAACTTCTTGGTGTTCTGCATATTCTCGCATTAGCCAGAAATCTTATTTTTGTAAGCAAGATGGATGGTGCAAGTGTAAAAATAGTGTTCAAGAAGGACACATGCAAGATGGTTCGGGGAGCACTGGTATTGATGCAGGGAGTTTGGATTGGAATTGTATACAAGCTTCTGGGTAGCACTATTATTGTATGCTTTAACTCTATACATAAATTATCTGCAAACTAACTATTAAAACAGAAAATAAATAATAGCGATAGCATAAAACATAAAATAGATATACACAAAGATTTTATCATGGATCCCAAAACTGGGACTACTAGCTTGATTTTTCATTATGTTACTTTCAATGTTACAACACATATATACATGTCGAAGAATTTATAAACCCCAATTCATTAACCCTATATTAGACCATAATTGTAGTTCCCTTGACCGGATATACAAAATACCATGGACAGAAAACCATCATGCCCAAAACTATGTGCTAAACCCATGCACAAAATGATATTCATGGAAAGAATATAACACACACCAAAACATTGTTCCACTTATTGTTTTATTTCCACAAGGGGCCATAGGATATCTTAGTCATTGGTCTAGCACTGCAACGCCCATTGTTCTTCTATATCAAGAGAACTTCTCAGTGCTCACAGACTTCATCAATGCATCTACAACCTTCTTCAAAGTCTCCACCTTTACCAAGAACACATTTTTATCCTCAACCACATCTCTCACAAAGTGATACTGAACATCAATGTGCTTTGTCTTTGAATGATAAACAGGTTTCTTAGCCAAGAAAATTGCACTTTGGCTATCATTGTCTAGCTTGTTTCAACAACTCCATACTTGAACACAATCTCTACAACCAAAATGCATTCTTTCTTGCATGAGTCGTTGCCATGTATTTTGTTTGTGTAGTTGAAATAACCGCTACATATTGTATTTTACTCATAAAACTGACTGCACCTCCAAATAGGATAAACACATACCCACTTGTAGATCTTCTTCGATCCATATCTCCAGCCTCGTCTGTGTCAACAAAGCCATGGATGTCCAAAAATCTATTCAATCTTGATCTTCCTTGGTAGCACAGACTATAATCACTAGTGCCACACAAATATATGAAAACCCGCTTCACTATTGTCCAATTCTCCTTCCATGGTTTTGACATAAACTTGCTCAATACTCCCACTAAATGTGCAATGTTTGGTCTAGTACAGACCATCACATACATCAGACTACCCACTGCACTTGCATATGGAACATGGGACATGTCATCTTCTTCTTCTTGTGTCTTGGAACATTGTTCAGTAGATAAATTTACACCTACAAGAATAGGAACCTTCATTGGTTTACTATCCTTCATATTGAACCTATGAAATATTGACTCGACATACTTCCTCTGGTTTAACCAGAGCTTCATCTTTGTCTGATCTCGTTTAATTTCCATGCCCAAAATATATTTTGTAGCACCAAGGTCCTTCATATCGAATTTGGAGAACAATTGGGTCTTCAAATACCAACCAGCAACATATCATCCACGTACAAAACCAAATAAATAACACGGTCACCAATTAATTTGAAATACACACAACGATCCTCTTTACTTTTGGTGAAGCCAAGTCCCTGTATATATGTATCAAATTTCTGATACAACATCCTTGGTGATTGTTTTAACCCATACAGAGACTTTTTTAACCTGCATACTATTGGTCTAATTTATTGAGGTGAATTGGAGCATTCATTTATTTATCAATCTGGGTTAGTAAACTTAGAAGAAAACCAAAGTATATGGAACCTTATATTAAACTAGTGTAGGAAGTATTTGTTTAGATGCAAATAACTGAAGTGCATATTAAAAATATAAGTTCTAAATAAAAAATCTATGATTCATGATGCAGTAAGTGAAGGAAGAGCCTCCTAACTTAGGAGGTCTTGGTTTTCCTTCCCCACAGTACTGTCCTCAAGAAGAGAAACTAAAGAGAAATAGTTTGTGATGTGTAGAAAGCAATAGAAGAGGCTTCTAACTTAGGAGATCTCGGTTGTCCTTCCTCACAATTCTACTCCACCAACATTACCATTGCATCAAATCATAAATTGGAATTCAAGAAATGAAAAAGGATGATTTTTAGTTGTGATTCATAACTTGATAGAAAGAGAATTTAACTTAAATATTTGGTTGTCCTGTCATACACAAATTATATTTTAAACCAAAATCATCCAAAATCATTCATAAATCATAACACATCTAAGTAACTGAATCATAAAACTGAAACAAGAAATATTGAATCAAAACTATGCTAATACTGAAAGGAAATCAATCTTCACATAACAAAACACACTTGCGGAAAATAAAGAACACTTGCATGAAAGGAAATAACATAAATTAAACCATGTTACAGATGTATGCGAATTTTGGTTGATGGGGATCCGTCCATTCCTCAATGAGCACACATGATCAGTTGTCACATCTTAAGAATCAAACAACACTCATAACTCATGATTTGGAGAAAATGATATTACTTATTGAATGAACAATCATAAATCTGATGCTAATGAATAAGTGACAACTTGTTAGCTTCCTTTGAAGGATGCTCCTCTTATTTATACATGAATTAGGGATATCTTCTCAATAAATGTAAATCTCTTAAATATATACTAGATTCATACTTGTCTCAACTTATCCCTACATACTAGATACAAATCCCATGAAGATCTCAATATCTCCATGATCTTTCTCCTTGGAATATGGTCCACCTCTTGAGTTGAAATTCGAACTTATGTATTGGAGGCCACATAAGGGTGCCTTGGAAGCTTCCAAATGACCTACACATTTCATCAAACTCAAGCCACTTTTAAGTATAAGAAAATACATGTTATTTTTCTAACTTTTAATAATAAATTCACTCTAAATACATGAAATTAATCACTTTGGAAAATACAAATATGAACCCACATGGTAATGAAAGTGTAGGGTAATGTAATGACCAAGTGATGAAATGAGGCAATAAAAATGAGAATGAAGGTGAAATTTTATGACATTTTGAAGATATTTTGGAGACCCAACACATACCATTTCCTTCTTACCCTTCACCGCAAAGCCTTCAGGTTGCTTCATGTATATCTCCTCTTCCAGATCCCCATGAAGAAATTTTGTCTTCACATCCATCTATTCTACCTCAAAATCAAATGTAAAAACAACATATAAAAGTAATCTAATAGAATCTACCTTGGCAATAGGAGAAAAAATATCACCAAATTCAATTCCCAACTCCTGGGAATAACCTTTTGCTACTGACCGAGCTTTGTATTTCTCCACCTTTCCTTCTGCATTCATATTCTTCTTAAACACCCATATGCTCCCTATGGGCTTCCCTCCAGCTAGAAGCTCCACTAGATACCATGCCTCATTTTTGTGCAAGGACGCCATTTCATCAACCATGGCCTCTTTCCAAAGTTTCATTCTCTAAATCCACTACCTCCATGATAGTTCTAGGATCATCATCAATGATAGATTAAACAAAATTTGAACAGAAACAGATGGACTATACCTTTTTTCGCAACCTTCTTTCTCGAACCGGTCTTCTCACAACTTGAGTTTATGGCTCTTCCTCTTCTGAATCTTGTTCTGTTGTAGATTTTGATTCTTCCTCCTTTAGCTCAAACTCTATCTTCTCAGGTTCCTTTGGTAGGAATTCATGTTTAAGAACATATTTGACCTCTCTAAACACCACATCTCGATTGTACATAACCTTCCTTATTTCTGGGTTCCAAAGATTATAACCTTTTAAACCATCCTTATACCCAAAAAAGATGCACCTTTCATATTTACTATCCATCTTGGTTCTTTTCTCCTATGGAACATGTACACATGCATCACAACCAAATACCCTCAGATGTGAAAGAGAGGTTTTCTTACTAGTCGATACCTCATGTGGAGTCTTATGCTCCAACGTTGATGAAGGTGACCTGTTAACCAGGTAGCATGCAGTCTCCACTGCCTCTGCCCAAAATTCTTTTCCTAACCCGATACCACTGAGCATGTTTCTTTCATTTTCCATCAATGTCCTTTCCATTCTTTCTGCAAATCCATTTGGCTTAGGTGTGTATGGAGTATTCTTTTTTCATGTTATACCACACTTCTTACAGAACACTTCAAATTCCTTCTTGCAGAACTCTCCACCATTATCTATCCTCAACACCTTTATCTTCTTCTCTCTATGGTTTTCCACCAGAGACTTAAATTATTTAAACTTCTCAAAGACTTCATACTTCTTACTTAGGAAATATATCCATGTATTCCTTGAGAAGTCATCTATAAATGACACATAGTACATATACTTACCCAGTGATGGAACCGAGACAATTCCAAACACATCACTGTGCACAAGCTCTAATATCTTGTTCGCCCTCGTATCATCAGAAGGGAAACTCATGTTGAGATTTTGTGTATTTGGGGTAGCATCATATGTGCTCTAGCTCCCAAACTTTGAGGAGGGACTAGAGTACACTTGATCTACAATATCCAGAAATTGATTTGAGAAATTTCATCTAGTTTAGGAGATATTAAATTAATTAATTATTTTAATGTATTTCCTAAGTTAAAACTTAGGGAACTTAAATAATTAAAGTGAATTTAATTAAACATGTGATGAAATTGTCTTAAATCACATGGATCAATATTTCTTTTAATCTTAGCCATTGATTCAAGATCTAATCATGGTCGTTGGTTTCCCAATGAGAAAAGTATAAAGGAAAGGCTTAGGGTCATTTGTAAAGACACACAAGAGGTAGAGCACTGAAGCCAAGCTGAGATTCTAGGGTAGAGTTTGCTAAGAATACTCAGAAGTGTTTCAGCTACAGAGAGGAGAATTTAGCCAAGGGGATGATCTGATCCTGGGGTCTAGAATAACCAAGAGGTAGAGATCTGCTCAAGGACAGCGCATAAGAAGAGAGTAGTAGCGGCAGTAAGGAAAATGCAATCCCTCCAAGGACAACGTGATTTTCAGTAGGAAAACCTCAGGGATTACACAGAGACCCTTCAGGGGCAACATAGTGACAACGTCACCCAGTCTGGGGTATCACAGCCTCTTCCGAAGCAGCGTTGAGGGTTTGAGGGGCTTCAGAGGCTGACACAGAGGCTTTCAAGGGTAGTGTTGGGGTTTCTAGGCCCTAATCTTGGATGAGTTCTGTAAATCCCATTTGAGGGTGTGGATCAGTCATTATTTTGGCCCGAGATCAGCCAGTGAGCTATAGATATAGTGTATTCTCTATCGATTTTTCTAGATCTGGAACCTAGATTTGTGTATTCAAAAATATTCTTAATAATAAGACCCTCCAGCAGCCAAAGACCGGTTTTCCCGCATTGGGTTTTTTGGGGGACTATTTTTCTAGAAATAACTGTGTCACTTTGTCAATGTGTGCATGAACTTGTTCTAGATATGGATTGGTAGAGATATGTTATGTGTTTTTCTTCGATTTTAACTTGAATTTATTCAGTTAATAACTTGTCTAAGTAGGAGGAGCATAACCAAATTAACAGTAATAATTTATGCATAAAGTGTAATATTCATAAATTTCTACATGGTATCAGAGCAATTGCAGATCTAGGAGGGTCACCAGCTGAAGAAACTAAAGGTTCTAGCTGTAGGAAGCAGCTGGAAAAGTGACAGAAATGCAAATCTGAAGGGACAATGCAGTTTTTAGAGGCAAATTCATGCATAGGGAAGGGTGACGTTGCAGCATTGTGTCCTAGCAACCCACACAATTACTGCACAGAGGCAGCTCAGAAACAGCGTTGGTTTGGTCTGAAGCCAGCCAGTGTGATTCAGATATGAATCTATCATATCTAGAAAAGACTGCAGAAAAGCTGCATAAATTCATAAGAGCTGGTGGGGTTAAATTTCTGAAGTTTTCATATTTTTAGCCTTAGCACAAGTGACAAAGAGCGAGAGGAGATCAACTTCTTAGAGAGTTTCTAGCCAAAGCAAACTTGCAGTTTTGATCAGAGGATCAAAGAAGCTGAATCATACTTGATTTGGTAGATTTCCAAGGAGGGAAATCAGTTGTAAGAGGGAGAAGAAGGTGCCTGTTTCACTAAGGGCCTTAGATCCATTTCTCTAGCAAAGTGAAAAGGAAGTTCCGACAAATTCTGAGCAAATGGCTCCTCATGGACTGCATGATCAGGATAGGCGGGATGGCTGTAAATTTATGTAGATGTTCTATGTTTGATGAAACTTTAATTTCTCTTCAATATCAGACAGCAATCACATAAACAATAAAGTAAAATGCTGATAGAACATACCAGTAGATTGATAGAAGACAAGCCATAAATATATAAGTGTGTTGGTGCGTTACGGCGATCAACAAGATGCTTCAACCAACAAAGTCTCAATATGGTCAGCCAACCAGCAATGTCACACAACCATATAGGATAGCCAAATGGTCAACTCAAAATTCAACCCAAAACTTAACAGTCAATGCAAACAACAGTAGCAGCTAGGTCAATGTTGAAAATTCAAAGTCAACGTTATGCCTCGGAAATAGTGCTAGAAAATGTGGATTAGGAGAATCGAGATTTTGGGAAAGTTTTAGGTCTGCTTGACCTTGCGTTGACCAAAGTCAATGCTGGTCAAATTTGCTGCAAAAACCCTAGCCGAAAATAGAAATCCAAAAGCAATTTTCTTCCTTGCTACACTTTCCCACGTGTGAAGAGAAGAGACTCCAAGTGATCGAACCAATCATACGGGGAGAGAGAAATGTGTGAGGATGAGATGAGTGAAATTTCCTCCAATGTTGACCTTATTTGTATCCATCATTGAGGGTGTGTGACACAACTGCTGGGGCACAAAACCTTAAGGCCGACTTGCACATACTTTGAATAGATTAAAAATAAATTCAAAAAAAATGTTCTGTTCATCGGATCAAGATGATCTTTAGATCGATATTGCACCTCTCCAAAAGAGGAACCCAATAAAAATATTGGTATCTTCATATGGGCATCACAACATTGATTTTGTACCTATTTGTCCAAAATTAACAATGGCCTCTCAAACTTTTCAATTTGGAAGGCAAGGATCCTGATAGTCCTTGAGGCATACAATCTAAGGGACCATGCAAAGCAAACTCTGGCCACACCGACAAATCCGGATCTCCTTCAGAAGCATAAGGAGGTTGTTGGGCATGCCAAGCGGCTGATAATGGATGGTATCAAGAACCATATTGTATCACATGTAGCTGAGAAGAAGACACCCAACGAGAAGTGGAAGGCCTTGACTTCCCTATATGAGGGAATGTTTGTCCAAAGAAAAATGTTGTTGGAGACTAAGATGAGGTCATTCATGATGAACAAGGGAGAAGACATGGAACATTTTCTCTTCAGATTGCAGTCAATCGGAGATGAGTTGACTACAACGGGTGCAATGGTGGATGATGTTGTGATAGTCAGGATTTCCCTCAATGTTTTCATGGATGAGTGGGAAACCTTTGTCTAAATTATCTTGGGCAGAGAAGACCTCCCAAATTGCAACAACTTGTGGTCAATTCTGCGTCAAGAAGAACTCCGCTGGTTCACCAAGAGGTAGCACAGCCTAGGATTGAGAAAATTGAAGAAGGAAGATGAGGAAGATGGAGCCTTGGCATCAAAGAAGCAGCCAAAGAAGAAGAAGTATCTTTCAAAGATCAAGTGTTTCCAGTGTGGTGAAATGGGACATTTTTCCAGCCATTGTTTGGAGAAGAAAAGGGACAAGGAAGCATCTTCTTTCAAGGCAGTTGTGGCAAATGATAGGTCAGGAGTTGATGCAGCCATGAGTGCTCATGAATCATGGAGGTGGGGTGACATGGATATGTAGAGGATATACATAGAAAGAGGCGGGATCCTTGAGCAGCTCATCTCTTGGATCACATGCGAGCTATGGAAGCCTTAAGACAGTAGCGAGACAAGTGGAGCAGTGGGTGCATAGATCACAGATGAAGCAAGCAGAGGCAGATCTAAAGACTGGAAGGAGCAACACAGAGCAAGGCAGCAACAACGTAGAAGCAGCAGCAGCGCATAGGCTGATGTGACTTTAGCAGCGTAGATCAGAGTTTCTTACGCAGTGCAGAGTTGTAGCAGTGCAGAAGGCTTCATAGGGACATTGCAGTGCAATAGCAGTGTGATATATTTCAGCACAAGGGGCTGATGTGACTTCAATAATGCAGAGGGAGTCTGATTACACAGGTAGAGTTGTAGTTGTGCATCGTTATTTAGATGCCAACACAGATCTGTAGCCTATGGAGCTTTACTGATGAGGATGCAGCCCATCAGACTTGTTTGTCAAAGATTGGGCAGGAGATTCAGTTGTTTCTCTCAAAAACTGAAGTTGCAGTGCAGCAGATCAGCAGTGGTAGTACTATGAGCAGCACATATGTAGGATACTGAGAGGGAACAACAGTACATAAATTGCAGTGGCAGTGGCAGAATCATGGGAAACAGTACAGAATGGCAGCAACAGTGTAGAGTTGAGTGGTAGCAAGCCAAGATTCAGCAGCACAGAACTAGTACTCAAAGTCATGTAATGCATAGTGTGATGTATAGCTAGAGCACATCCTTGATGCTAAGAGGGAGTGTTGAGATTTTTTGTATTTGGGGTAGCATCAGTTGTGCTCTAGCTCCCAAACTTTGTGGAGGGACTAGAGTACACTTGATCTACAAGATCCAGATATTGATTTGAGAAATTTCATCTAGTTTAGGAGATATTAAATTAATTAATTATTTTAATGTATTTCCTAAGTTAAAACTTAGGGAACTTAAATAATTAAAGTGAATTTAATTAAACATGTGATGAAATTGTCTTAAGTCACACAGATCAAGATTTCTTTTAATCTTAGTCATTGATTCAAGATCTGATCATGACTGTTGGTTTCCCAATGAGAAAATTATAAAGGAAAGGCTTGGGGTGTCATTTGTAAAGACACACAAGAGGTAGAGCACTGAAGCTAAGCTGAGATTATAGGGCAGGGTTTGCAAAAAATACTCATAAGTGTTTCAGCTGCAAAGAGGGGAATTTAGGCCAAGGGGATGATCTGACCCTGGGGTCTAGAATACACAATAGGCAGAGATCAGCTCAATGACAGCGCAGAATAAGAGAGCAGCAGCAGTAGCAAGGACAATGCAGTCCCTCCAAGGACATCGTGATTTTCAGCAGGAAACCCTCAGGGGTTATGTAGAGACCCTTTAGGGGTAGCGTAGTGATTGCGTCACCCAGTTTGGGGTAACGCAGTCTCTTCTAGAGCAACATTGAGGGTTTGAGGGGCTTCAGAGGTTGACGCAGAGGTTTTCAAGGGCAGCGCTATGGTTTCTAGGCCCTAATGTTGGCTAAGTTTTGTAAAACTGATTTGAGGGTGTGGATCAGTCATTCTTTTGGCCCTAAATCAGCTAGTGAGTTGTAGATCTAGTGTATTCGCTGTCGATTTTTCTAGATATAGAACCCATATTTTTGAATTAAAAAATATTCTTAATAATAAGACCCTCCAGCAACTAGAGACCGATTTTCCCGCATTGGGTTTTTCCGAGGACTATTTGTCCAGAAATAATTGTGTCACTTTGTCAATGTGTGCATGAACTTGTTTTAGATCTAGATTGGTAGAGATATGTTATGTGTTTTTCTTTGATTTTAACTTGAATTTATTCAGTTAATAACTTGTCTAAGTAGGAGGAGCATAACCATATTAACAGTAACAATTTCTGCATAAAGTGTAAGATTTAGAAATTTCTACAAATCACCCGATTATACTTCCCATATACACAATTTTCACAGAAATCGAAATCCGGAGAGAAATTAGACATACCTTCTACCATACCATTACCATGTCATATTTGAAGTCCCTTCTCTCCAATATTTCCAAGCCTTTGATGCCATAGCATGATATTTTCTTCAGAGACCACTAGGCTTTCTCCTCCACTTTTAGGAACCATAGAACTGTTGCACCCATCAATAACAGTGCTACCCTGAAGCTTGTACAAAGTTCCAATCCAAACTCCCCGCATTAATGCCAGTGCTCCCAGAACTCACTTGCAGGTATCTTTCTCGAACATTATTTTTACACCTGCATCATCCATCTTGCTTACAGATTTCAGATTTTTGGCCAATGCAAGAATAGGCAGAACACGAAGAAGTATTCTGATCCTTCCACCTTGCAACTTCATCTTTATTTTTCTGGTTCCAATGATTCTAGCCTTCTTATCATCCCCTAAAAAGACATCACCACCATCATACTTCTCATACTTGAAGAATCACTCCCTATGGGGAGTGAAGTGAAAGTATGCACCTGAGTCAATCATCCATGCCTCATGATCTACATGTGTATTTGAAGAAGAAGCCAAGTACACATACCCACCTTCATTTAAGGTGGTTTTCACCTCTGCAGAAGCATAATCATCAGATCCCTTTCGTTTCTCATGATATTTAGATCTACATTAATTTTTGAAGTTCCCTTCCTTTCCACATTTCCAGCACACCTTTACAGGTTTTCCTAGAGATTTAGATCTCCCTCTATATTTATATCTCCCACTCGAGAACTTTTTTTTTTTTTTTAATGTTTTGGGACCTTCCTCGTATAGACAAGGAATCTTCATTTTGGCCCTCCATATTTTTCTGTCTCAGTTTCTCCAGCAGCAATGCTGAGACAATTTCATCAAAATTCAAGGTAGTTGTATTGCTACCTATCGCAACAACCACACTATCCCACGAATCTAGTAGAGAACACAACAAACTAATACACTTATCTTCATCTGAGATTTTAATATCAATAGATAAAAACTGACTTACCATAGTATTTAAGGCATTCAAATGCTCTGTCATTGAGTCTCCATCCTTCATCCTCAGGTTATAAAGTTTTTTTTTTTTTTCTGCAGAAACAATTTATTCACCAGAGACTTAGATTGGTACAAATTATCTAACTTGTCCCACAAATCCTTCATCGTAGTTTCCCCAGATACATTCAACAATACAGAATCTGAGATACACACCTATATTGTGCTCTTTGCCTTCTGATCCAACTTCACCCAGTCTTCATCTAACATTGTCGTTGGTTTAGTACCAGGATCTAATGTAATCCACTGATTTTATCCACCAGTAGATCCTCCATCTTGAGCTTCCACAACTCAAAAATTTCACCATTAAATTTCTCGATCTCTATATTTTCATTGCTCGCCATATTCTTTCACTGTTGTTGTGCAGGCTGTTAGGGTCCTATAATAATAGGGTTCATAAAATTTTGAATTGACTTTGATAAGTCTTGTAAATATGTACATACCTTGCTTTCTGCAAGTTGTTTTCCCATATTTTGAAAAAATGAAAAATAATAAAAAATCAAAAAGAGGGTAAAAGTCCTAAAATAAAAATCAAAAGACTTTGAAAAATATATACCCCAAAAGAAAAAAGAAATAAGACCTAAAAGTGTGGAAGTCCAAACAGGCTCAGAACATTTCTCTGACTTTTGTTGGGACCGGACCCAAGGCTCTATGACTGGTTCATTAAAAATATTGAATTCTTATGTTAAATCCTCATTTATCATCATTTACCCTTCATTCATACATGAAAACCCTTTTTCCTGAGTAAAGACACATTCTTGCTTAGTAAATTTTTAACCCTAGAATAATTAACTTCATCCCTTCATAAGCATTCATAAAAACCCACAAAATCACATTTATCTTAAGTAATAGTGAAAGAAATATAAAGATGAGCTATGCTTGATTTTATACTATACTTAGAGATAATATGTATTTTGTTTTATTTGACTACCCTTTCATATTAACCTTTAACATATTTTTATTAAATCCCTAAGAAATACCCTCCCTTATTAATTCCATTATATCTAAATATCCCAAAAAACTCACTATTATAAACTTTTAACCAAAGTCTATTATCCTATGTGTATAAATAAAAAACCCAAAATATAAAGCCCTTTGGTCCAAAAGATTATCATTATTCTATGTATCTCGCCCCTATAGTTTTTAAACTATCCAAATAGTTAAAAACTATATAATATAACAACCACACCCACATATTTTAAACATTTTACAAATGTTTTAAAATAAAACATTTCTAACCCACCATATATTATACCAAGTCTAAGGCTTAAAAACCTTTTTTAAAGCGCCTTTGTAAATGATGTTTTATCTTGCCGCTATGAATAAATAAACTCTCCCCACTTATATTCATATAACCCATGGTTTAAATATATGTAAAACATTTATTTTTAAACCATTGCGCTTATATAATTAAAGCCTAGTCCCACCTTTCAATTCAAAGCAACTCCTGAAACAATTTTGATCGTTCGCTTTCAAATCTCAGATCTGACGGTTGAAGGTTGATATCGCATAGAATAGATGCACGACCGCCCGACAGCCAAAGCCATGCGAAATGGGTGGTTTCCCATTGAACCCTCCCCTCCATGTGCCTTCTCGTAATTGGATTGCGTGGTATTGTTTAAAACCGCTTACCACTTAAACGTACGTGATAAACCGTCGGTTTTCAAAGCCTTTATAATTCGAAAACTGCCTCCCGCCGGACAATACCTGCATTCAATGCTGATCCAAACATTTTAATAAAACCTTTGGAAAATGCGTTAATTCATTTCTTTTGTGTGTTTAGCCATTGTTTTGTTTCCCTGATTGTATAAACCTACTAAAAACCTCTGATTTCCATTTTAATGCCAAAAACCTCTGAAATCTCCCAAAACACACCCGTGAAGACAGTGTAGGAGCTGCACATTGCTCTAGATCAAACGTTGAAAGCCATCAATTCGACGAGAGACTGAAGAAACCTTTTAAAGTCGATACCTGCACTCAAACAAGTATTCTTCTGAGTTTTAAACCTGCGGCCAAATTTAAAAGCCTTTTAAAAGAAAGAGAAGCATTCTAAAATTAACAAATTGATTAAATCCAGCTGTCAAAAAGTCCCAGACATAGGCCAAACTCTGGAAATTTTTTTCCAAAAACCATAATTGTCTAATGCGCGGTAATTTCAAAGAAATTTATCAATTTTTAATAGTTTAATGATCAATTTCAAGCGCTAAAAGGCCAGATATCCTCTGCAGGTACCCTAATCTTCCATAAATCCTTTTTTAACAAAGTTTTAGCCCATTTTGCAATAAAAAAACTCAAAAAACCCTTGTTTTCTATTTTATACCAGTTTTTAAAGCCTCGGAACTTCTTTTGAGAAACCTAATTGGGCATGAAATCCAAAAAGAGACTGTATTTTACCAAATTTTCTCAATCAAACCTCTGTTATAGTAAAATTGCCTTTGCAAATAGTTTAAACTTGCAGAATCCAATCAAGATGCCTAAAAAACAGAGTGTAAACAAGCCTGAAGGTTCAAAAAATCCTAAATATACTCTTGCCATGACTCTGAATACTGTAATTTTAGTCAACCCATTACAACCCCCAATTGTTGATATTGAGCATATTCCCCTAGTTGATATTGACTACAAAATAGTTGATCCCATAGTTGAATTCAATCCATTAGATATCCAAAACTGGTGTTTTGAGAAATCTCTAGATGATCATGAAGAAGTTCATATTTGGGAATCCAATTTTTCCAAATATGTAGTCCTCTTGACTCACCCTTGTCAAGGAATTATCAGATTATGTCGCCAGTACTATATTCCTGAAAAAAGAGCTATAGTGAATGCAAATAAAGAGGTCCTATTTACCATCACTGTAGAGTCAATAAACCAAATACTGTAGCTTCAACCAAATCCCCAAGCAGTCCCTTTGTCTATTGAAGCCCTCACTAAAATATACATTGGCCTAGATTTCCCTAAAAGGTTTATGGTTTTTCAAACTTTTATGCCCCTGCATGTTGAAAATACCAAGTTAAACCCTCCATATTCAACTGCCAAGTTCCCTGAAGGTTCAAGGCATGTAATCTCCATGCTTTCCTTCATACTTGGGTATTTTACTGATGAGCATACTGATAAATCTATCTTGGGAATTTTGTCCACCTTTTCTCCAGGTCAACTGCACTAAGTTATCTTTGACTATGCTGGTTTAATTGCTGATAGTATTCACTATCAATTGACTAATTTACAGCTGGAAGGAGTATTCAGAAATACCTCCTATATTTTTCACTTGTTTCTATTCTTCCAATCAGAGAGCTTTCCAATTTCACTTCAAAATTTGGATATAGAAGGAAAACCTATATCAGTTATCTTTTGGACATCCATACTCAGAAAAGAAGGCACAAATTTCAGTTATTCAGAGTTTGCAGAGTTATTTTTACATCCATTGACCACCATGTTGACTAAAACAGAGCATCCTAGAGTAGGTGAGGAAATGAAGAAAATATTACAGTTATCAGAACAAAGAAAAGTAGGTGATTGGTATTTGTATGAGAAATTCACTGAAATTAGAGTTTTTGGTTCTAAATTGTTGCCTTACAAGTTACCCAAGCATCCATCAATGAGGATCTTTGCCTTGGAATACATTAGGAAGATCCTAAATTCATATTCAATTAATTTCATGGCAGCCAAGAAGAAGACCCAATTTAAACTCAAAAATCAAATTGGACCTTTCATATGTAATCACAGAGAAGCAGAAAAGAAAGCAACAAATTGGAAGAAATTTTCCCATGGAATTATGATCCAAAAGGGATCTTAAGTAAACTAAGGGTAAAATGCAAATTGACACCCTTTATCCATGAGTCAAAGCTAGAAATAGAGAAGTTTTCTAATCAAATTGAGTGGGTTGAAAACACTTTAACAGAGGCAGTAAACCAAAGGAATACTAGTCACACTTTGGAAATTTCCAAACACCCAGACACATCCACTAAGAGAATCAGAGAAGAAGGAGCTTATACTTCAGAGACTACAACAGAAACAAAGTTTAAAATCATTTACAACAAGAGGCAAAAACTGGATACAACATCTAAAGGTAAAGTAACAATAAATGTTGAAGAAACAAAGACCTTGAATACCAACACTGAACAACCAGAGACCAATGTAGCCATTGTAATCATCAGTGAGCCAAATCAGAATGAAGAAAAACTAAATAATGAAGATGCACAGATAATGGAAAGGCAACAAATTATGGAGGCTTCTTCCTCACATTCAGCTGAGGAAAAGGATTTAGATATTAAGGAAAAATACAAGCAAATCAAATTGAAGAATGAGGAAATAAAAATTGAAATATATTCTTAGTTCTTAAAGCAAAATCCAGGTAATCAAAACATATTCTTATCATCATTTGATTATTCAACTAAAAATTTGATTATGTTAGTATTACAGCCCACAGTATCAGTGCCAAAGACAGTTGTTGACTATAAGAAATTTGATATGGAGGTAGCTACAGACAAAATATATGAATTAGATCAAATTGAGTTTCATAGGCAAACCTCAAAGATGTTGTATTCCACTGTTACAACAAAATATATGAGTGCTCATAAGCTTCAAAATACCATCTCTAATATGCAAGATCAAATGAAGATGGATAAAGCTTCATTATATGAAAAAGATCTAAGGATAAAGGCCTTATACGATTTATTATTACGGGTAGGATATGATCCTACAAAAATCAAAGCAGCAGAAGCATTGGTTAAAAAGAAAAATGAGGATATAGCTGCCTTGAGGAAACAGCTCAAGCTTCCTCAAGGTAAGCGTCCTTAGATAAAGGAAGTTTTATAGGATCAAAAGGAAAAAGATGAAATGATGAGTTTGAAACTTCAACTAACAACTCAAATTAAGGAAATGGAAGTACAAATGGACCAACTTGTCTAAGAAAAGGAGATAGTTAAAGAACCAGTGATTCCCACAGTCATCCCAGTCATCACTGCAATAGTTCCTTCAACTTTAGGAGAAAAGTTGGCACCCAAAGAGCCACTAGCCACAACAGTGCCAGTGACTTCTTCAACAACTTCAATAACTGAATCCTCTACAACATTGTTTCCACCTACATATGAAATCAGTCAACTAGTAAAAGCAATGGAAGAGATGTCCTTGAAGAAAAATGAAATAAACAGATTGACAAAGATAAATGAAATCTTGAGAAGACAAACAAATAAAATCAGATAGATGCTAAAATACGTGAACAAAATGCCCACAAATTGAGTGAAGAGGTAAAGAAGCTACACAAATAATTAACTCTCAAAGATCAGATATCCTACATAGAAAACTACCTATGGAATAATGTAATTGAAGCCATCCATGATGTATGGCCTTCAATTCGGGTGATTTTTTAACAAAGAGAGTTACTATTGGCAGCCCAAGCAGAGATCCAAAATAAACAAGCTAATTTAGCTAATAAACCATAACAGGCTGTAAGGTTAATAAATTTCCTCAACAACAAGAATAGACAGGAACTTGAAGAGTTAAAAATAAATGATAGGACAACAAATATCATAGAAATTAGGAAAGTTACCACCAAAAGAAATTTAATGAAGCAACTTGAAGAGAAATGTGAAGGAATCAATACTACTATCACTAGATTCATGGTTAAATTCACCAATTTAAGGCAAAAGGGACTTCTTGATATCATGTTTATAAATGATAAGTTAATGCCTCAAAATGATTTTGACAAGAAGATAAGAGAACATGCCAAGGAGCAGGTGAACAAGCCAACGGGTCAAGGTATTTCCACAGGAAAAGTATTGTTAAAAAGTTTTGAAGATTAGTTTTATTTGCAGTATGAAATCAAGCACTTATTTGTCATCAAGCCCACCTTTTCTAGGTACACTGAGGCTGATGATAATTTTAGGAAACTCAAAAATATTCAAATTCCTAAAAATGAGGATTGGCAAGCATTGACTTATTTTCTGTGAAGAATGAAAAGCAAACAAATGAAGAAGAAAAAATATGTTTACTTTTTTCATTGTCAAAACAGATTTTACAGAAATAAAGTAGTTTCACTAAAGGTAAAGAGTATCCAAAATAAAAGAGTATCAACGAGAAAGAGTATCAGTGAGAAAGAGTATCATTAAAGGCAAGTTAGATTCTGAAAAATATCTAGAAGGCCCGCAAAGAGGACACATAAGTAGCCAACCCGCAAAGAGAACACATAAGTAGCCAACTACTTCTTATCTTAAAACAGTTTCTATTTATTTTGAATAAAATAGGACGACTTGCTAATTTGTTGAGCAAGTTGTCACTATTATTGTTGTAAGATATTTTAATTTTCCTAAGTTAATTCCTAGAAGTCATCTAGGATATTTCGTCAAACATTATGTATAAGTAATTCACCTTTTTAACTATTTTTGTGTGGAATAAAATTGTTGGAGATTACTATAGGTATTTTGTTGACTTGAAGGCTTTGGATTTCGATTTTGAGTAGCAGACTGGATGAACTGTTTGGCATCATACTTTAGGGTCCCTGTGATAAGATATTTGGAGTGAATTACTCTCTCAAAACTTGTCATTGCTATATTTTTTTGTTACATGCATAAATTTGTGTTTTAATTCTAAATCTGAATGTATAACTAGGAGTATCACTACAGGACATGTTAATAGCACCCAGTTTTTAACTAGTTATCATTTCTTTGTTTTCTTTTTATTTCTGGTGTAGGGAACCCTTAATTTCTCCCTCTCTCATTTTACCTCTATCTTCTACTTCCCTCTTCCGGATTTAAGGATTCTTAAGTGCCCTTTATTCCGATCATACCATCTCAAAAAACCAATTTTCCCAAGATCTCCAAGGGTTATCTATCTTTCCTTGCAGACATTTGACCTTTTAGGCCTTGATCCCAATTTTTTAGCTTGAATTAGACTCCATAGCCCAATGGACAAATAGATTTCCCTCTATCTATTCTCCAAGTGATATTTTCCCACCAAATCCAACAAAACTAAACCAAATCTACACTTTAATAACTAGCCTAATATTCAAAAATTAAAACAAAGTTAAACTTGAAAGAGAGAGCCCTCTCTAATCCCTAGGAAGGCTAGATCCTAAATTTTGAAGTAGTTTTGTGGTTACCTCTAGTATTCTTTGACTAAAAACCAAAATTCCACAACTTAAGAATTTACTAGAGTGATAACATTATTGGCGACTCCACTAGGTAATGAACACAAAATCTCTGGTTTCACAGACCAGAGATTTTGGGAAAGAACCAATCCTCAATCATAAAATTAGTCTTAAAGGAATCATTTAATTTATCCTTTTACTTTAAGATTCTTTTTATAGGTTGTGGGTATTGAAAAATTGTAATTCTGGCTTCTAGAAAAGTCTATTATACCAGGTCTAACCCGGATCCTAAGCCTGATGTTATAGTAGATGACCCAGACCGAATTGGTAAAAGGGAAAAACAAACAGAAAACTTAGAGGCCGAAATCTCATTAATAAGAGTCAATTCATTACCAAGTGAATTAGTAAGTCTGCAAGACATTGATTTTGGTCTGAAATTTGAGCATTCATTATTTAAAAGTAAATCTAAAAGTGATTTAAAAAATGTTATTTTAGACCCTTCTTTTATTTCATTTTTGAATGAAAAACAAAAATCTATTGTAGTAAATTCTAAACCTAAGAAAGTTGAATATCAGGCCAAAGTTGAAGAAATTAATGTTACTATTCTAAAGGATATTGATGAAGCTATTGAATTAGCTCATTTATTGATTTATGCAAATAGACCTACAGTTTCTCAATTACACACTACATCATTCATAAATTCCACCACCAGCTCATCTATAGATCCATTCATCCCTAAATTACCTCTACAACCTATAGTGTTATTTCCACCAATCACTTCATCCACTATATCCATTAGGTCACCTTTTGGTTTCTTAAATACATCAGCCTCATTTCCCAGCACTTCAAATACAATCTATAGTCCATCCACTATTATTTCCAGCACAGCTCCAAGCAGTTCTACCTTACCTCCTAGTCAAGCTAAGCTTCAAGATACGGCTGATAGATATGCTCCCCTTGTCCTACCACAGCAACTTCATGACATGTCACAAGACTATCAAAACAAAATACCATCGTTTGATGGCACTACTCAATATACTGCTCAACAACACATTGCTAAGATGACAAACTTCTTTGAAATCTATGAAATTGATCATTCAGATGTTCAAATGAGATTGTTTGTTGAAACTTCAACAAGAGCAGTTAAGAAGTGGTTTAAAGATTTAGCTGCTGGTAGTGTAACTGATTTAGCTGTCTTTTTTACTTTGTTTTTAAATAAATGGGAAATGGAAAAGCATCCCCTCCAAATTTTTCTGAATTTGATTCTTTGAAAAGAGCTCCAAATGAGTCAGTCCAAGATTACTGCACCATATATAATAGTGTCTATAATTCTATTCCTACAAATCTGAAACCTACTCCTTATTCAGTTATGTTCAAATTCCCTGATGGATTTGACACAGATATGGCTTACCAATTAAGGGAAAGAGATGCAGACACCTTAGAAAAAATTCAAACTCATGCGGTTAGTGTAGAAGTGAACATTTTAGCTAGAAAACCTAGACTTAGAAATGAAAGAAGAGTGACTATTAAAGAAGAAAATTATAATTTAGATACAAAAATGGATGTTATAGCTAAAACTTTAGAAAGAGTGATTGATAGACTAGATAATATGGAGAGAAGACCTTAGTGGGATAACAAACAATAGATTAGAAATCTGAATTTTAGAAAAAACATAAATTCTGGAAAAACAAAAGAAACATCCCCAGACCAAACAATTAGGCCACCATTCCAAGAGAACTATGCTGAAAGTTCTCATAATAATAATGATGATGAGGAGGATACTATTAATCTAATGGGAATTGATGACAATAATACTATTTTCCTTAATCAGGAAGATCAAGAATTTTTTGAACTTCAACAGCTTAAATTAGATTCTGGTGAATCCTTTGAGTATAAACAATGTTATGACTTTGCAATAAATGAAATATATAGCCAATATAACCTTAGAAACAAGAAAAAAAATGATTCTTCTACTAAGAAAACTTCCCAAAACCAGAAAATAGTAGAAGCCCTTATAACAAAAGTTCTGCAAATTCTCCCAAGGGAAGATAAGAAAAACTCAAATTCTTCCCAAAACATTTCTAGTCCTAAGAAAGCATCAGGCCTTTAAATTGTTGATATTACTGATGAAGTTTCTCAAGATGAAAAATATTCACAGAAATATACTATTGCTAAAGCTTATAATTCTGGAGAAACAACAAATTTTGATCCCAAAAAACCTTCTGCTGCTCCTAAAACAGTATACCAAAAGGTCGTTACCTCAAAAACATCTGCTGAAAATTCTATGTCAGAAAAAACATCTACTGCTTCACAAACAATCCCTGAAAATAATGTTAGAAATAGTAAAACACAAGAAACACAAAAAGATAATCCTAAAACAATTGAAAATGAAAAGACAATTGTAGAAAAGCAAGACAAACCAACAAAAACTACAATTGCCAAAGAAGAGCTGATTCAAATCAGTAAAACTCAACCTGCATTCAACATACAATCAGAAATTGCAAAACTTAAAATACTAATTCCTTTGGCTGAATTGGTAAAGAATGACTTATATAAATCATATATAACTGAAACATTAAATATGAATGATGGAGAAGACTCCATAAATCTAAATGATGATCAACCAAAGTTGATTTTTGGCCCAGATGTGTATGGAAAAACATGTAGATGGTACAGTTCCTCCATTTTATACCAGTCTCACTATTCATGATCAAATTATACATAACAAAATGCTAGATTTAGGAGCTTCCCATAATCTAATGCCAAAAGCCATCATGGAAACTTTGAATCTAGAAATTACAAGGTCATACAAAGATTTGTTTTCTTTTGATTCAAGTAAAGTTAAATGCTTAGGTTTACTTAAGGATTTGTGTGTAACACTAGTTCAATACCCTGGTAAGAATATTAATGGACATTGTAGTAGCTGATACCCTACCAAAATATGGTATGCTACTTTCTCGGTCATGGGGAGCAAAGTTGCAGGGATCTCTACAATTGGACATGTCTTATGCTACTATATCAGTGTTTGACCAACCTAAGAAGTTATATAGGGAAAAATTAATTAAGTACATGGTCAGTAGTGCTGAGAGATCTATAACTACGTAATTTACTGTACACCAACTGAACTTGATTCTTTTATCCTATGTAACTCTAAAACAAATGAAATCCAAAATGAACTAGTAGACAAAAAGAGATCACCAAACAATGATAACGTTTTTCATGAATCTCAATGGCATTTAGACTTTGATGGTTCAGTGAATAAGTTAGGAGTAGGAGCAGGAGCCTGGATAAAAAATATGGAGATCAATCATTCTGAACGTCATGCTTTCAGGCTAAATTTCAAATGTACAAATAATATGGCAGAGTATGAAGCCCTCATCCTAGGACTCGAAATCATTAGGAACTCAGGAGGAAAAAGAATTGTAATCATGGGAGATTCAGATTTGATTATAAAATAGGTAAATGGAGTTTATTCTATTTAAAATCCTAGACTAAGCAGATATAGAGACACTGTCATAGATTTAACTGATGATTTATTGGAATGTAAGTTTGTTGTTATACCTAGAAAACAAAATATACAAGCCCATTATCTTGAAAATTTTGCTAGTACATGCAATTTACCATTCCAAACTAATCACAGATATACTACTGAAGTCAAACTTAGGCCAATAATTCTAGATAATCTTAAGTATTGGCAGATTTTTTCTCAGGATGAACAAATTTACAATTTTATGAACAATGAAGAAGAATTTCAGAATTGTATTATATATACAAATTGTACTATAAACCATGATTTGGATTGTGAAATAGATTTAAATAAATTATATTTAAATAAAATAAAGTTTGATAAACCCACTAGATTTATTCAAATTGATATAGATAGCTTAGAGAAAGTAGAGATTAAAGAAATTATTGAAAATGAATCAGATATATTGAATCTTAAGGATAATTTTTTAACTAAAGGTTTAACTCCATTAGAGGATCTTTTTGACTCCGATGATGTAGCTAGAAAACAAAAAATGGAGCCAGTAAGATCTGACATAGAAGAATGTAACATTGGTATAGAGTTAAAACCAAAGATAATCAAACTGCCCAAAATTTTACCTCAACAAGAAAAGGATAAGTATATTGAGCTTTTAAAAGAATATCAAGATGTGTTTGCTTGGAGTTATGACAATTTAAAATCTTATGATACAAACATAATCCAACACAAAATTCCAATAAAAGAAGATCAAAAGCCATTCAAAAAAAAGTTGAGAAGGATTAACCTTGTGCTATTACCTTTGATTGAAAAAGAATTTTAACCAATGTATGATGCCTAGATCATTGCGCCAATTAGATATTCTGATTGGGTTTCCAATATAGTCCCAACTAGAAAGAAAACAAGAGAAATTAAATTGTGTGTTGACTTTAGAAATCTTGACAAAGTATCCTTAAAGGATAATTACCCTTTACCTAAAATGGACCACATATTACAAAGGTTAATAGTTTCTTCAAGTATTTCATTGTTAGATGGTTTTTTGGGATACAACCAGATCTTAGTTCAAGAAGAAGACCAAGCTAAAACAACATTTACTATTCCTTGGGGCACTTTTATGTATGTAAAAATGCCTTTTGGTCTAATAAATGTAGGAGAAACCTTCCAAAGGGCTATGGACATAGCCTTTGCAAAGGAAATACATGAGTTCTTAGTAATTTACTTAGATGAAATTACTGTGTTTTCCAAAATAGATAATGAGCACTTGGATAATTTGAGACAAGTTTTTATTAAATGTAGGAAATATGGCATCTCTTCAAATCCTAAGAAAAGTCTATTTGGATTAGAATAAGGTAACTTAATTAGACATATAGTCTCAAAATAAGGAATTAGGATAGATTTTGCTAGAATAGAAGCAATTCTGAACATCAACCCACCATGTTAGGTCCCTATATTACTAGTATAGTCCCTTATTGTTGTTAGTGTAACCCCCTTATTGTCATTATTGTACCCTTGTAACCCCCATTTTATTATTATTGTGCCCTTAAATTATTAATGTTAGGTCGGCTAGGATTACATTATGGCCCACAAGGATTATATTGTGGCCCCATGGACTCCTATATATAGAAGGAGGTTTGTTCATTTGTATCATCCAAGAATTGTTCATTTATGTAATGTATTGGAGGTTGCCCCCTCGAAGTGGCTTATTTCTAAGGCGTTGATATCTCTTTTCTTCTATTTTTGGAGCTGGTTACGCAACATTTGGTATCAGAGCTTGGGATTCTAGGGTTTCGCTGCTCCAAACAGGTCATCGTGGCATTTTCGCTATAACTTTTTTTCTACGAAGTTTCAGAAGCTGCAATTTTTAGGGTGCGAAGCTGAAATCCTAAGGAATATTTTCTAAAAATTTTAGAGCTTATTTCGCAATATTTTCGGAGATATCATATGTGGAAGTTAGGTCTTTTTTCAAGATCCTAAACAGGTCATCGTGGAATGTTCGCTATAAATTTTTCTTTATATCTCAGAGTTGAGTAAATTCTTATGGTGCGAAAACTGAAATCTTGAGGAAACTTGTCAAAAAATTTCAGAGCTTGGTTAGCAATATTTTTGGAGATATGATCTGTGGAAGGTAGTGCTTTTTCAAGCTCCTGAATTTCATCTCAAAGAGGTGATCGTGGGAAAAGTTCAATAACTCTCTGGTGAGCGGTGGTTAGAATCACGGGTGAAATTGATCGCACGTGCAACGGACTTTGGTTTCTGGCTATCATTCAGAGACAAGATCAAACAGTGACTTCTGTGGCAAGCCGTACAGATTATCTCTTAGACAGATCAATAGTGGATCATTGTGGGAGATTGGACACAACTTTGTCTTGGAGAATCAAAATCAGGTCAGACCTGTGGCATTAAAAATATAATTCAGAGGGCTATTTCATTGCTGAATTTCAGATATTTAAGAGTCACAATCACAGAGATAATCCAATTCCAATATCGAGCTCCTCAAAAGCAAGTAAAAGGTGTGTATTGTTTTTCCCGAATTGCATAAATCTTGTTTGAAAAATCAGTTTGAAGTGATTCAAAGGGCCCTCAACAAATATTTAATGCCCGTTCTGAAATGCTCCTAAAAGACCTACTTTGTCATCCCCTCAATCTACTATGACCATGAAGTGAAGAATTGCAGTATGAGATATCAATTATTTAAGTCTAACAAATTTGAGTCTAGAAACAGCAGAAGCTGACATAGATGGTTTAAAAGAAGAAATGGAGGATAAGTTGGATGGTTTGAAGGATAAAATAATAGCTAATATGGATGATAAATTAGTGGAAGCTGACATCGAGCATCAACAACAAGTTCTCCAACTCTCAAAGGATAATCTAACTTTGGTGCAGAATCTAATGAAACAACAGGAATATCAACATCCCATCGAAAGAATTTCCGAAGCAGTCACAAAAAAAAGAACTCGAAAAGTACGATCAATTTCAGAGTATCTCAGCAAGTGGAAGAAATTTCCTGTAGAAGATTCCACATGGGAGGATGAGAATTTTATACAGAAGCATCAATAAATAATCAAGCGTTGAGGACAACACTTGTTTGAAGGAGAGGGGCATGTTAAGTCCCTATATTAATAGTGTAGCCCCTTATTATGTTAGTGTAGCCCCCCTTATTGTTATTATTGTACCCCTGTAACCCCCATACTGTTATTATTGTGCCCTTACATTATTATTGTTAGGTCGGCTAGGATTACATTGTGACCCCACTAGGATTATATTGTGGCCCCATGGACTCCTATATATAGAAGGAGGTTTTGTTCATTTGTATCATCCAAGAATTGTTCATTTATGTAATGTATTGGAGGTTTCCCCCTCGAAGTGGCTTATTTCTAAGGCGTTGATGTCTCTTTTCTTCTATTTTTGGGTAGTTTGCTTCAAAAACATCAAAGAATTACAATATTTTCTAGGTAAGATAAAATTTTTAAGAAGATTCATATCTAATTTAGCTAAGATAATTAGAGAATTGAATAACATGCTTAAAAAAGATTCAGTTCTTAGATGGACTGTTGAGGCTAAACAATCATTTGACTCTATCAAACAAGCCTTAACCAAAACTCCAGTCCTAATAAGTCCTAATTTTAAGAAAGATTTCATGATTTTTTCATTTGCTTCAGAACACACCATTGCTGCAGTTTTACTACAAAAAAAATGATGAAGGATTTGAACAACCCATAGCTTTTTTCAGTAAGGCCCTTAGAGATTCCTCTTTGAAGTATAACATTATGGAAAAACAAGCCCTAGCCTTGGTTAAGGCCATTAAAGACTTCAAATTTCATATTCTCTACTCACACATTATTGCCTATGTCCCAAATTATGTAGTTAAAGACATTCTTACTCAGGATGGTCCTGATGGAAGAAGAGGTGAGTGGATTGCTCCTATTTTAGAACATGACATAGAGATAAAACCCACCAAGCTCATTAAAGGTCAAGGATAAGCCAGACTTATGGCTGAATCCAATTGTAATGCCCTAGATATAAATTTTATTGCTCAAGTAGATGATCAGGAAGAGATGGAGACTCCATCGATTAGTGAAGCCTTTTCAGACTCACCTTGGTATACATATATCATATTTGTACTCCAAAACTTACAAGCTCCTCCTGGATTTTCAAGAACCAAAGCTAGATTTTTAAAACTTAAAGAAGTAAGATTTTGTATCTTAGATAATGTAATTTTTTGGAGAGATCATAGTGGGATTTTACTAAATTGTTTACTAAAGGAAGAAGCTAACAAAATACTTGAATAATTTCATGCAGGTGATTGTGGAGGACATTTATACTAGAAAACTACTGCAGACAAGATCCTGAGAGCTGGTTTTTACTGGCCTACCTTGTTTGCTGATGTCAAAAAATATGTTACTTCATGTCATAAGTGCCAGATTTTTTAGGGTAAAAAGAAATTATTACCTCTCCCTTTAAAGCCTATTTCAACTAAAATGCCATTCCAACAACGGGGTTTAGACTTCATTGGTGAAATTCATCCTCCCTCTTTAGGCCAACATAAGTGGATTTTGACAACCACTCATTATTTTACTAAGTGGATTGAAGCCATACTCTCCAAACAATCCACAGATATTGTCATTATTTCCTTCCTAGAAAACAAAATTCTTTCAAGATTTGGATGCCCCCAAAAGATAATTATTGATAATGTAGCAGCATTCAAATCCAAGAAAATGATTGACTTTTGCCACAAATATCATATTACCCTAGGCCACTCTACTGCATATTACCCCCAAGGTAACGGCCTAGTTGAATCCTCAAACAAAAGCCTTGTAAACATCATCAAAAAATTACTTGAAGCCAATAAAAAGACTTGGAATAAGAAGTTAGTCAATGCCTTATAGGCAGATAGACTTACTACTAAAAAATCCATTGGTACTTCACCTTACCAACTAGTTTATGAAATGGATGTTGTTTTTCCTTCCTCCCTAGGTGTACCAGTGATGAAAATTATCCAAAAATTACATGTTGAAACAAATGACATCCAAAGAAGGATAAATCAAACTATTCACTTGCAACAAATGAGGGGAAAAGTTTATATCAATTCTCAAGTCATTCAGGATAAGATCAAGAAAATCTATGATAAAAAGACTAAAGAGGATGATTTTTACATAGGAGATAAAGTGTTAAAATGGGATTCTAGAAGAGAAGACAAAGGAAAACATGGAAAATTTTATTTTCTATGGAAAGGACCTTATGTAATTTATGGATATAGAGGTAATAATGCTTTCTTTATGAAATAATTGGATGGAATATATCTGTAAGAAGGACCAGTTAATGGCAGAATGTTGAAGCACTACTACTCCCCTGAGTTAACAAATAGTTAGTTTTTATTCACTTTGATCATTGTACATGTACATTGCAAAGTTTAGATTGGATTGGATGTTTCCTTAGCAAAGTTGAAGCCTGAAGAGAAGGCCCTAAGCTTTGAAAGGTGAATATCATAAATATGAATAAGTTGCAGATATCAGAAGACATTTACAAGGTCATCACAGTAAAATTTCAAAGGCTACTAGTCTCAGAGTTCTTGATATTTCACCAGGAAATGTCATCCCCATGTGGGGCCACTGTTAGGGTCCTAAAATAATAGGGTTCATAAAATTTTTAATTGACTTTGATAAGTCTAGTAAATATGTACATACCTTGCTTTCTGCAAGTTGTTTTCCCATATTTTGAAAAAACGAAAAATAATAAAAAATCAAAAAGAGGTTAAAAGTCCTACAAGAAAAATCAAAAGACTTTGAAAAATATATAACCCGAAAAAAAGAAATAAGACTTGAAAGTGTGCAAGTCCAAATGCCACTACTTTTACTTTTACTGCAATAATAATGATTATGTGCAGAGTGTCAATAAATTCCATAATCCATGATCAGTTAAACAGTTTAATCTTAACTTTTCATGCTTTCAATTTCATGTTTTAGATAGTGAATAAAGATTTGTCAAACAGTTTAAACTTGACAAATCAGTAGATAGGTAGAGAATAATCATGACCTCAATTGTTTAATTTGAGCCCTCGGATGAAATAAGGTAGATCTAGGTAGTTTTTATGCTTTGAAAGAAAATGTTTTAAGGTTGCAAGCCTAAATGCACCTGCAAAATGAAGAAAAAATGTTAGAAATAAAAGTTGGGTAGGTAGAAAGCAATGGAACAATCATGTAAATAATACATCATCGGAAAAAATCACTAATTTTCCCTCCCCTGTGAGTATTCAGTATTCTAAGCTATCAATCAAATAGGCTCAGAGCATTTCTCTATCTTTTATTGGACCGGACTCAAGGCTCTATGACTGGTTAGTTAAAAATATTGAATTCTTATGTTAAATCCTCATTTATCATCATTTACCCTTCATTCATACATGAAACCCATTTTTTACTAAGTAAAGACACATTCTTTATTACTAAAGTTGTAACCCTAGAATAATTAACTTCATCCCTTCATAAGAATTCATAAAAACCCACAAAATCACATTTATCCTAAGTATTAGTGAAAGAAATATAAAGATGAGCTATGCTTGATTTTATACTATACTTAGAGATAATATGTATTTTGTTTTATTTCATTACCCTTTCATATTAACCTTTAACATATTTTTATTAAATCCCTAAGAAATACCCTCCCTTACTAAATAATTCCATTATATCTAAATACCCCAAAAAACCCACTATTATAAACTTTTGACCAAAGTCTATTATCCCATATGCGTAAATAAAAAACCCAAAATATAAAGCCCTTTGGTCCAAAAGGTTATCATTATTCTATGTATCATGCCCCTATAGTTTTTAAACTATCCAAACAGTTAAAAACTATATAATATAACAACCGTGCCCACATATTTTAAACATTTTACAAATGTTTTAAAATAAAACATTTCTAACCCGCCATATATATACCAAGTCTAAGGCTTAACATTAGGGGAATTTTGAGGTCTAAAATGGGTCTCCTAAGGAAATTATAAAATAATAGTTGAAATAATAAAATAAGATTTGATTACATCATCAAATTTTAGAGGGAAAAAAGGAAAAAATATTTTTTCAACTCGTATTTTCAACTTATCTCCCTATGGGTTTACTAAAATTTCTAGCGGAAGCTCTTTTTGGATGAATAATTTGATTTACCATCCCAGGAGTACCCACGTTGCATACTTTCTATGGACCCTTCTACACAAAAACGAGAAATACATGAAGAACGTGATTGCAAACACATTTTTTCATGTATTTCTCAATTTTCATGTAGCAGGGTCAATCGAAAGTATGCAACATGGGTATTCCTTGGATGATGAATTAAATTTTGTATCCAATGAGTACTCCTACTTGAAATTTGAGTAAAACCTCTGGAGATAATCTGAAAAAACGAGTTGAAAAAGTAGTTTTATTATTTTATTATTTTTTAATACTTTTACTTTTCTACTCCAAAAATGGTGAATCATCCCCCATGGTTGAAATCATCATCTTGAATCCAACTGGTTCTTATAAAGTTTATTTTTGTTGTACATTTTTCTTAGGAGGCCCATTTTAGACCTCAAAATTCTCCTAATGAAACCTTGTTTAAAGCGCCTTTGTAAATGATGTTTTATCTTTCCGCTATGAATAAATAAACTCTCCCCGCTTATATTCATATAACCCATGGTTTAAATATATGTGAAACGTTTATTTTTAAACCATTGTGCTTATATAATTAAATCCCAGTCCCACCTTTCAATTGAAAGCAACTCCCAAAACAATCCTGACCATTCACTTTCAACTCTTAGATCCGACGGTTGAAGGTTGATATCGCATAAAATAGATGCACGACCGCCCGACAGCCAAAGCCACGTGAAATGGGTAGTTTCCCATTGACCCCTCCCCTCCACGTGGCTTCTCGTAATTGGATCGTGTGGGTTTTATTTAAAACCGCTTACCACTTAAAACCTACACGATAAACCGCCGGTTTTCAAAGCCTTTTTAATTTGAAAACTCCCTCCTGCCGGACAAGACCTGCATTCAATGTTGATTCAGACATTTTAATAAAACCTTTGGCAAATGCGTTAATTCATTTCTTTTGCGCGTTTAACCATTTTTTGTTTCCCCGACTGTATAAACCTACTAAAAACCTCTGATTTCCATTTTAACGCCAAAAACCTCTGAAATCTCCCAAAACACACCCGTGAAGACAATGTAGAAGTTGCACATTGCTCCAGATTAAACGCTGAAAGCCATCAATTTGACCAGAGACTGAAGAGACCCTTTTAAAGCCGATACCTACACTCAAACAGGTATTCTTCTTTTAAACCTGCAACCAGATTTTAAAAGCCTTTTAAAAGAAAGAGAAGCACTCTAAAATTAAGAAATTGATTAAATCCAGTTGTCAAAAAGTCCCAGAAATAGGCCAAACTCTGGCAATATTTTTCTAGAAACCCTAATTGTCTTCTACGCCATATTTTCAAAGAAATTTATCAATTTTTCACAGTTTAATGATCAATTTCAAGCTCTAAAAGGCCAGAAATCCTCTGCACGTACCCTAATCTTCTGTAAATCCTTTTTTAACAGAGTTCTAGCCCATTTTGCAGTAAAAAAACTCAAAAAACCCCTGTTTTCTGTTTTATACCAGTTTTTAAAGCCTCAGAACTTCTTTTGAGAAACCTAATTGGGCATAAAATAAAAAAAGAGACTCTATTTTACCAAATTTGCTCAATCAAACCTCTGTTATAGTAAAATTGCCTTTGCAAACAGTTTAAACTTGGAGAAGCCAATCAAGATGCCTAAAAAACAGAATGTAAACAAGCCTGACGGTTCAAAAACTCCTAAATCTACTCCTGCCATGACTCCAAATACTGTAATTGTAGTCAACCCATTACAACCCCCAATTTTTTATATTGAGCATATTCCCCTAGCTGATATTGACTACAAAATAGTTGATCCCATAGTTGAATTCAATCTGTTAGATATCCACAACTGTTTTTTTTGAGAAATCTCTAGATGATCATGAAGAAGTTCACATTTGGGAATCCAATCTTCCCAAATATGTAGTCCCCCTAACTCACCCTTGTCAAGCAATTATTAGATTATGTCACCAGTACTATATTCCTGAACAAAGAGCTATAAAGAATGCAAATAAAGAGGTCCTATTTACCATCAATGCAGAGTCAATAAACCAAATGTTACAGCTTCAACCAGATCCCCAAGAAATCCCTTTGTCTATTGAAGCCCTCACTAAACTATACATTGGCCTAGATTTCCCTAAAAGGTTTATGATTTTTCAGACTTTTATGCCCCTGCATGCTGAAATTCCCAAGTTAAACCCTCCATATTCAACTACCAAGTTCCCTGAACGTTCAAGGCATGTAATCTCCATGCTTTCCTTCATACTTGGGTATTTTACCGATGAGCATACTGATGAGTCTATCTTGGGATTTTTGTCCACCTTTTCTCCAAGTCAACTGCCCTCAGTTATATTTGACTATTTTGGTTTCATTGTTGATAGTATTCACTATTAATTGATTAATTTACAGCTGGAAGGAGTATTCAGATATACCTCCTATCTTTTTCACTTGTTTCTATTCTTCCAATTAGAGATCTTTCCAATTTCACTTCAAAATTTGGATATAGAAGGAAAACCTCTATCAGTTATCTTTTGGACATCCATACTCAGAAAAGAAGGTACAGATTTCAGTTATTCAGAATTTGCAGAGTTTTTTTTACATCCATTGACCACCAAGTTGACTAAAACAGAGCATCCTAGAATAGGTGAGGAAATGAAGAAAATATTACAGTTATTAGAACAAAGCAAAGTAGGTGATTGGTATTTGTATGAGAAATTCACTGAAATCAGGGTTTTTGGTTCTAACTTGTTGCCTTACAAGTTACCCAAGCATCCATCAATGAGGAAATTTGCCTTGGAATACATTAGGCAGATCCTAAATTCAGATTCAATTAATTTCATGGCAGCCAAGAAGAAGACCCAATTTAAACCCAGAAATCAAATTGGGCCTTTCATATGTAATCATAGAGATGCAAAAAAGGAAGTAGCAAATCAATTACTGGAATATAAATTGGAAGAAAGTTTCCCGTGGAATTATGATCCACAAGGGATTTTAAGTAAACTAAGGGTAAAATGTAAATTGACACTCTTTATCCATGATTCAAAGCCAGAAATAGAGAATTTTTCTAATCAAATTGATTGGGTTGAAAACACTTTAACAGAGGCAGTAAACCAAAGGAATACTAGTTACACTTTGGAAATTGTCAAACAACCAGAGGCATACACTAAGAGAATAAGAGAAGAAGGAGCTTATACTTCAGAGACTACAACAGAAACAAAGTTTAAAATCATTTACAACAAGAGGCCAAAACTGGATACAGCAGCTAAAGGTAAAGTAACAATAAATGTTGAAAAAACATAGACCTTGAATACCAACACTGAATAGCCAGAGACCAATGTAGCCACTGTAATCATCAGTGAGCCAAATCAGAATGAAGAACAACTAAATAATGAAGATGCATAGATAATGGAAAGGCAGCAAAGTATGGAGGCTTCTTCATCACATTCAGCTGAGGAAAGGGATTTAGATATTACGGAAAAATACAAGCAAATCAAATTGAAGAATGAGGAAATCAAAACTGAAATATATTCTCACTTCTTAAAACAAAAGCCAGGTAATCAAAACAGATTCTTATTAGCATTTGATTATTCAACTAAACAATTGATTATGTCAGTATTACAGCCCATAGTATCAGTGCCAAATACAGTTGTTGACTATAATAAATTTGATATGGAGGTAGCTACAGACAAAATCCATGAATTAGATCAAATTGAGTTTCATAGGCAAACCTCAGAGATGTTGTATTCCATAGTTACAACAAAACCTATGAGTGCTAATAAGCTTCAAAATACCATCTCTAATATGCAAGATCAAATGAAGATGGATAAAGCTTCATTATATGCAAAATATCTAAGGATAAAGGCCTTAGAATATTTAGTATTACAGGTAGGATATGATCCTACAAACATCAAAGCAACAAAAGCATTAGTTAAAAAGAAAAATGAGGATATAGTTGCCTTGAGGAAACAGCTCAAGCTTCCTCAAGGTGAGCATCCTCAGACAAAGGAAGTTTTATAGGATCAAAAGGAAAAAAGATGAAATGATGAGTTTGATACTTCAACTGATAGCTCAAATTAAGGAAATGGAAGTACAAATGGACCAACTTGTCCAAGAAAAGGAGATAGTTAAAGAACCAGTGATTCCCACAGTCATCCCAGTCATCACTGCAGCAGTGCCTTCAACTTTAGGATAAAATTTGGCACCCAAAGAGCCACTGGCCACTGCAGTGCCAGTGACTTCTTCAACAACTTCAGTAACTGAATCCTCTACAACAATGTTGCCACCTACAAATGAAAGCAGTCAACTAGTAAAAGAAATGGAAGAGATGTCCTTGAAGACAAATTAAATAAACATATTGAGAAAGATAATTGAAAATCTTGAGAATACAAACAAATCAAATCAGTTAGATGCTAAAATACATGAAAAAAATGCCCACAGATTGAGTGAAGAGGTAAAGAAGCTACAAAAATAATTAACTCTCAAAGATCAGATATCCTACATAAAAAATTACCTATGTAATAATGTAGTTGAAGCCATCCATGATGTATGGCCTTCAATTTGGGTGATTTTTTAGCAGAGAGAGTTATTATTGGCAGCCAAAGCAAATATCCAAAAGACACAAGATGATTTAGCTGATAAACCAGAACAGGCTGTAAGGTTAATAAATTTCCTCAACAACAAGAATAGAAAAGAACTTGAAGAATTAAAAATCAATGACAGGACAACAACTATCCTAGAAATTAGGAAAATCACCACCAAAATAAATTTAATGAGGCAGCTTGAAGAGAAATGTGAAGGAATGAATACTGCTATCGCCAGATTCATGGTTAAATTCACCAATTTAAGGTAAAAGGGACTTTCTGATATCATGGTTATTAATGATAAGTTTATGCCTCAAAATGATTATGACAAGAAGATAAGAGAACATGCCAAGGAGCAGGTGAACAAGCCAACAGGTCAAGGTATTCCCACAGGAAAAGTATTGTTAAAAAGTTTTGAAGATTTGTTTTATTTGCAGTATTAGATCAAGCACTTATTTTTCATCAAGCCCACATTTTCTAGGTACACTGAGGCTGATGAGAATTATAGGAAACTCAAAAATATTCGAATTCCTAAAAATGAGGATGGCAAGCATTGACTGATTTACTATGAAGAAAGAAAGACAAGAAAATGAAAAAGAAAAAATATGTTTGTTGATTTCACTGTCAAAACATATTTTACAGCAATAAAGCAGTTTCACTGAAGGTAAAGAGTATCCCAAATGAAAGAGTATAAGTGAGAAAGAGTATCAGTGAAGGCAGTTTAGATTATAAAGAATATCTAAAGAGCCAACAAAGAGGACACATAAGCAGCCAGCTGCTTCTTATCATAAAATAGTTTCTATTTCTTTTGAATAAAATAGGACAGTTTGCTAATTTGTTGAGCAGTTGTCACTATTATTGTTGTAAGATATTTTATTTTCCTAAGTTAATTCGTAGAAGTCATCTAGGATATTTTGTCAAACATTATGTATAAGTACTTCACTCTTTTGAAGTATTTTTGTGTGGAATAAAATTTTTGTAGATTACTATAGATATTTTGTTGACTTGAAGGCTTTGGATTTCGATTTTGAGTAGCAAACTGGATCAACTATTTGGCATCATACTTCAGGATCCCTGTGATAATATATTTGGAGTGAAGTACTCTCTTAAACTTGTTATTTTTATATTCTTTTGTTACATACATACATCTGTTTTTTAATTCTAAATCTGAATGTATAACTAGGAATATTACTATAGGACATGTTAATAGCACCCTGTTTTTAACTAGTTATCATTTATTTGTTTTTTTCTGATTTCCGATGTAGGGAATTCTTAATTGCTCCCTCTCTCATTTGACCTCTATCTTCTACTTCCATTTTCCAGATTTAAGGATTCTTAAGTGCCCTTATCCCGATCATACCATCTCAAAAACCAATTTTACAAGATCTCTAAGGGTTATCTATCTTGCCTTGTAGAAATTTGACCTTTTAGGCCTTGATCCCAGTTCTGTTAGCTTGAATTAGACTCCATAGCCAAATGGACAAGTAGATTTCCCTCTATCTACCCTCCAAGTGAAATTTTCCCACTAAATCCAACAAAACCAAACCAAATCTGCACTTTTATAGCTAGCCTAATATTCACAAATTAAAACAAAGTTAAACTTTAAAGAGAGAGCCCTCTCTGAACCCTAGGAAGGCTAGATCCTAGAGTTTGAAGTAGGTTTGTGGTTACCTCTAGTATTATTTGACTAAAAATGAAAATCCCACAACTTAAGAATTTACTGGAGTGATAACACAGGTAAATCCCCTCTACAGACAAAGGCGATCCCTCTAGCCCTAGGGTGTGTCTAGCAACAAGGGAACATGTTGGACTCCTGAATTCCTAGCATATAAATGAAATATAGACTGGAACAGATATCCTACCTCCGTCCAATGCTTTTGTCGTGGCACGCGGCAGCGATCCTTCGATCTTTGTCTTCACACCTTGCACTTCGTGTTGGTGATGATGTTCACGTGTTTGCACAAAGATCAAACAAATGATGACAAAATACAAGCATATACATTCATCTATAGCTATTCAGCTAGTCAAGGAGAGCTAAACACTTCACATATCAATGGAAATAAAGTTGGAACCAGAAACTAGTCATGTATTATTGATAGAGAAAAAGAAGTTTACAACCTTATGCCTTGACGTTGCAGATCTCCTTCAATGAGTTCAGTCGAGCACGTCTCAAGAATTTGTTCATAATTCGACTCAATGAGGTAATGGGCTTAAACTCTCTCTCAACCATGGATTTTTCTCGGCCTTCTTCAACACACCAGCTATAGTAATGACTATTCATCTAGCTGAATCAATGTGAGGCAGAAGAATTTATAGGACAAGAGGAGGTGGTTTGGGATCCCACATAAGGTGGAGGAGAGGTCTATCCATTTGGGGGGTTGCAAAATTGTAGCAACCAACAAGCCAAAGGGAGAAACTCGACATGATTCAGTCAAACAAACCATTATGACTCCGCTCATGAAGTTGTTAAGCATGGAAACTTCCTACCAGCGCCGACCCAAAATCATATGTTTTTGAAGGTCTGCTTGAGGAATGAGCAACAGAGATTATGATCTTGACATGCCAAAGGATGCAATGACATTTATGGAAATGTATGACAGTTCATAGAGGTCACTGAAATGGTCCTCCAATGTTCGGGATGGGGATTGTAGGGACGGTGACAAAATACTGTGTAACAGATTCCCCCTAAAGCATGAAGTCTGAGAGAGAAGGAGGGGTGAAATTCTTTATGAGAACATGCCCAAACCAAAACACCGCCGTTGGAAGACCTGCAAGAACAAGTACAACTGATGTATCTAATACATGAATATGTGGTATGGGCACAACCATCCATAGTAGAGTATATACAAAAAGATCTGAGGTATGGATACAACCATCTAGTAAGAAGGATAAAAAAATAGACTCAGGTATGGTCACTGCCATCCAATCAGAAGAGTTATGCATATAGTCATGATAAACCAAATCGTCCCGCAGCTTGGATTTCATTAGACAAAACCCACGGTCTTGCACTCCATCTCGGCCCGAACAAGTACAAATTCAAGCATTCGAATGAATGAGCTGAAGTCGAACATGCAAGAAAATCACCTGATTACCATCCAATGATGAAAATTGTTAACAGGCGCGAGAGAAACCACCAGTAATGACAATAGCTCTCAAGGTACAACTAGTACAATCCATGGAATGTGAACAATGAGGTGGAGTCGAACACCCACGGGATCACTCTTTCGAAGGCCAATGATGAGAACCTATCATTGAATGCGAAGAACTTTCCATTGAGGCATGCAAGCTCTAAGGTACCAGAAGGGAGTCTTCGGATCAGCTTCCTAAATAATGAGTTGAAGTTGACAGGAAATGACTAGTCGAAGGAGGGCCATAATGTTACCCACATCATCGACACGAGACAGAGGAATAAGATGATAGTGAATAAGGACTAAATAGAGGATCAGGGGTTGAAAAACTACAGAAGGAAAATTCTCTTGAACACACTAGTGACATGACTCCAGAATTTGGCAGTATTTGACTTTAAGGGATCTTAGGTCATGGTGACGTGGCAAAGAGCAGATTAAAGGTCAAAATGGATAACCCAAACCCATGGAGGAAAAATGACGAATGTGGGATGTCCCCAACCCGACACGAATACCAAACAAGTGGCATGTTTAAGAGAGACATACTGCCGAAATGAATGAGAACTAGTTCCATTTTCCCCCACCATTTCTGGTGAATACCCCAATTATTTTTAGAAACAAGATTGAAGGGGATAGAATATGCTTTTCATATAAGTTTGTCCTTCGGAAAAATCCATCCTAGTACATTTTACGAGCCCTAGGAAGGAGGAACTTAGTAACGTCATGGTGACGATTGTCGATTTCATTAGGTTTTAATGAGTCTGACAAAGGAAGAAATTGAAATATTTTCATGTTTAGAGAGTTTCAAAAGAGGAGGAAAAGAAAACTCCAGTAGGTCCCTTTTCGTAGATAGTCTCACAAATCCGAAAAGGTAGAAAACGATGTTTGAGAGAACCTCTTAGCCATGTTCAACTAGTATTTATTTTTCGTAGATAATCTATCCCAGCCCGAAAAAGGGGTAAATGTAAACTGGGCAGATGACGTTTTGCAGCCTTTAACGAGTTCAAAACGACAAGAGTCTCAGCAATATTTTTAATTTTTGAGAGTTAGAAAAGAGCTGAAAGATGACTCCAGTGGGTGACTTTTTCGTGTTTTTACCGAGTCCGGAAAAGTAATAAAATACAATTCGTCTTCATCTTATCATATTTAGGACCTTTTCCTGCACAAGAAACAAATGTAGAACCCATTTCTCAAAATAAAACAATAAAATAATCGAAAATAAGATTAAAACCTAATTAGGGTTTCTAAAAGGTTATAAAATTATGGAAATAGTAAAAAAACAAATTAATTTCCACCTTTTCACATTCTTGTGAGTATTTTACCATTTTTAACTGTGATCCTGTGGAGCTGACAATAGGCAATCCAGGAGGCCATTCGAAAATCCGTTTTCTCCAGGTCAGAGCTCTCATATTTTCCTACATTTTAAACTATTTTTCATCTCCTTCATTCTAGTTTTTGATGCATTTGGGGGGAATTTGTCATGGGTTGGTCACGGCCGTCGGTGCTGGTTCCAAGCATGGAGTCGTGCCAACCTGCCTAAGATTTTAAAGGGGAGGCGCCAATCGACGTTGTTGTTTGCAAAACAATAGTGCCAAATGCTGCGGCCAATAGATGGACCAAAATAATCCTAAAATGCCCAATTTAAACGGTTCAAAAGTCAATTATGTGAGTAATGGAAGCCCCAATTATGGTTTTGCAGGAAATTAAAATCCAAAATGGTCATTGAGTGGAAAGAACGAGAACACGGGGAGGAAGATGAACAAGCCATGGAAAATGATGCATGTATGGATACCCTGAGACACTGTGGGATCTTGAAATTATTCCTAGCACCGTGTCTACGAGCTCAGCTGGAATTACTGCAGTATATGATCAGTGTGTGGGACCCCGATCAAGAAATATTCATGATTCATGACCAAGAGTTGGAGATAGAAGTCTTTGAAATTTATTTCATCACTGGATTGTCACGAAGGAGAGCGAAACTGATCCTGACAGGTACCCAGCCCCTTGGTGAGAGCATGGGCATATTAATAGACAGAGTTTTCATAGGAGCAAAGAAGGGATCAAAGAGCGGCAAAGTGGATATTCAAACAATACCTAACTTGGTACTACGGGTAGTGCTACACACTATAACATGAGCCGCTGGATCTTAAGCCCCTCATGAAGCTACAAAGACACAAATTCAACTAGCCATGGATTGCATGACTCCAACCATTTACAACTGGAAGGAAGCTGTAACAATCAACGTGAAGCGTCAGTTAACAAAGTGCATGAACGGCAAGCTAAAACAAGTTGGATAGGGGTCCATCTTAATACCGTTCATCCTAGAACGGTTGTCGATATTCCAACAGTAGGAAATGATAGTACCTACACCACCATCATGAGAGCCACGGATGGTCCGTTGGGAAGAGTTGATGCCTCGATCAGGAGGTGGTCAACACATGTCATGGAAGCCGGAATTCTTCAACTGGCTCCGCAAAAAACTCATTGTCATAGAGGACTAGCTGTACACCGGCACTGATTTCATGGATGATCCAGACCTTCCACTCCCGGAAGGAGAGGATTGGGATGAAGCTTTGGGTAAAAAATCATTTTTTGATTTTAATGAGTATTATGATTTTTATGTTTATATATGTTTTGATATTTATCCATGCATTATATATGTTGGCCCAGAGAGACCTCCAGGAATGTCCCCCATAGCACGGAGGGTCCTGCGCGATTTCGAGGCAGCCCCTCAAGGTGAGGGAAGAGAGGAAGAAGAGATCGTGGGTAACTTGGAGGGACTCACAAGCGAGATCCCAGATTACGTGAGATTCAAGGATGTTCCTCGTGCGTATTAGAGGCACACTTTAGGGGTGTCTAACCGCATCCACGGATTACTGAGGCGAGTGGTGCGTGCAGTGACATGCTATCATGATCACCATTTTGATTAGACACTTAGGGTTTATTTCTTCATATTTTTTGAGAGACATGATGTCCCGGGATGTAACCAAAACACACATATTTTTTGAACTTATGATGCACATGGATGCAAACAACCAATATATATATATATTCATGTCTAAATCTTAATATGTTATGATGATGCTTTTACAAATTACACAAATGTCTATCTAATACAATATTGGCTACTGCACCAGTTAACACATTCATTCTTCTAGGAATATGCTGATATGTGATATAATCAAAATTCCTTTCTAATTAATGAACACGCAAATACAACCTTAAAATCTAAGGATTTCTAACAGAATAATGTCCATTGAGCTGGAGAACAACAAGTTGAGAGTCTAGGTTTACAATTAATTCATGAATGTTGAGAGCAATGGCTTTGGTTAAGAATTCAATGATGGCACTGTATTCAATGACATTGTTGGTTGTTCATCCTAGAAAAATACCTTGAAGGTCTATCAACTCACCATTAGGATCATAAATCACACAGGCTGCAGAAGATAGATTCCGGGTACTGCGGGAGGCACCATTCGCGAAACCAACATCAGGAGTGACAGACATGTGCACAGTAAGCAACGACATAATAAGCAGGAAAAAATTGCTCGCAAATCACACCAAGCCAAAAAATGTACAAAAATGAAAAACACACTTATGTACAAAAGGACATGCACGAGAAACTCATGCATAGTATTTTTGAGGTACAGCCCATTTCTGGGTTGATTCAAAGGATAGCCTTCATAGTCAATTAGCTCATAGACCCTGTTTTGCAAAACACGCTTAACAATAAAGTGCCCATGCCACATGGGTTCGAATTTTCTTGCCCCCATCTTATCATGAGCTTGGTCATACAATAGGACTAGGTCTCCTTCTACAAAGGTACGAGGGGAAACTGTCTGATCAAAGTGAGCTTTGACCTGCTTTTTTTGTGCCTCTATGACTAGAGCAGAAAACTAATGAGTTTCATCTAAGCTCTCCAATATAGAAGACGCTCTTCCTCCGGCGAGGTATTAGGTAGTAATTCAACAACTATCTTGAGAGAATGGATTTCGCATTCAATCAAAAGGGTAGCTTCCAGACCATAGACAAGCTGGAATTGAGTGAATCTAGTTGCATCCTTCATAGAGGATCGGTAAGCCTAGAGAGTTGAAAACAACATGAGATGCCAACTGGACTTGTGCATCCCAACCGTACTCTGAAGTATAGTGACTAGAACCTTGTTCATGGCTTCAACCTGGCCATTGGCCTGGGGGTAGTATGGTGTTGAGCTATTGTGACGTAGACCCAACTTAGTAGTTAACTCAACCATCATACAATGGTGAAAATGAGATCCATGATCAGTGACAATGACTTGAGGGACACCAAACCTGGTAATCACATGATTGAAAAGAAATTGTGCATCCGTCTTACCGTCATCTGTGAGTGTAGACATTTCTTCGGCCCATTTAGTGAAGTAGTCCATGACTACGATAATATAAGCATTCCCCCCAGTCGAGTGAGGGTTACACGTCATAAAATCGATGCCCCACTTCACAAATGGACCAACGGAAATGATGAAATGGAGGTGAGTGGGTGGCATGCGCATCTTGCGCTGCTAAATCTGGAAATCGTGACATTTACGAACAGTGACAATGCAGTCTTTAAAAATGGCAGGCCAGAAATATCCAGCACGAAGGATTTTTTGGGAAGTAGCATATCCAGACATGTGACCACTACAGGCACTAGAATGACAGTCATTGAGGAATTTTTCAGCTTCCTCAAGGGATAAAAATTAACGGAGAACAGAATCAGCTCCGATGAAGTATAGAGTATCTCCGACTATGCGATAAGGTTGCGAATGATGACGAATATGTCGACGAGCATCCTTCGTCAACTCAGACCGGAAAGTGGAAGTATGGAGTTAAAGGATGATATCGCCTACCATGGATCGAAGGTGCTAATAAAAAAAAGAGTGTCATTTGGAATGCGTTCCTCAAAACTAGAGGGAGCAGAGGCAAAAGGTAAAGAGAAGATAAAATTGGAAAAAACCAATGATTTCTTTGATTTGGCAGTAGTGAACTCCAAATATAACTCTTGGAGGATAACTATCCACTTTGAGCATTTTGCCCCGAGAAATTTTCAAGTCAATATATAGGTCATGGGGCTGCAATCATAAATCATGTTTACTGTGCGAAATAAGATACAATGGCAAAAACATTGGATGGCTTGAACAACATCCAATGCCAATTTCTCGACATGTGCACAATGTGTTTCGGTATCAAGAATATTGTGGCTCAAATAATAAATGACGTGCTCATCACCATCGTCGTCGTCATGTACCAGAACCATGGCAGTAGTGCTAAATGCGGCAGCCAAATAGAGGGAATAGTCGCAATGATAATTGGGTGGATGCAAAAGAGGAGCATTGATAAGCAATGTCTTCAATGCATCAAAATATTTTTTGGCAATCTCATCCCAGAGGAGCGGGACGCCTTGGTTAAGCAATCGCATGAATCCTTTGGCTACTTCAGCATAGCTCGGTATAAAAGGGCGCAAGAAATTAGCTTTCCCTTGAAAAATATGCAACTGATGTAAAGAGGAAGGGGAGGGGAGATTGACAATAGCTTCAACCTCAAGAGCGTCAAGAATAATTCTGTATTTAGAAACAATAAACCCAAGGAGTCGATCAGAATCGACGCAAAAGACACATTTATGTGGATTGAGCCGAATGCTGTAGCATCTACAGCGAAGAAAGATTTGACGGAGGTGATTTGGGTGGTCTTTACGCTTAGCAGAATGAGCCGAAAGGTCATCCAGGTAAGGTTGAACAATTTTTTTAATATCATGGAAAGCATATGACATTGTTCGTTGGAAAGTGGTGTCATCATTCGTGAGGCAAAAAGGGAGCTTCTTGTATGCGAAAGTGCCCCACGGATAGATGAAGGCAATATTTTGTTGATTAGCTGGTGGAATATTGATCTGGTTGTAACCAGAGAACACGTCCATAAGGGAAAATATCTCACTCCCAGCATATTCATCAATGATCTAGTCGATAAAAGGAGTGGGATAGTTATCCTTAGGACGAGCACAGTTGATGTCGTGGTAATCCACACAGACATAAATAGTACCCTTTTGCTTATCCACAGGAACAATGTTAGAGACCCAATCTATCAAGGGGATTAGATAAATGAAGCCAGATTTGAGATGTTTTTCAACTTCTCCCTTTATGGCAGCTACCATTCTAGGGTCAATAGGACGAAGACGTTGGAGAATGGGCTTTGCGTCAGGATAAGTAGGGATCTCGTGCATGACTATACTCGAATCGATGTCAAGAATTTCTTCATAGGACCAATACAAAATGTCTCGAAACTCTCAGAAGAGACTAGTATAGACCTTAATCTCATCATGAGAACATGTCACCCTAATGTTGATGTTCTAGAAAACCCTCGGTTTAAAGGATATTTCAATAGGCATCGTTTGCGTAATGTTTCCCATGTTACCTTCTGCGAAAATCTCATGTGTCAAGATGGGCATTTGAAGCGGATGGGAAGGAGCTTGGGAAGCGAATTTCTCAAGACAAGTAGACATGGTCCCAAGGCCAAGCATAAAGGAGGAACGATGATGACTATCGTCCCAAGGAGGATCCTCGAGAGACTTGGTTTCCACGATGGCTTCATCAGTGGGAAATATCTCTTTTAAGGGATCAAGATAATCCGAAGCGCCGAGCCAAGGGGATTGAGAATACGTGTCGAGAGACACACTCAGAGTATGATTGGAGGGAGGAGGAGTCAAAGCCGAGATAACTTCACAATAATCAATTTCTACTTGGCTTAACGGCATCGCGTCACCAAACGAATCAACCTACTCAGGCGAAGGGATGATCCACAGATCAGAGGACGTGGAGATCATGTTGACCTGAGCAGTGTTGGGTGGAGGAAGAGAAAAAAGACCCATAAGGGCAAGATCTTTGAAAATTCTCGGTCGTATGCTTTCACAAGGCACAGGAATACGATCTACATATGGAACATTGCTCTCGAAGGAGGTGGATGTGAAAAATGATAACTGATCGATAGTGGTGATCTTTCCTTCATGTGGAAATCGAAGAATAAGAAAGAGAGTGGACGTGACGCATAGCATAGCGTGAGTTCAACTGCGACTGAGGAGAAGATTATAATTGAGCTTGGCATCAACGACTTCAACCTCAACATTAACCGATTTTCCTTCCAATGTGATAGGTAAGCTGGCAAGAACACCAAGAGGGCGAGATTCCCTTCCATTAAAATCTTCTAAAGCATTTGGAGACTGATTAATGGCTGGAGAACCAATGGTCTTCCAGCTTGCAACAAAAATTATGTAATTAGATGCATCTTCATCCACGACTTCTCGATGGATATTCTTTCCATTAATCCCAACCTGGATAATCAGTGAAAGCTAGTGAGGGAGACGTGGAATGAAATTTTCCAAATCAAAGGTGATAAGGCTGGAATCGGTGGGGTCAACCCCTCCGATAGCGGATAGCAAAGCCTTCCATTGTGACGAACAGCTCTGAAGTAATTCCAATGTAGACATAGAGGATGGCACCTGAGCCAAAACCTCAACAATACTGTAATGCTGAGCAGCACAGGCGTTTGGGTTATAAGAGGATTTATGGAGCACGTCTTTAGAAGGCGGTTGTACAATGGGCTCAGGACTGGGCCTTTCAATGTGAAGAGGGCTAGAAGCAGGCGGGGGAGGAGGACCATCTGTGATCTCCTTCCATGTTTCCTGATGTGGTTCAGTATAATCCTTCGATCTGGTAGCAATAGATATGGGTGCAGTACCATTCATCATGAAAACCTAAGAGACAAAAGGGGTGGAGGGTTGAGGTTGCTCCACCATCTGAGTTTGTTGCGATGGGAATGGTTCATTAAGAACAGCTAGAGTACCTTGAGTGCCTTTGAGCGGTCGACTCACCTTGGCCTATCGTGGACAATCCTTGGTGTAATGTTTGTTGTCACAAATCAGACAAGGGTACTTTGGTTTACATTTCAAACCATCATCAGCATTAGGTTTAGGAGAATCATGTTTTGGGGTATCAGCTTTGGCCTTGCCTTTACCCTTCTTCTTACTTTTGGAAGCTTTATCCACCGGGGTGGACTGGCGACATTCACTTCTATGGTCTTACCAGGATTCGGATGTGGCTGAGAAGTAGTATCAGTGGAAGAAGTATCTTTTTTCTTCGCAGGATTTGGAGAAGAATTACGAGAAGTCTGAGACACAAAACCAATGATACCTTCGACAGATGGCATTGTCGGTGCTTTGGTAGTTCCATGTCGCGGAGCATCAAGCAAAAGTTCATACAGCGTGCCAGATAGAGAGTACACAAGGTAGAGGTATTGGGCACGAGCGATGGCTTGTTCCTCAGTAACAAATTCCCCCATAGCGATGTCCTTAGCAATTAGACCGATAAAAGAGGCAGTGAACCAATCAGTCAGAAGTTGATCAGGAATTTCAAACTTGATCAAACGACGTCACCGCCTCCTTTCATGAATATGATTGGAGATATGAGTAGCCTGATCCTGTTTCAAGGATGTTAGGAGGTGTGTCCCAGTTTCATAATGAACTGGTAACTGAAAGTGCGTGAGAAATGTCATGGCTAGATGTTAAAATTTGGGTACCAGAGGACAAGTGGTTCCCTAAAGCTTTAATCTTTGGCCTAGGGAAAAGTGTCCAAAAGTATTTAACTTTTTATCCTAAAGTGACTTTATAAGTGGTAAAGTCAAATCTAATTTAAAGGTGACTTTATAAGTGATAAAGTTACTAAGTCTAATTTAAAGTGACTTTAATAAAGTCAATGTGAAATTAGAAAGTGAAAAGTGACTTTGTAAATAAAAGGCTAAGTGGGGTGAATTAAAAATAGAAAGTGAGAATTAAATGCATTTAATCTTAGCCCTAGATCTAAAGCTATCTCAGCCATTGGATTTAGGGATTCCCCAAAATTCACTTAGGGTTAGGTTAAAGGAGGAAAAGAAGAGAAAAGGTTATTCATTCTTTCATGATCAGATTGAGAGAGAAGGAGAAGAGATCAAGAAGAAATTTTTGAGCAGAGAAGGAGGAAGAATAGTACCTTGGCACATTTATCGAGGCAGCTAGATTTCAGAAAATTTGTATAGCAAGTAGCAACACGAAGTTTGAGGCAAGTGGCACAAATTTTGAGGATGATAAAACAACATTTATTGCAGCATGAATTTCGAGGTCCGTACAGCAGTTAAGGAGGCATATTTTTTGAGGTCCGTACAACAGTGAGACAACTTTGTTTTGAGGTTCGTACAACATGTGTACAACACATATTTCGAGGCAGCTTTGGCATAGTTTTCGAGGGATAATATACAGTTGTTCCGGCACTGTTTTTGGTGTTGTATGTACAAAATTTAAGGTTGTACCTTCTGCTGTAATCTTCTATTTGCATTTGGCATGAAAATCGAGGTGGAGTTTATGCATGGTTTTCGAGATAAGTAAAAATACTGGTTGCTGGAATTTTTACTATACTTTTCATTTCTCTGTAAAAGAAATATTCAGAAATAAAGAAGATATTTCGAACTGGTTTTCCCCAAGAGTTGTAGGGGGGGTTTCTAGGGTCATATTGACCAAAAATCAGCATGTCATTTTCTGTGTGTGTGGCTGAAATAATTTGAGTTTTATTTCTGCATTTTTCATCACTTTGAAATTTCTAGAATTTGTGTTTTCAGAAATATTTATTATTTCAATCTTGTCGAATGTGTGTTTATGGAAATGGGAATTTAACTACATGGGAGTAATAAAGAGAAATTGAAAATCGGGGTTAGGTCTAAAATTTATACATGGTATCAGAGCTTGGGTGGCTGAAAAGTGCAGTTTGGGATAGCAAGTGAAAAATTACAGCAAGCTTATTTTTCACACAGAAATTTGAACCTTTACAATAGCATTGAAATTCTCAGTTTGTTAGTACAACAAGCATTCTTTGGGCTTGAGGGTGGAGGATAGGTTGGATGGAAAGAGAAACTACAATGCATGGAGGGAGAGAATCCAGAGCATCTTTGAGGAGGCAGAAGTCTGGGGCATAATGGTACATACCACACAGCACCCAGTAGCAGTGCCTGATGATCCTGTTCAACTGGAATATTTTAATAAGAATAATGCCAAGGGAAAGAGATTGATTCTTGATGGTGTTAAATACCATGTCATTCATCATGTGAGAGGAAATACATATGCACATGAGATGTGGACAGCCTTGACCAATCTTTACCAGAGCACGAAAGAAAACAGAAAAATGGTCCTAAGGGAGAAGCTAAAGGCCATTAAGATGGCTAAGAGTCAAGACTAATAGTGTTACAACATACCTCACAAAGATCACTACTGTGAGAGATGAGTTGGTTGTTGTTGGAGAGACCATTCCACCCACTGATTTGGTGCGAACTACATTGAATGGTCTTCCCAAGACATGGGAGAGTGGTGTGGATGGGATTGTTGCACGGGAGAACCTACCCACTTGGGAGAGGTTGTGGGATGATTGCATTCAGAATGAAATCAGAAAAAACTAGCTTGGGACAGCTAAACCAGTTGAGGAGGATGACAATTTAGCATTGTTAGCAAGGGGCAAGAAGGGCAAGGAAAATAAGGAAGCTTCCACAAGTGTAGGTGGGGGCAACGGAAAAGGTAAAGGTAAGCAGCAGGTGAACAAGGAGAAGGACTTTTCCAAAGTCAAGTGTTGGAATTGTCAGAAGTTGGGACACTATGCAATTGTGTGTCCGGAGAAGAAGAAGAAGGGAAAGGAAAATAACATGGCAGCATCAGCGGAGATAGAGGAATTCTTGAAGAGCTTTGACCGGGAGTTTGGGTTCATTTCTTTTGAGTCCACTAGTGCAGGATCATCTACCACACAGGTTGAGAGGGAGTGTGCACTTCCCTCCACTAGCGGAGCATCTTCAGTGTAATGTTCCCAATTTTTAGCCTCAAGCTAAAATGGAACATTATAGTTGCACATTTTATTTTTGTTTAATAAAATGGGCAAGGAGACATATTATCCCCTTTTAGATGAAGAAATAACACTCCTTATGTGAAAAGGAGATAAATAAGCAGCTGGAATAAGCACCTAAGGGTGTGAATGGAACCAGGATCACTTAATTTAGTCATCTTTGACTAAAGTCAATAGCGCTGCCCAAGGAGGAGAGGCTTCCTAGAGAAGCTGCGCAGTTTTGGAGGGAAGACACTCCAATGAGGGTGGAAACCGTAATTGGTGGGACCTTGGTGGAGAAGAGTTCTTTTTCTTTATAAGGAGGAGATGGAAGCCCATTTTCATTCATGTTTTGGAGTTTAGAATTGGGTCTACAAAGGCTTGCATCCCTGGGCTGTTTAGCAAGGTGATGGTGCCCTCAGGCACTAGGGTGTTCCCGGTCGGTAATCCATACCTCTTCCTCAAGGAAGGATGAGGATTGAGCTAATTTTCCTCAATCCGGAATTGGCCATAGCTACATTCATCACCTACAGTGTTAGCTCTGCAGCAGAGAGGACGTTGTGTTGCTAGGTACAGCAAGAGAGGAACTCATGGAGTCTCTCTTGAGTTGTTTTCTTCAGTGGAGGAGTGATCTATTCATTGGAGGAGCTGCAAGGAGGATTCTCGGGCTTCATTATACATCTTTGGCATGAGGCCAACATTCCATCATCTCCCACTACGTAGTCCATGGATGAAACTATGTTATTTTATGGAGGCAGTGAGAGAGGGTTTCATAGAGCTCATCAGGAGTGTGTTTTTGAGACAAAGGGATCAACCCTTTGTACTTAGAGACATTATCAGAGGAGGGAATTTAATTTCAGATCTTCCATGGCCTCATTCATATTTTGTATCAGTTGCAGTGACAACTCAGTTGTCACATTTTGGTATGTTCCGGCATTTCTAGCAATCTCTCCTAGATTGGCTAGAAATCCCATATTTCAGCCCATTTTCTTATATTGGGCTATTCTTTGTATTCCTTCAGCCATATGTACACTTTATTCACATTCAACACCTTATACCTTCATATAAACAGTGCATTTACTACTCTCCGACATTTTGTAGAGTTGCAGCAACTCATGTATTTCATTGTTCATGTATTGGAGGTTGGTTCTTAAGGATTGAGTGGCTTGTCCCTCAACTATTTCTTGTATTGATTTGCTGATATATCATAATACAATGATGGCTATAGCATTTCCCTCTTATGATGTATTCATAGTTGCAGAGTTCATGTTTATGTTCATATGTTGTTGTAAGCTCTCTCATTGAGCATTGTTTTAGAGACCTAGATTGGGGAGATCTGAATAACCCATCTAGAGCCATTTATTTGAGCTCATTTTCTACAAGGGAATTGTATTAGAGTTTTTCTAGGGCATCCCAGTGGTGTTTTGTCTTATTTTTGCAGAGTTCCTTATACAACATCCTCAAGACCCTGTAGCAAAAATTCCCGAGGTCGAATATTAGTCTGTGAAGGGCTCGCTAGCCTCAGGATCTCTCCCTTCTTTGGAAGGAGACATATCCTATAAATTCCCCAACATTTAATCTCTGAAATGGACTTGTGATAGATCACTGAAGAAGTAAATTGGAATATCTAAAGATATTCCTGATGGAGCAGCAAGTTCCAGATTTGGAACATCACATTTAGGTATTTGGTATGTTGACAGTGGGGCTTCCTGTCATATGACAGGAGCCCATGAGTACTTCTCGGAGCTTTTAGAGAGTGGCACTGATATATAGGTAGTACTCAGAGATGATAGCATTGTTAGAGAAGTCTGCATGGGGACATTGACATTTGATAGGGAACCCAAACCTCCCTTGAAAGTGTCAGATGTTCTATATGTGCCAAGGATGAAGAAGAACCTTATATCTGTCTCAAAATTGGAGGACAGAGGGTATGAGGTGTTGTTTAGAAGAGGACAGGTGCTTATATATCCCAAGGGTGCTCCAACTGATTCAGCTAGAGTTATTGGTGTATGCCATGCCAAGGTGTACAAGTTTTCATTTAAGCCCCTTATGGAATTGGGTGGTAGTACTGGTAGTAGAGATAGCAGTTTAGAGTTGTGCGAGATTTGGCACCGCGGGATGGGGAACAGGTATCATGGGGCCTTGAGGACATTGCGGGAGATCACTATAGGTGTTCTAGATTTCAGTTATGATCACTTAGATACATGCAGAGGATCTACTATGGGGAAGTTTGCCAAATCCCCTTTTCACAGCAGTGGCAGCAGATCAACTGGGATTCTCGATTTGATGCATACCCATGTGAGCGGTTAGATGTCTCATGTATCCTTGAGTGGATATGCGTACTATGTTTTATTCATTGATGATCACTCCAGGAAGACTTGGATTTATTTCTTGAAGACCAAGAGTGAGGTCATCAAGCGGTTTCAGGAGTTCAGAGCTCTTGTGGAGACTTAGACAGGTCAGAAGATCAAGTCCCTCAGGTCGGACAGTGGAGGGGAGTATACCCTTGGTGAGTTTTTTTATTATTGTGCAGAGGCAGGCATCAGGAGGGAGTTCACAGTTCCTTACAACCCCTAGTAGAACGGGGTTGCAGAGTGGAAGAATAGATCCATCGTTGGGGTTACCAAATCCATGCTACATGAGCAGGGGTTACCTTTGTTTTTGTGGGAAGAGGCCTGCAACACTATTGTGTACTTGCAGAAGAGGAGTCCACATTGTGCCTTGGGGCATGTGACTCTGAAGGAGGCTTTTTCTGGGAAGAAACCTGATGTTGGTCACTTTCGTATCTTTGGGTGCATTACATACTCCTATATACCCAAGGAGAAGAGGACCAAGCTAGAGCCCACTGTAGAGAAGGGCATCTTTGTGGGTTACAGTGAGACCTCGAAAGCCTTTCATATTTATATTCTTGCACGGAGGAGAGTTGTTGTTAGGAGGGATGTGAAATTCAAGGAGTACAGGGATTTCAGGAGGTCACGGGAGTTAGAGTATTTGGATTCACTAGACCCCCAGGAGAAATTGAGTCAGTGACAGGGATCCAGTGGACAGGGAACAGGAGGTACATTGATTATGGTGTCAGATCCACCAGTGAGCAGTGGCTCGCAGAGTTAGAGGGGTGGTGCTTCGGGCAGTATGCAGAGTAGTCCTTAGAGTAGTTCACTAGGTAGTCCATTAATGGACAGTTCACACAGTACTTCAGCATCTACAGGCACAGATTTAGGCATGAGGTCGACTGGCAGAACTTCAAGAGTTCAGGCTTCTGAGGAGGATGAGGATTCTTTCACTCCAATGGGAGAAGTGTGCTCAGGGAAGAGGAAGCCCAAGTGGCTTTATAACACCTTGAGAGAGGCCACATCTGTTGTTGGGCCGAAGAGACAGGTTAGAGAGATCAGACCACCTAAGCGGTTATGTAGCTATATGGCAATGGTTTCCAACATCATTGACTCTGAGCCTTCTAGCTATTAGGAGGTAGCTAGCCAACAAGTCTGGAGAGAGGCCATGCAGGAGGAGTATTCTTCTATCATGAAGAATGATGTTTGGGAGGTGGTTCTAAGGCCTGAGGGCAAATCCGTGGTTACTTCCAGATGGCTTTACAAGGTAAATCATGCTGCAGATGGCACCATCAAGAAGTTCAAGGTTAGATTTGTGGCTAGAGTGTTCTCCTAGGTAGAGGGAGTAGACTATGAGGAGACCTTTGCTCCCATGGCTCGATATACTTCCATTCACTCCATTATATCGATAGCAGCAAAGATGGGTTGGAAGATCCACCAAATGGATGTGAAAACCACATTTCTCAATGGCTTCATACATGAAGAGGTGTACATTGAGTAGTTGCAGGGCTTTGAGGTGCATGGGAAGGAGTCCCATGTATGCAAACTGAAGAAGGCACTTTATGGACTAAAGCAAGCTCCTAGAGCTTGGTACTCTAGGATTGATACGTACTTGTAGGAGATGGGTTTCACAAAGAGTGATGTAGATCTGAACCTATAATTTATTGTGATAGGTGAGGAGCCTCTCATTCTGGTGTTGTGTGTGGATGAATTTGTCATTACGGGTGTAGAGAGACTCATAGAGGGTTGCAAGAGAGATCTTGCTTTAGAGTTCGAGATGAAGGACATTAGCTTGATGCATTACATTTTGGGATTGGAGGTGTGGAAGGAGGAGGGAAATTTATTCCTGGGACATGGGATGTATATTGTGGACATTCTTAGCATATTTCACATGGAGGATTTCAAACCCATGTCGACACCTATGATCACTAACTAGAAGAAGCTTCACGCTTTTGATTCTGAGTTGGTGGACCCCACATTGTATAGACAACTGATTTGTTCCTTGATGCATTTGGTCAACACTAGACCGGATATAGTTTTGCAGTTTACACGATGAGCCAGTTCATGTGTGACCCCAAGAGAGTGCACTGGGTTGCTGCAAAACAAATTTTGTGATACTTGTAGGGGACAGTTGATTATTGTAGTGCCCTACTCTAGTTGACTGACAGTGATATGAATTTTAACACTATTTAGCCCTAATACCCACACTCTATTCCTTGAGGACCTCAGGTTGAGGATCCAGACACATGACTCTATTATTAGTGGATGTGATGGTTATGTATGTTTTTATTGATACTATGATGATGATAACATTTATGGATATGCATGTTCTCTATTGATATGATTGTAGCATTAATGGATATGCATGTTCTCTATTGATATCATGATGATGATAGATTTTCTGGATAGATATGGTTTCTATTGATGTTACGATGATAATTCCTTTGATGGATATGTTAATTTACCATTGATGTTATGATGATGATAAACATGATGGATGTGTCCCATATGTAGCTACTTACATTAGTTCTAATTCAAAATAAACAATGATGTGAATGAATAGTTCATGTTGATGTTTCTATTATGATAATGACTAACACTGAGAACTTTGTTACTGATGATTATTCAGTATGACAGGAAACCACCAGAAGCACTCGCATATGATGAGTGGATAACATCTGGTTTGAATGAAATTAATATTTTGTCTTTGAAATTCTAAGTTCAGTTTGAAACTTGTTATATATATTACATATACTCTGATGATATGTCAGTGGTTGCAGGAACATGTTAGTTACTTGGCCGAATGACTCACATATGGGTGATGGGGCTGTATAATTGGATAGAACAACATGGGAGGGGTGGAACAGTGTTCTTGATCTCACCTGCTAGCACTCCCCCCGTGACTTAGGCTGGAAAGGTCAAAATACATTCGCCTTGAATATCACGATGTCGTGGGGGTAGGTCCCAAATTGGTTCTCTCACGAGGATTTTCTGGGGGCCGCGCATCAAGGCGGACTCCTTGATCCCCAACACCATTAGTCTCACTATAGCAGGAAACTAACGAGATGATAGGGGTCTTTGTCGTTGCACATATAATTTCCCCTCGTAACCACTGGATACTTGAAGGGAAAGTGGTGTGGCACCCTTGGGATTTCAAGAGAAATTCTTGAAGGGCACGACCGACTTGGCACTCTTGGCATCAAAAATAAATTCTTAGGCATGGCACCCTTGGAACTTCGAATGGAAGTTCTTGAAGGGCATGACCAACTTGACACCCTCGACATCATTAAAGAAACTAATAAATATAATCAATATATGAAAATCCAACTATTCATATCAAGTGATATAGGATGTTAGAACCAAAGGAATTAAATCAAGAATAAAACTTAGGGTAAGGGAGGAATAGGAAGAGATAAGATATTTTACCATGATAACTCTACCTTTTCTATGATTAAACCAAAATATTAAATGGATAATGTACATAAGTAACTTAATTAGGAAAAAAAGGGGGAAATAGGGACATAGAGTTAAGTATAAAGATTTATTAAAAACTTCGTTAAGAGAAGAGGGTGGTGAATTAAAATAAGATTAATAAATTAAATTTTGAGAAATTTACAGAACTTCCATGTGGCAAGAGCCAACATAAGAATATTCATCTAAAAGAAAAATTGAGGTATTTAGGGGACCAAATCCGAGACTTATCAATTAACTTCAGTAAAAAAAATTAAGGAGTAGAAAAGGGGGAATCAAGAGACAACTAGGAGAAGAAATAGGAAGTCTTGTTGGGTTGAGGGAAATACTATTTTAAATGAATAATTAAGTAAATTGTTTTTGGAGAGTCTTGATGAGAGGGTGACACATGGGTGGGTGAATAATCAAATTTTGGGGTAATAAAAAAATTATTATTTATGCATGAAATTCCAAGTGTCACCTATGAAACCTTCTATAAAAGAAAGGGAAAGGGAAGGGAAAAGGACCTTTTGTTTACCCTATTGTTGGATGGAGGAGATTATGTCATTTTGAGTGGTTACGAGCTATAGTTGAGTATGGTGGGATAGAGTATTATAGAGAGGGGACTCTTGAGCCAAGAGGGGCTCACCTCTATTAGCTAGCACATTCCTTCGTTGTACAACCCCATTGCAGCTCGGGGGTCCGCGGGGAAGGTGAGTACCGAAGGAATAGGCTGGGAGGTCAACTGATGGGTCATTACATTCGGATTAAGCACGACAACCTTCAGGCTTGGAGGTAGACGACAACAAGGGAGCTCAAGTAGCGACAAGTCAAGTTTGGTTCTCGTCTAAGGGTGAATGGTACATGTGTTAGTTATATTGTTTTTATTTATGATGATTTTATTATGCCTATAATCAGCAAGTTAAATAGATGTATGTGTTATGAAGTTAAATTATGGACTTTGATATGAGTGATTTAAATTTACTGAGTGTCAAATTTGTATGATTATGGTTTCATTTCCTAGTTACTGTGTAAAGAGAAAAAAAAATTTTAAGCCTAGCGCTCATCTAGTAAAATATAGGGTTGGTTTCTACAATTATGGTCTGGATTATAGACAGGGCAATGGATTGAGATTGGCGAGATACACTGATTCTGATTGGGCAGGTTGTCCTTCTAATAGGAATATCACTTCAGGGTGTTGTTTTAGGTTGGGTTTGGCAGTTGTGTCGTGGTTGAACCGAAAGCAGCAGTCAATAGCATTGATTTCAAAGGAAGAAAATTACATGGCAGACAGGCTGGCTAGTTGTGAGGCCATATGGCTTCGTAAGATGTTTTTTGGATTATTTGGTCAATCGTTGAGACCTTTAGTGATTTACTGTGATAATTAGAGATACACTCACGGAGAATACAGTGTTTCATGACAGGTCAAAGCATATCAGGATCAGATATCATTTCATCAGAGACTATGTTTAGAAGGGAGTTTTGAAGCTTTAGTATATTCCCACAGATGAGCACGTAGCAAACATATTCACCAAAGCCTTACCATGAGGCAAGCATGTCTACTTCAGAGAAAAGATGGGTGTGGTGAGGAACACTTTCCTCGGTAAGAGGGAGTGTTAAAATTTGAGTACCAGAGGACAAGTGGTTCCCTAATGCTTTGATCTTTGGCCTAGGGAAAAGTGTCCAAAAGTATTTAAATTTTTCTTCTAAAGTGACTTTATAAGTGGTAAAGTCAAATCTAATTTAAAAGTGACTTTATAAATGATAAAGTTACTAATTCTAATTTTAAAGTGACTTTAATAAATTCAATGTGAAATTAGAAAGTGAAAAGTGGCTTTGGAAATAAAAGTCTAAGTGGGTTTTTATTAAAGTGGGGTGAATTAAAAATAGAAAGTGAGAATTAAATGCACATTTAATCTCAGGCTAGATCTAAAGCTATCTCAACCATTGGATTTAGGGATTCCCCAAAAGTCACTTAGGGTTAGGTTAAAGGAGGAAAAGAAGAGAAAAGTCCATTCAGTCTTTCATGAGAAGATTGAGAGAGAAGGAGAAGAGAGCAAGAAGAAATCTCTGAACAGAGAAAAAGGAGGAAGAACAGTACCTTGGCACATTTACCAAGGCAGCTAGATTTCAGCAAATCCGTACAACAAGCAGTAGCATGAAGTTTGAGGAAAGTGGCACGAATTTTGAGGAGGTTAAAACAACATTTATTGCATCATGAATTTCGAGGTCTGTACAACAATTAAGGAGGCATGATTTTCGAGGTTTGTATAGCAGTTGAGGCATGGTTTTTTAGTTTCGTATAGCAGTGAGACAACTCTATTTTGAGGTCCATATAACAGCTTAGCAACACGCAAAACGAGATCTGTACAATAGTCGTACAACACAGATTTCAAGGTAGAGTTGGCACAGTTTTCGAGGGAGACCGTATAGTTGTTCCAGCACTATTTTTGGTGTTTTCTGTACAACATTTAAGGCTGTACCTTCTATTGTAATTTTATTCTTGCATTTGGCACGAAAATAGAGTTGGATTTTATGCACAGTTTTCGAGATAAGTAAAAATACTAGTTGCTGGAATTTTTATTGTACTTTTCATTTCTCTGTAAAAGAAATATTCATAAATAAAGAAGAGCTTTCGAATTGGTTTTACCCAAGAGTTGTAGGGGTTTTTTCAATGGTCATATTGACCAAAAATCAGCATGTCATTTTCTGTGTGTGTGGCTGAAATAATTTATGACTTTTATTTCTGCATTTTCCAGCACTTTGAAATTTCCAAAATTTTTGTTTTCAAAAATATTTATTATTTCCAACTTGTTGAATGTGTGTTTATGGGAATGGGCATTTAACTACATGGGAGTAATAAGGAGAAACTGAGAGCTAGGGTTGGGTTCAAAATTTCTACACTAAAGTTGAAATCTTGAAAGATGTCGTGGGAGAGTTCAATGTACCACTTTGCAGTGGCACCAGTGAGAGTCCTTTGGAAAAGACATAAAAGAATCGAATCATCAACCCAAGAGTTAGAGGAGCACCATAAATGGTATGCCATAACCTACACCTGGGGGTCTTATCTGGACTTGCCTTCAAATTTGGGACAATCGCCAGGGATTTTGGTAGGAACTAGGGCCCAATATGGGTTATGAAGAATAGGATCATTCATTAATTTTGACACATCGGGTAGTTCCAGCATAGCAAGGAACGACAATTGTGGATTGAAAGGCATTGCAGACCTTTGATAGAGACCAGTATTGGGATTCCTACCAGGTTGGGAGAAATTCTGACCCCATATGTTCTGTCCCGAAGGATTTTTTCCATAGGGGTTATAATTTTGATAGTTCTGCCCATACACCGGTTGAGGACCGGGATATTGATTCTGAGTGAACCACTGAGGTCCTGTCTGAGCAACATATCGATTTTTTTGCGGAATTTAAGTAGTGTCTTGGGGCGGACCTTGTATCATCGAAGATTTACCTTGAGGAATGAAAGGTGGGCCCTGAGGCTGCATGGGCTTCCCCTAGGGTGCAAGTTGACCCAAATACTGCGGTTGGACAGGCTATCCCTGGGGTGCAGGTTAGCCTAGATGTTGGGGTTATATAGGCTATCCCTGGGGTGCAGGTCGGCCTGGATGTTGAGGTCCACCAAGCTGCCCTTGGGGTATAGTTTGGCCTGATGGTTGAGATGAGCCAGGTTTCCCCTAAAGACCAGGTTGGTCCAGCTAAGTAGTAGAGGGTTGACCTTGCTATACAAAATTTGGGCCTTGCTGAACATACAGTTGGTTCTATTGCACGAAAGGTTGTCCCTGAGATGGATAGGTTTTCTCCTGGGGAACATAAGACGCTCCCTTTTGAACATGAGGTTAACCAGCAGGACCATAGGGTTGTTCCTGTTGGACCGAAGGTTGCCCCTGAAAGGGTTTTCCTCATGGACCATATGGTTGTCCCTGTAGGTACGTAAACTAGTTGGGGTAAACTGGAATTTGAGGGGTTTGAACATATAATGGACCTTGTGGGTGTGGCCCATAGTGATAGATATGATTTCCATGCTCATCATAGCAATGCAGAGGACTGATGGGAGCTTCAACCTGCTGAGAACCCTGGGGGAAGTAATTATGATGTTGAATGGCCATCATATATTGGTCGTACGTAAAACCTCCAAGAATAGGATTAGAGGAGATAGGTGTACTACCAGTAGGTTGATGGACTCCCGATACATGAGGCTGTGATCCACTCACGGCAGGTCCAATAGGTATCACGGAAGAAATAGGAAGCATCCCATGAACAACAGAAGATGGTGGCAGTGACGGAATCGCACTAGTGGAGGGTGTGGATGAAGCCACACAAACAGTGGGCTAGGTCGGGACAGATGTAACGATTGTCGATATAATGGGAGTCAAATGGGATGGTCCTGATACAAACAACCCTTCCGAAGGAGCCGATGTACCTGACCATATCGGGTTCTAATACAAAGATGTAGCACCAGAAATCATCTAACTCAATGAACGATAACCAGTCGGGAGAGGTGAGGGCTGCGAGGAAGTTTGACCCGAGACATAAGGAAAATTCTCCGGAAGGAGTTGATATTCTCCCGTAGAAACATAAGTCTCTTCACTACTAATAGGACTCGTGGCATCCATGTCGGATGAAGACATGTTGTCGGCGAAAAGACGACGAGCAATGGCAAGAAAAGCACATGTTAATGGTGATTCAGGCGGTTGCGAGGGATCTTCCCTCAAAAATGCCCAAGCATCTGGAGGTTGCCAATTGATATCAAATGGTTCCTTAGGAGGAGATCAAGTGGCAAGAGGTTGAACACTCGGAATAATAGAACGCCAGTAGCCTAAAGTCCTAACAGACTGAGATGTTTCCGAAGAAACTTCAGGAGAAGGTTCTTCACTACGAGGTAATGAAGGGGACGAAGAAATTGGTGGTTCCGCCACCGTGACTTTGTCTCAAAAATAGGAGAGAAAAGAGATAATCAATTCAAGGCTTCAATACCAATCACTAAGGAATTACTTATGAAAAAGCCAAGAAAATAACTTTAATGGGCGTGTGATCGTAGGTAATTAACCTTATGACACTGCAACAAAACTCTGCCTTTTCATATTTTAAGAGTCGAGAAAAGGGAAAAATGTGACTCTAGTCACTTTCAGTTTGGGCAAGCTTGAAAGGACAAGTGCTCGATGATCTTTCAAATTTTAGAGAGTCACGGAAATATCAAAATGACTACTCAGGAAATTTAAGCAAGAGGGTGTGCCAAACTCCTGTGAACTGAAATATACACCTTGGTGATCAAATGAAAGAGAAATTACCAAGGACTTAACGTACGTGCAGGCAGTCTCCTCGAATGTTGTGTTCGGTGTATCATGGTTACAGGGCGGCAGACTTAGCTTCCTATGGATAAAGGATTGCAACCTATGAGGGTCTACTTTTGTATACTCGATGGTATGGGGAGCACAAGTTCATGCTAGCACTATATAATGCCATATGGCGAATGACAACTACTAGGTTTAACGACGTTGGAACACGTCACTAGCCTAGACTTCTAAATGTGAGCGTTAAGTTACAATATTCCTTAGGTTGATTGAGTTCATTTTAAAGCTTATCTTGAAATTATGTTTCAGTTTCAAGGCCTTATCAAATGTAATTTCGAATTTCTAATGCACAACTACATAAGAAAGAATATCATTCTGATTCGTTAAGCAGCTAGCTAAGAGAGGGATGGAAGTTCACAATAGAACAGCAATCAATCAAATGCAAGAAGAACTTTTCCTAATGCTATTAACACAACCGAAGCAGAAAACGAAAGGATTTTCTTTTTTTTTCACTTTTTAATGAGAAATCTACTAATGCAAAATAATACTTTTCATTTTCAAACAGAGAGAAAGAATGCAAATTTTGTTCTTTTATATGAATGAAAAAAATAATGCACTGTTACACTAAAAGGGCAAAACGAACACTAGTTTTGAGCAACTCGAATGAAATGATCAAACACAAAGAGACCAATCCAATGCAACTGTAAAAAAAACTCAAAACAGACACACATTCCTTCACGCAGAAAGATGACTTTTAAATCGACTCAATGAGCAATGTGATTTATGCTCAGGGTGATAGATGGAAGGTCAAACTGACACAAGGAGGATGATTCGACAACCCAAAAACACGTAGAATCAAAAGAAAAGATCAAAAAATTAGTCAACAAGCTGAAAATATAAAATACTAGACTGACTCATACATAAATCAGAAGCTTAGTTAACATGTGGTCGAACAAGCAATCGAAGATACCTAGAAAACCTAGGCTGACAAGACACACAGGTTAGATGAGATAAAATCAACTGAAGAGAAGGAGACAGGGAAGTCAAAAACAATCGAAGTAGACTAATACAGGAGGAAAAACCAATCCAGAGGGTAAGATGTACTGGAAAACTCAGGGAAGAGGCCTAAATCCAAACCTACAGGATTCAGTGCAATTGTTCAGATGTTATCTGCGCTGAACAGGGGAAATCACACCTGTAAAATAAGCAACCCATGCCAATCGATGTGACTCTTAGGGAAACAACAATGTTGAGCAAGGAAACCCAAGAAAGGAGAAAAGGCAGCTGAGGAAAATCTAGGCTTATCACTCTAAGAATAGGTGAGATGGCTTGAAATAGTCAGATAAGCAAAAAAAAAGCAAAGAAATGGCAATACGACCAAATTCGGATAGACAAGAAAACTCCAAAATGAATCAACAAGAGACAAGAGACACATTGATCCCCAGTATGGGCGCCAAATTGTTGTGGAGGAAAATCCCCTCTGTGGACAGAGGTGATCCCTCTAGCCCTAGGGTGGGTCTAGCAACAAGGGAACATGTTTGACTCCTGAATTCCTAGCTTATAAATAAAATATAGACCGGAACATATATCCTACCTCAGTCCAATGATTTTTTCATGGCATGCGACAGTGATCCTTCAATATTTGTCTTCATGCCTTGCGCTCCATGTTGGTGATGATGTTCATGTGTTTGTACAAAGATCAAACAAACGATGACAGCATACAAGCATATATTTTTGATCAGCGATTGTCATTGATGTCAACCCAAGCAGCACCAAGGGCTACACCAATATTGCATGGGAATTTTTACCTACCAATTTAATATATCCTAGATCAAGAATTATTTTGATGGTTTCTACTTATCGAGATGTTTCCGTTGATATATGGCAAGCCACGTAATTCTTCACGGTTTGAGAGATATTCATGTTTGAAGTTTGTACCCCTAGTTAGTGGGCTAAAACCCCATGGGGTTGTGGCATGGGTCATTGAAAAGTCATAATTAATATTTTTTGAGCTCCTAAAATCCCTCCCATGTTCACTTGTTGAAGCCCCTCTCAACCTAAGCATTTATATAAATTGTGATCCTCATATCCTACTTACGCAAGGGATTTCGCCATCTGAAACAGGTCATCGTGGTATTTTCGCTCTAATTTTTTTCTACGAGGTTTCAGAAGCTGAAATTGTTATGAGGCGAATCTGAAATCCTGAGGAAGCTCCTGTAAAAATTTTAGATCAAGGTGTGCAACATTTTCAGAGATATGATCTGTGGAAGTCAGTGTTTTTGCAGGCTCCTGAAATTCATCTCAAAGAAGTGACATTGGGAAAATTGTCATAACTCTCTCTCTAAGTATCAGATTGGAATTTTTTAAAAAGTGGCAGATATTTCACAGACTGTGGTTTTCACTCTATCAATTCAGAGACGAATAAAGAAACAGTGACACATGGCACGTCGTACAAGTTCGATATACTGAAACAGTCCATAATTAGGGCATTGTGAGAGATTGGGCATAACTCTCCCTTGAGGAATCCAAATTGGGTCAGACTTGTGGCATTGGAAAGACGACTCAGAGGAATACTACAAGACCAAAAATCACATATAGGGGATCTGAAATAACAGAGATACACCAGATTCAATATCGAGCTCCTAGAAGGAAAGAAAAAGCTAGATCATGTGTTGTCAAGGGCTGTAAAGGACCATACTTTCTAGGGCATAAAATCAAAGCAAGGTGTAGCAGAGGGTAGCATGACAAGAGAAGCAACCAAGGTGTAGAACAACAGCAAGAAGTTTAGCACATGAAGTCTTCAAGTGGGCAGCACTGCATACAGTCATTGTAAAGGTATCATTGTACTAAGTCATTGTAAATGCATCATTGTAAAAATTGTACAAGTGTCTATCTGCCAAGAGTTGAAGAGGCGGTGTCGGGAGGTCTAGGATCATCATTAGGTGGTTGTGTCATAGTTGGGGTTATGGTCTAGTGTGTCTTCTTCTTCTACATCATTCTATATCATTGTAAAGTGGACCATTTTCCCTGGTACAGGATTCCATTCTTCTTTTATTCTTCTATAGGGTGTGTTATCACCCTAGTAATTCTCAGGTTGTGGGATGAGGATTTTTGTAGTTAAGAAAACCAGGGGTAACCAAGAACTGTTTTGAGAATTCAAGATCTAGCCTTCCTGAGTTCCGGAGAGGGATCTCTCCTTAAAATTTAGTTTTGTTTTGGTAAATGGTTTTAGGCTAGCTATGAGTGGACAGTGGGACTTGTTTTGAAAGTGTGGTGGGAATAAAAAGTGTTTCGAGGTAAACCAGAGGGATCTACCAGAACATTGGTCTATGGAGTCAACTTTCTAGGCAAGCAGAGCTAGGAAATAAGACTTAAAGATGCAAATGTACTAAGGGCAGGGTATATGACCTTCAAAGGCTTTGAATAAGATTTAATGATGGAATGGGTGAAATCTGAACAAAAGGGCACTTAAGAATCCTTAAGTTACAGAAATAAGATTCAAGGAGGGGATCAAATAGGGACCTAGAGAAATTAAGAATTCTATAGTCCAATTATCAAGCAGAAAAACATAATAATTCCAACTAGTTAAAAACAAGGAACTTTTTATCACTAATCCTGTCTAAATTCTCCTAGTTGATCATTAAAGATAGAAACACGTTAAAATGAATGTATGGAAACTTTTTGAAAGAGAAACAATGAAAACGGGAAAAAGACAAGACTTATCTTGTCATCACGAAAATCCTGAGTTATGATGTCTTTAATCTCAATTCCAGTCCGCTGCTTCGCTAATTGACTCACACCAACTTCAATATATCTAGCAAAATGACTATAGTAGTCTTGATAAATTTTATTCCACACTGAATACTTCGAATGATGAAGTATTTATACAAATAAATTGTTTACAAAATATATCAAAATTTGAGATAGTTTTTTAAATAAAAATAGCAAATGTAACATAAGAAGAGGGACAACAACAAAACAATTTGCAAGTTGTTCTATTTTACAAGGAAATATAGAATTGATTATTCTAATTAAAAAGGTTTTATGATGTGTTGTAAGCATTGCTGGCATTGGATGCATTATCTAGTAGAAGATAGCTTGTAGATCACTCTTTCTGTTCACTTTCGACTCTAATACTCTTTATCATCTGATTTTCACTATTTTACTGCTGTAATTGAAAAATGACCAGCAATAACATTCTTTTTACTGATACTCTTTGAAAATCTAATACACTTTGACCCTGAATTTTTACCCTAAGGTAACAGTAAAATATGCTTTCCTCATTTGCTTTTCCTGCTCTTTTACTTGTCAGATTCACATTAGATCTGTGAATTCTTGCCATTGTTGGGTTGTAGGGATCTTTATATTCTTCCGTTTTCTGTAGCTTTCATCAGCCTCTGTGTATTTATCAAAGTTTGGCTTTACTATGAACATATGCTTAATCTCATTTTCTAAAAAGAACAAATTCTCAAAATATTGAAGTAGTATTTTGCCACTTGGGGATCCTTGTGGCAAAGGATTTTTTGCCTGCTCTTTAGCATGGGCTCTAATTTTCTGGTCATATTCCTTCTGTGGAATTAATTTTTCATTCAGTGCATGAAAATCTGGAAGTCCTGCTTCTATCAGCAAGTCATACTTGGTTTTTAATTTACTGATTGATATGTTCATATTATCACTTTTTTCTTCCAAATTTTTCATAATGTTTCTTTTTGTTAGGACTTTTCTGATCTCAAGAATAGCCTCTGTCCTGTCTGGAATTTTCATTTCTTCTAGTTCTTCCCTGTTTTTACTATTCAAAAATGATATGATCTGAACTGCTTGTGGTGGTTTGTTGCCAAGTTCCTTCTTTGTTTTATCAATTTCTACTAAGGTAGCTTGTAGCAGATCTTTTTGTTCATATATTATTTGAATAGAAGGCCATTGTGAGTGAATTCCTTCAGTGATTCTTGTCCACAAATGATTTTTTATGTAGGCAACTTGTTCAGTAATATTTACTTGCTGTTGAAGAATTTTCACCTATTCTTGTAATCTGTCAGCCCTCTGTTCATGTCCTTTGGAAGTGATTAAGGCATCTCTTTTAGATGTTTCCAGATCTTTGATGGTGCCTTTTAAACTGAGTATTTCTTTATCTTTTATAGACATATCTTCCATGGCCCTGATCATTGCAGTTGTTTCTCCTAATGTGTTTATCTGTGATGTTGATGAGGAAGTGGTAGAGATCTCTTTAGAAGTAATTGACACTGCGGTTGCCAATACTCCTTGCGGTGCCAAATGTTCTGCCAATGTAGACAGAACAACTGTACTTACAGTTGGGATAACTGTAGGAATGAAAACCTGCTGAGTTTTCTTCGGATTTTCATTTTCTTTCATGAAAGCTTATATTTGGCTTTCCATTTCCTTTATTTGGGTTGTCATCTTTAGAAAGAGTTGTTTTAGTTCATCATTTTCGGTCTTTTGTTGAAGGATTACTTTTGCCTATGGATTCTCACTTTGAGGCAATTTCAGTTGCTTTCTGAGAGCAGTTATGTATTCATTCTTCTATTTGATTATGGATTTTTCCCCTTCAACGTTTGCTGGGTCAGGTCATGCTTCAATTACTATATCTTCCAATGCTTTGATTCTTAAGCTATTGGCATACAATGAGGCTTTATCCAATTTCATTTGATTCTGAAGGTTTATTAGTGTTTTCTCAAGCCTAATAGAATTCATAGTCCTATTGACTATTTTAGAATACAGCATCTCTGTATTTCTCCTGTGGAATTATATTTGGTCCAATTCATGGACAGCATCTGCATCAATTTCCAGGTCTGTCTTTAAATAATCTGCAATTGTTTTTGGATCAGCCACTGTGGGCTTGAGAAATGACATTACCAGTTTGTTTGAAGAATAATCAAAAGATGAGAGGACTCTATCTTTATTCCTAGGCTTTTCTTTAAGGAACTTGGAATATACTTCACTTTTGATTTCTTCATTCTTTTCTCTGATTTGTTTGAACCTGATTTGAATATCTGACTCTGTGTTGTCAGGTTCTTTAGAAGAAGAGGGCATATCAACTTTTGTTTGTTTATCAACCATGACATTATCTTTCTGTTGTGCTTCAAGTTTGACATTTCGAAGCTCTTTGAGTGTTTCAGTTACTATCTTTGTTGCCTCATCATCATTTTCATGACCATTGTTATCTTCAACATTATTTTCTTTGTCCCTTTCTTCATCAGTCAATTTAATTTTCTTATTATAGGGAATTTTGAATCTCTTATCTAGAATAGTTTCAGTAGTGAAACTATCTTCCTTTCTGTTTCTTTTATGAAGAATTTCAGCTTCTTTGTCGACTGTCACCACCTGTGTTTGATCAACCTGTTTATCTTTTCCACTGTTTCCCTGCATGCCCTGTGAGTCATCATCAAATAAAGTATTTGGCTCCCACTCAAGTTTATTGGCATATTTTTCAATTTGAGGCTTGGGATCATGCAAGAAAGCAGACAATTTGCATTTCAATCTGATTTGACTTAAAACACCCTGAGGATCATAATTCCACATAAAGCTGTATGGGAATTTGTATTCTTTCAACTTGACATTAATCTCATTTTTTGCTTCTCTGTTGTTCACAATGAATGGCCCAACTTGATTTTTCAGTTTAAACTGAGTCTTTTTTCTGGAAGCCATGAAATTGACTTCATCTGCATTCAACAGTTGCCTCAAATATTCCAGAGCAAAAATTCTTGTTGTTACAAATCTAGGCAATTTATATGGAGCCAAGAGTGCACCATATATTCTGATCTTTGTGTATTTCTTGTCTAAGTACCAATCCCCTGTTTTACAACTTTCAGATAGCTGTAAGATTCTCTTTGTTTCTTAATTAATTCTAGGGGTCTATTCCTTATTCAATAAATTCATGGTGGGTACTATAAACAATTCATTGAAGTCTGCATAGTTGTATTCTCTATTCCATTTTCTCAAAATTGATGACCAAAACACAACTGAAAGTACATTCCCTTCTGGATCTATCTTCTGAAACTCAATAGGAAACTTGTCTGCTTGATAATACAAAAAGAGATGAAGTAGATATGAAGTATATATAAAGACTCCTTCTTCTGGCAATCTGGACAGTTCGTAGTGCATGTTTTCTGCAATGAACTTGGTAAAATTGTACACAATGGATGGAGGTTTACCAGGGCTCAAAGTAGACAGAAAACCTAAGATAGCAACATCAGTGAAGTCATCGATGTTATATCCCAGTATGAATGACAGCATGGAGACAATCTGCCTTGTTTCACTTGGAAAGTCAAATGTATCAAATGGAGGATTAAGCTTAGGGATATCAACCTGTGTGGGGAAAAAAGTCTGAAAGATTTTGAATTTTGAAGCAAAATCTAGGTCTAGGTAAAGCTGAGTTAAATCCTCTATTGATAATGAAGCAGCATTGGGGTCATGGTTTAATTGCAGCATAGAGTTTATGGTTTCAACATTAATATAAAACATGACTTCTCTATCTTTATTGACAATGCACCTCTGGTCTGGAAGATAATAAGATTGACACAATCTGACAAAATCAGGGGCCGAATGAGTAAGAGGGACAATGTAATTTGGAAAATTAGAATCCCAAACAGGTATATCTTTATCAATTTTCTCTACAAACTTGCCAAAACACTAGTTATAGACATCAAGTAAATTGAACTCTACTGAAGGGTCTAAAATTCTGTAATCAAGATCAATAAGAGGACTATTTTCTTGTGAAATAACTGGAGGTTGGACAGGCCTAACAACTTCAGTGGAATCAGCAGTGAGTGCAGGGGTGGGTTTGTCAAGTTTAGAAGATTCAGACTGAGGGATTTTAGCAGAGGCTTTCTTTTGAGGTTTTGGGCCTCCTGATTTGGGGGTTTCTTGCTTCTTCGTCATTTTTAGCTGAACAGAGCAAGCTTAGACTATTTGCTAAGTTCTTCTTTTGGAAACAAGGGACTTTTGAATGATTTTTCTGGTGAAATAGGGTTTTGAGCAAGGTTCTGGATGGAAAAAGGATTTTTAATGATCAGAGGGTGATCTTGATCAATTTCAGCAGTGAGAAATGACCAGGGAATGGATAAACTTGCTAAGACGGAAAGTAGGTATTCTGGGGAAAATTTGACAACATTTCTCCCTATATTTTGGAGGTTTTTTTTGGATTCTTTGTGCGAATAATTCAGTAAAAAAGGAAATGGCTGGTAAAAAAATGTTTTTCCTTTGAAATTGAAGTTTTTAAGGATAAGATCGATGAAAAAATACCTTTAAAAGATATAATTGTAGTTGAATAAGTTCATGGTTGCGCGCAGTCTTCAATTCTGTTGAATTGGGCTATCAGAGGGTATGGTGGCTCATTGAGTTTTGAATTGCAGAGGAAATGGTCTTTCAAATGATTATTGTTTCAATAGTAAGTCTAGAAAATGGCGAAAAAAGGCTTGGAAAAGGTTTACACAGGCTTGCAGGTGCGAATAGATGAAATGCAATGGAAAATCATACGTTTTAATGCATTAAACCTTGAGTCAAATCAAAATTTAATTGCATTTATTTCATATATGCGGGAGCAGTTTTGGATTTTCCAGGGCGGTTTTCATGTAGTTCTGAAGTGGTAAGTGGTAAATCATTTTTTGAATGTGATCCAATTATTTTATGACACGTCGATATAGGGTGGTTTTGGAAAACAACCCATATCGCGCAGATTTTACAAAACTTTGGTCGATTACTTTATGGGCGCAATATGAGGTATCGGACGTCGGATCTGGCTTTGACAAGCGAAGGGTCATGATTTAAAAGGAAAGGAGCAGGGAAATGAAAGTCATCGGGTTCATTTTAGGCCACTGGATTTTGAAATGAATAATGATTTGACGGTTATCATTCAATGCGATGGGAAAATGGGAATGGAACGGATATGTCACGTTGAATATGGATTGTTGGATTAAAAGGGATTTGGAGATCGGAGGGTTGAAATTCAATCCGATGGAGAAAGGGATATGGTTAAGTTTTATGTACAAGCAGACTTTTTCCAATGAAAAAAGCGATCGGGAGGGTTTTAAAATGGATTTAACCAAGGTTAAAGTTTGGGGTATGGGTTATGTATTGGGAATTGGGTTAGGTTGTGCTTTTAACCTCGGGTAAAGGGAGTCAGTGAAGGAAAAATAAGCAAAGGGGATAGTTTATTTGAAGTTTAGTTTAAACAAAACTTCGTTATTTTTGTTTTTTAAACATATAATTAAACATGTTTAAATACTTTTTCATATATTTTTATTATATGGTAATTAAATCAAAGTGATTTCCTTACCATAGGGGGCGGGATATTATATAAAGATATATTTTAGCCATAGGGGTTGTAATTTGGGTATTTTATTTAAACATGTGGGATTTATTAACTTTGGCTAAAATTAAAATATATGGGTTTTTTGGGGCTATTTATATAAAAGGAGTTATATACTATAGGAAAAGGTTATTTCAATAGGGATTTAATATATAAGTTAAAGTTAATATGAAAATAGGACAAGGTATAGTCAAAATACATAAATATAACCAAGCAAAGTGAAGTTCAAAAGATAATTTTCATTAATCTTATCACTTTAACTTAAGATATAATGTAATTTTGAGGGTTTAATGTTTATCATGTGATAATGGAAATTAGTCAAATGGGAATTATAGTGTCTTTAAGTAAAAATGGAGTTTTACTTAGGATTATTCAGGGGAATGAATGCATGAAATGGAATAATGATGTGAGTTTTGGGGATTAATATAGGCATTTTACACTTTCAACTGATTAGTCATACAGCCTTGGGTCCGGTCCCACCAAAAGTCAAGGAAATGCCTTGAGCCTTTTAGACTGATAGTTTAGAATGTTTCATGACTATGGGAAGGGGAAGTTAGTTATTTTGCAGCCCATGATGAATGATATTTACATTGAAACTTTTTACCTTCTTCTACGTACCCAGCTTATCATGCTAACATTTTTTCTTCCTTTTTAGTAAGGTGCATTTGAGCTAGCAACCTTTACAGCATTTATTCTTTCTGAAAGCAAATAAAACTATCTAATTCTACACTTATTTCATCCATGAATCCAGATTTAACTGTTGGATTCAATTATTTCTCTACATAACTACTGACTTGTCATGATTAAACTGTATGACAATTCATTATTCTCTATCTACAACAAGTGAAATTGAAACATGACAAGTCAAGATTAAACTGTTTAACTCATCATGGACTATGGCATTTATTGGCACTCTGCCATAGTCAAAAGGTAAAAAGTAGTGGAAATTATGCTTGCACACTTTCATTTTTTATTCATTTTTCTTTTGGGGTCTTTTAATTTTTCTAAGTCCTTTGATTTTTATTTTTAGGACTTTTTACCCTCTTTTTTATTTTTATTTTTTTTTACAAAATATGTGAATACAACTTGCAGAACAAAAAGTATGTACAGATTTACAATATTACCAACAATCAAGTCCAAATTATGAATCCTATATTATAGGTCACTAACATCGGCTTCACTTGGGGATGGTATATCCTGGTGAAATGTCAAGAACTCTGAGATCAGTAGCCTTGTCCATTGACCTTGGTGATCTTGTAAATGTCTTTTTTTTTCTGCAACAATCATATTTATGCCATCTTATACTGCAAAGCTTAGGGCCTTCTATTCGGGCTTCAACTTTGTAGATAAAATATCCAATCCAATCTACTCACAGACTATGAATATTTACAATAATAATGTAAATGAATTTAACTGTTAAGTGACTCTGTGGAATAGTAATGTTTCAACATCCTTCTGTTCACTGGTCCTTCTTGAAGCTCAGTTCCATCCAAATTCCTGATGAAAAAGGAATTATTACCTCTGTAACCATATATCACATATGGTCCTTGCCATAGAAAGTCGAACTTCCCATGTTTACCTTTATCCTCTCTTCTTGAATCCCATCTTAAAACTTGATCTCCTATGCAAAGGACATCTTCCTTAACTCTTTTATCAAAAATATTTTTGATCTTGTCCTGTAAAACTTATGACTTTTCATAAATTCATCTCTGGTTTGTTGAAGGTGTATGGTTTCATTGATTCTTCCTTGAATGTCATTAGTTTCTACCTGTGATTCTTGGATAATCTTCATGATTGGGACACCCAAGGAAGAAGGGAAAAACTACATCTGTACCATAAAAAATATGATAAGGTGAAGTTCCTATAGAATTTTTTGTAGTAAGTCTATCAGCGCAAAGGGCATAGACCAACTTCTTGTTCCATGTCTTTTTATTGTCTTGGAGTAGTTTTTTGATGATGTTGATTAAACTTTTATATGAGGATTCGGCCAAACCATTACCTTGAGGATAGTATGTTGTGGAATGACCTAAGGTAATATGGTATTTATGGCAGAAAGAAATCATTTTTTTGGATTTGAATACTACTACATTGTCAGTAATGATTTTATGGGGGCATCCAAATCTAGACAAAATATTACTTTCTATGAATGAGATTATAACTGAGTCTGTAGCTTGCCTAGTGGGAATTGCTTCTATCCACTTGGTAAAGTAATCAGTAGCAGTTAAAATCCATTTGTGTTGACCTGAAGATGGAGGATGAATTTCACCTATGAAGTCTAACCCCCATAGTTGAAATGTTTTTGCAGTGGATATTGGTTTCAGAGGTAATGGTAACAGTTTCTTTTTACCTTCGAAAATTTGGCATTTATGGCAAGAGGTAACAAAATTTTTAACATCAGAAAATAAAGATGGCCAGTAAAAACCAGCTCTGAGTATTTTATTAGCTGTGCTCTTCCAGTATAGATGGCCTCCACAGTCACCTGCATGAAATTCCTCAAGGATCTTGTCAGCCTCAGATTTCAATAAAAAATTAAGTAAAATCCCAGTACTTTCTCTCCAATAAAGTGCATTATTTAAGATACAGAAACTCATTGCCTTTTGCTTGATGAATCTTGCCTTGGTTTTTGTCAGTCCAGGAGGAGCTTGTAAATTTGTTAGTACAAAGATTATATTAGAGTACCAGGGTGAGTCTAGATAGGCCTCATTGATCAATGGAGTCGCCATCTCCTCCTGTTCATCTACTTGTGCAATGAAATTAATATCTAAGGCATTGCAATTTGATTTAGCCATCAATCTGGCTAAACCCTGTCCTTTAATGAGTTTAGTTGGTTTAATTTCTAGATCATATTCAAGGATTGTGGCTATCCACTTTCCTCTCCTACTGTCTGGTCCATCTTGAGTCAAAATGTCTTTAACTACTGCATTAGGGACATATGCAATGATGTGTGAATGAAATATATACACTCTGAAATATTTGATAGCTTTAACCAGAGCCAAAGCCTGTTTTTCTATTATGTTGTATTTCAGTGGTGCATCTCTGAGAGATTTACTAAAAAATGCAATGGGCTGTTCAAAGCCTTGATCGTTTTTCTACAGAAGAACTGCAGCTATGGTGTGTTCGGACGCAAAGGAAAAGATTATGAAATCTTTTGTGTAATCTGGGTTGATAAGGACTAGTGCTTTAGTTAAGGCTTGTTTAATAGATTCAAAAGATTGTTTGGCCTTTACTGTCCATTTAATTGAGGAGTCCTTTTTAAGCATGTTGTTAAGATCTTTTATAATTTCAGCCAGATTAGAGATGAATCTTCTTAGAAAATTGATTTTTCCCAAGAATGCTTGGAGTTATTTAATGTTCCTTGGTGGTTGAATGTTTAGAATTGCTTCAATTCTTGCAAGGTCTATTCTAATGCCTTCTTTTGAGATGATGTGACCTAACAATTTGCCTTATTATAGCCCAAAAAGAGTCTTTTTAGGATTAAGAGATATACCATACTTTCTACATTTAATAAAAACTTGTCTCAGATGATCCAAGTGTTCATCATTTGTTTTCGAAAAAACAGTAATATCATCCAAATAAATGACTAAAAAATCATGGAGCTCCTTGGCAAAGGCAATATACATGGCCCTTTGAAATGTAGCTCCTGCATTTTTTAACCAAAAAGGCATTTTCACATACATGAAAGTGCCCCATGGAGTAGTAAATGCAGTTTTGGTTTAGTCATCTTTGTGAACTAGAATCTGATTGTAACCAGAGAAACCATCTAATAAAGAGATTCTTGAAGAACCTGCTACCCTCTGTAAAATATGGTCCATTTTTGGCAAGGGGTAGTTATCCTTCAAGGATGCTTTATTAAGATTCCTAAAGTCTATGCATAGTCTAATTTCTCCTGTCTTTTTTTTGGTTGGCACTAAATTAGATACCCAGTCAAAAAATCTGACTGGTGCAATTATCTATGCAACGAACATTCTTTTGAATTCTTTTTCGATTAAGGGTAACAAAACCGGATTAATCCTTCTGAGTTTCTGTTGAAAATGTTTTTGATTTTATTTTAAAGGAATTTTATGTTGGATAATGTCTGTGTTATAAGTTTTCAAGTCTTCATAGCTCCATGCAAAGACATCTTGAAATTATTTTAAAAGTTCAATGTATTTAGCCCTTTCATCTGATGATAAGGATTTGGATAGTTTGATTATTCTTGGTTTTTCATCTGTCCCTAAGTTATACTCTTCTATGTTAGACTTAACTGGCTCCATTTTTGGCCTTTTGGGCACATCGTTGGAGTCAAATAAATCTTCTAGAGGATTTAAACCTCTGGGTAAAATATTATTCTTTAAATCAATCAAATCTATTTCATCTTCAATCAATTCCTCTATGTCTACTTTTTCCATTTTATCAATGTCACTTTGAGTAAAAATAGTAGGCTTTTCAAAATTATGTGCATCTAAATTATCTAAATCATCTATTTGACAAAAATTTAAATCTATATCACAAGGTGAATCTATGTTACAGTCGTTATCGATTTGACAATTTTGAAATTCTTGCTCATTATTCAAAAAATGATAAATTTTCTCATCCTCTGAAAAAATCTGCCAATATTTCACATTATCTGGAATAGTAGGCCTATGTTTGATCTCATCAATGTATTTTTGTAATGGTGGAAAAGGAAATTTACAACTGCTGGCAAAAGTTGCTAAGCAATGAGCCTGTATGTTCTGTTTTCTAGGGATGTTAGCAAAATTACCTTCTAAAAATTCATCAAGTAATTCCAATACTGTTTCTCTGTATCTTGCAAGTCTGCGATTATGAACTGAATATTCTACATTTATTTGTTTTATAACTAGTTCAGAATCACCCATGACCATTATTCTTTTTCCTCCCATTTTTCTAATAATTTGCAAGCCTAAGATTAAAGCTTCGTATTCAGCCATGTTATTGGTGCATTTGAAGTTTAATCTAAAAGCATGTCCTTCATAATGGCTTGTTTCAATGTTTGTAATCCATACACCAGCTCTAGCTCCAAATTTATTAACAGATCCATCAAAATTTAAATGCCACAAAGCTTCATGACCAATATAATCATCCATGATTTTAAGTTTTTTATCAGTAAGTTCAGTTGGATTTTCATTTTGATCAGAGTTACTGAGAATAAAAGAATCAAGATCAGTGGGAGTATCATAAATTGGATAATTTGTAGGTCTGTCTGTACTACTGATCATGTACTTCATCAAGGTTTCTCTGTAAATCTTTTTAGGCTATCCAAATACCGAGATAGTGGCATAACTCATATCAAGTTGTAGAGATCCCTGCAACTTTGCTCCCCATGAGCGAGAAAGAAGCATGCCATACTTTGGCGGGATGTCAGCTACTACAACATCCATGATCATACTCTTACCAAGATATTGGACTAGATTAACACACAGATATTTAATCAAACCTATACATTGGACTTTGGATTAATCAAATGAAAACAGGTTCTTATAAGGTCTGGTTATGTCTAGATTAAGAGTTTCCATTATAGCTTTAGGCATTAAATTGTGGGAAGTTCCTGTATCTAACATAGCACTATGTAATATTTGGTCATGTACAGTAAGACTTACATAAAATGGGGGTACCAACCCGTCTGAATGCTTTCCATCTACATTGGGACCAAAAATTAACTCAGGCCTATCTTCACTCATGTTAATAGTATCTTCATTCTCATTCACATTCAATGCTTCAGAAATCATTGATCTATACAAGTCATTCTTAGCTAATTCAACTAATGGGACAGCTATCTTTAACTTGGATATTTCAGACTGCATGTTGAATGTTGGTTGAGATCTGATGGCTTGAATTGCTTCATCTTTTGGAACAGTGGTTTGTGATGACTTTACTTGAGTATCTACAGTGTTACCTTTGTTTTGTGTTTTTCTCTTGTATTTTGTCTGAGTTTCTTGGTTCCTGCTATCCTTAGTCATTTTTTCAAGAATGGTTTGAGGATTAACAGGAGTTTTATCAGATTTAGGATTCTCAATAGAAGACTTAGGATTTGATATTTTGAAGTCAGTAGGATTCTTTCTTGGCTCATTGACTGTTGTTGAATTGGTGGCTTTGGCAGAATTAGCTTTTGGAGCATCTGTGGAAGATTGAGCCACCTCGTCAGTAATATCTACAATCTTTGGGCTTTGTCTTTTTTTAGGACTGGCTGGGTTCGAACTCTGTTTGGTCTCTCTAGGAAGAATCTGCAAGAATTTTGTTGTAGGAGCCTCAGTCCTTTTTTGTTTTATTCTTTTTGGGTTGGAGCATTGTTCTTTATGGCAGGTTCATTGTTTTTCTTGCTCCTAATATTGTATTGACTGTGAATCTCATTAATTGCAAAATCATAACCTTGTTTATAATCATAGGATTCTCCAGATTCTACCTTGAACTGTTGCAGTTCAAAGAGTTCTCGGTCCTCCTGTGTGAGGAAATTGGTATTGTTTTCATCGATCCCCATAACAATGTTTATGTCTTCCTCCTCCTCAACATTGTTTTGTGAATTTTCTGCAAAGTTTTCTTGGAATGGAGTTCTTATATTCTGATCAGGGTAAGGTTCTTTACCTTTCCCAGGGTTGTTTTTCCTATAGTTGGGATTCCGGATCTGGGATTGATTCTCCCATTGTGGTTTTATTTCGATTTGATCTAGTCTCTCAACTAATTTTTCTAATGATTTTGTAATGAAATCAAACTTACCATTTAAGTGAGAAGCTTCTTCTTTAATAGTAACCCTTCTTTCGTTTCTCAGTCTAGCTTTCTTAGCAAGTATATTGATTTCTACACCTACAGCATTTTTTTGCATTTGTTCTAAAGTATCTGCATCCCTTTCTCTAAGTTGGTAAGCCATGTCTACATCAAATCAATCAGGGAATTTGAGTAGCATGGAATACTGAGTGGGTTTAAGGTCTGCAGGAATGGTGTTGTAAACAATGTTATATCTGGTGCAGAAGTCTTGGACAAACTCATTTGGGGCTCTCTTTACAGCATCAAACTCATATAGTATTTGCATAGGGTTCTTCTTTTTCTCCCATTTATTTAGGAAGGCTCTATGGAATGCAGCTAGGTCTGCTATACTACCAACTCCTAAACTTTTAAACCAGGTTTTTACTTCTCCAATTAGGCTTTAAGAAAATAACCTCATTTGGACATCAGTTTCATCTATCTCATAGACTTCCTAGAAATCATTCATTCTAGTAATATGTTGTTGTGCAGTAATCTGTGAAATATTATCAAACAGTGGAATATCTTTTTGATAGTTCTGGGGCATGTCATGAAGATTCTGAGGTAAGACCAAGGGAGCATATCGGATTGCCATGGCTTGGATTTTAGCTAAACTTGGAGGTACAGTGGTAGTAGTAGGGACAGTGTTGGTTACTACAATGGATGTACTTGAAGATCTCGGCAAAGGGGATGAAAAAGAAGTAGTATGGATAATGGTAGTTGTAATGGGCTGAGTAACTGATGGATAAACTAATTTGGGTTGCAAGGGCAGCTCAGGGATGAATGGATCAGTTGATGAACTAGCAGTGGATTGTGGATATGATGAATATAGGATTCTATGGTGCAGAGGCAACTCAGGGCTTATTGGATGTTGAGGAGAACTGACAGTAGAATCTGTGAATGAGGTGGCAGCATACAGAGTAGAATTTGATGCTGGAAAAACTATGGTATATAGTTCAGAAACTGGGGGTTTAAATTTAGACAAAAAATTTGCTAACTTAACAGCTTCTTCAATGTCTTTAATTTTTGTGACACTTACCCTTTTTACTAGACTTTTACTTTCAGTTTGGTCTGATTTAGTAGGAACTAAAATAATTTTGTGTTTTTCACTCACATAAGAAGTAAAAACAGGATCTAAAACAATTTCTTTAAAATCAGATTCAGATTTGTTTCTAAATAGTGATTTCTCAAACTTCAAGTCAAAATCAATGTCTGATAAGCTTACTAATTCTTTTGGTAAAGAATCAGCTCTTCTCAGGGGTGTCTCAGTTTCAGAACTATCAATTTGCTTTTTCTTTTTTCTTATCTGGTCCTGATTATCTACTATCTCTAGAGGATTAGGATCAGGATTGGATCTAGTGTAATAGACTATTTTGGGAGCCAGAATGTTTATTGGGTAAATACCCACAACCTTTAAACTTAATCTTAAAGTAGAAAAGATACAGTTAAAGATCTTCCTTCAAGATTAAACTTAAAACTAGAGAGTGGTTAGTTACCCAGTATGGTCGCCCATATGTTATCACCCTAGTAATTCTCAGGTTGTGGGATGAGGATT